>JAMPIV010005670.1:0-407704 GCA_024509875.1 Oreohelix idahoensis
ACCCCCCACACAGAGGCAAAACGACGTCAATAATGTCAATACAAACGGATGCTTTACATGCGGTAGGCTCGGACATGGTTACAAGTCCTGTAGAGCAAATTACAATCATGCACCATTCAGAAGAGGAGGTTACCAACCACAACAACCCGCACCACCCCCACGTGATTACACCAGAAATCAGTATACCAGAGGCGCACCTCAACCCCTCATGCGTCAGGGAAACGGCCGCGCCACTCACTAAACAGGACCGTTAGTGAGGGCAACAATCACAGAAACTGGTCCAAAACAAAAGAAACAACACAGAACAGAAATTGTCAAGTGGGCCCATCCAGTAAAATACAATATGAAGAAATGTTGCATGATGGAACTAAAATACATCCGGACCCCAGTTCCTGCATCATGTCTATACAGGGCCAACAATATAGGGCACTGGTAGATACAGGAGCATCCATCAGCCTTATTAGGTTCCAGCTATTCAAGAGGATCCAACACTTAGTACGATTTCAACCGTCCAAAACACACCTAGCTTCAGTCACGGGACAAAGACTAAATTCAGTTGGGACAGCATGGCTAAAATTTTCCTTAGGCGAAACAAATTTTGAACACCCATTTGTCATTACTAAAGGAATGTCTAGAAATCTTATCCTAGGGAGAGATTTTTTTAACAAACACAAAGTTCGAATATACTATGACCTCCACAAAATCAAAGTCAACAATACGTACATAAATCTCCAGGACGATATCCACATAGCGTCTTTAGTAAGGATTACAGCTCCCATAACGGTGGCTCCAAACTCCCTGGTCATAGCAAAAGGCAGAGTAAAAAATTCTGAGTACATAACACCAGGGCAATCAATTCAAGTACAGCCCCTAGCAGAAGAAAGCATTATTGATGACCCATTGTTGCAAATTACAGAGGGAATCGCTGAAGTCTCGAAGTCCAGAGATTTCCCCATCATGATATTGAATATGTCAGGAAAAACTACCACTATAAAAAGAGGCACAGTTGTAGCGCAAGTGGATACGTCAACAATAAGACAAACCAAAACCAATAGAGACCATCCACAAATTGTCTCAACCACTCCCACTGGACATAATGCACGAAATCGCAGTACAAATAACCATAGTACACGGAAAGTAAACAGTTATAAGGCTTATGCAGAAAAAGGCAGTAACATCAGTCACAGTTATGTTACACCACAGCATACCCTACCCAGATGGCAGAAACGAACCAGTCCATACATAAGAAGAGAAAGGCCACAGTATGAAAATGACTATAATTACTCATTCTTGCGCCCCAGCACACCAAGAGAAAAGATGAAGTGCTGTATATCACAGAGTAACAGAGAAACAGAAATTGTCTTGCCAGGAGGATATCCAAAGCGACAAGACAGTGATACATGCCCCATGGAGTATCAATATAACTCAAAAACAGGTGGATATGATAAAGTCCCAAAACCAATTGAAATTTCCGAAGAAAAGGAAGAATTCTTATATGACTATACCACAGGAGGATACTATAGCAGCAAAGTTGGAAAAAGAAAGAATGAAAAATTTTCGCCCAGGGAAAGAAGACAGCCCTATAGCACAAACAGAAGAAATACAGTAACGTACGCGGATAAGCGCAGTTACGGCAGAAATAATCAGAAAAAATGGCACAACAACGACTACCCCAGAAATATAATAAGAAATGAATATACAGTAAATGCAGTGACAAATGGAAATGCACACAGTACATGGCAGAGGAGACAGTACCAAGCACAGCCCAATGAACGGCAAAGAACTACGCAAAAGAAAGCCACATACCAGGAGCAGAGATTTTCACAAGATGCAAGAAAAATGTCCCAAAATTATGGGAATGAAACGGAGGCATCAAGACAGACCAGAGATATCATAGCAGATCATCAATACAGAGAGAGAATAGCTCAGTTACTTGCAACCCTGAATGCCACAGAAGATAATAAGCAACGTTTGAAAACGTTTGTAGAAAAGCACCAGGATGTATTCGCACTCAATGACATGGAATTAGGCAGAACTAACACTGTCAAAATGGACATTCAAACAACCACAGAGGAGCCAATACATATGAAACCCTATCATACGCCCTTGAAAAACAGAGAACTCGTGGAAAGGTCTATAAATGAAATGCTACAGGCAGGAATCATCGAAAGATCCCGTTCCCAATGGTCCTCACCCATAGTGATCGTAACAAAGAAAGACGGCTCCAGTCGCTTTTGCTGCGACTACCGTGCCCTTAACAAAATCACAAAAGTCATTTCCTACCCCCTCCCCAGGATAGACGATCTACTTGCGACGTTAGGAAAGTCTACATACTTTACCACACTTGATGCAAGGTCAGGCTTTTGGTGCATCCCCATGACACCTGAGGCAAAACAGAAATCCACATTCTGTTCACATATGGGAAGCTTTTTTTGGAATGTTATGCCATTTGGTCTAAAAGGATCTCCAGCAACATATATGTCACTCATGGATGAAGTGTTAAAGGGTCTACATCCATTTGCCCTGGCATACATAGACGATATCCTGATACATACCGCAGGCACGATGGAAGACCACCTCCGCAAGGTTGAAACAGTGTTTGATAGACTCAGGCATCACCAAATAAAGTTAAAACTGTCGAAGTGTGAGTTTCTAAAGACAGAAACAAAATATTTGGGCTTTGTCATCAATAGACATGGCGTCAGACCTGATGAAGATAAAGTCAAAGCCATAAGAGAAATGCCTAGCCCCAAGACGGTGAGACAAACACGCTCATTTATTGGTACAATAGGGTACTATAGGCGCCACATCATCAATTTCTCCAGAGCAGCAGAGCCTTTGATAGCCCTTACCCGCAAGTATGCACGCTTCAAATGGACAGAAGACTGCCAGAGATCCTTTGAGTATCTAAAAAATGCCCTAACCACCATCCCACTGCTTGGACATCCAGATATTTCTCAGCCCATGATACTATACGCCGATGCCTCAGATAACGCAATTGGTGCTTGTTTGGTCCAACCTGTACTAGAAGATGAAACACCCATCCTACCAAACATTCCAAATGAGAAACCCATTGCATTCCTATCCCACGCATTGTCAAAAGTTCTTACATCTCAGTTGATAGTTCCATAAATAATTGTTTGATATGTTTTGCATAAAGGTATTGCTAGATAAGGTACATAGGGAGTTACTAAGGATGAATTCTCAAGATAACAGGAGGACTAGAATAGATACAATGATATTGGAACACCATAAATGATACATTGGTGTTATGAAAAAAAAAAGGAGACAAATATAAATTGTATACAAGGATGCCTCGAGAGTGACAACATGGATACATATTGTCAAGAGTATAAGCAGTTGTCTTAAAAGAGAAAATAAAGTAATACGGAACCCAATGTAGAAAATTCATGATGATTTGGAAACTATATTTTTCTTTTCCCTTATATTTCATAATATGATAGTAACACATTCGTCTGTTGGTTGCTGAATAATTTGATGTTTGAAAATTGATGTATGGTAAGTCAAAGAAGATCTTTGAAGAATAAATATATATATAGAATAATATTTCTAGGGAAGAGTTCACAAAAAAAAAAAAATACTGTATTGACAGAAAAGAAGGAATGATTAGAAATAACTGACTAATGGACAGGATCACCACCAGACGTACGGATATTAGAGACAAACATCACATAGTTTAGAAAAAAAAAAGGAATGTAAAATAGAACATTTTTTCTACAGTGACGGACTTAGAACGAATTTATACACTTACCATTTAGAAAATGTCTATAACAAGGAAACATTCAGATAGATAAATAAGGATAAGCCATGAGGTTTCAATGCTTTTATTGTGAAAAATGATTACTTATAAAAATGATGCTAGTTGTATTATCGTCTGATAAATATGCATATTATGTTTAGAGATGTTTTCTACATGTAATAATGAGCAAGTGGCTCATTCACAAAAAAAAAAAAAAAAAAAGAAGAAGAAGATGATGAGTACCCATGAAAACATTGGCTATTCTATGAAAGTGGATTGCCATTACCATAGGAATTAGAGATTTTGGACATTTCTTGGAATATTGCAGAGTACTTGGGAAATAGAATAAATAAGTACGCCAGAAAAAAAAAAAAAAGATTTTTTTTAGTACTTGCAGGCTTTTAATATGGAGCAAATAACAGTACAGAAAAGAGATAACACCCCTACCACATCCAAGAGAATGTAATCAACTATATTTTTGAATGAAATGTAATAGATTATGATAATGCAGCCAAGTTCTGCAAATAAGATATTTTATTGTTCATTTCCCAGTGTTGCCACTCGTCACATTTTTTGGTGATGACCTTATGATTGTTTTGCAGAGTTTGTTGGTCAGTGTTGCCAATTTGTAAATTTGGTTGAAATATGTATTGATGTGAAAGATAGTTTGCAATTTTTTGGAGATGATGTCCATCTATAAGGCCCCTTTATAGACGACAGTCCCATATAGACATAGGAGCCCAGATGTAGGAATTTCGTTAAATTTTTTGGAAATATTTTTGGACTTAGAAAAATTTTTGAACTTTAAATTTTTCTGAAAAATTTTTTTTTGAACTTAGAAATTTTTGGGGATGGATTTTTGTTATTGATAGTACTCAAATGTCTCCCTACGGGATACATTTGCGGAGCCCCGGGATCTATATGTGGCCGTGTACATAGTTGTTCCTTTGGAAACAGACTATATTCTTACAAGACAGAGGAAGCACAGACCACCCCATAATTTTATATTTTATGAGAAACAGAAAATAATAAATAGTGTCACATATTTAGGGTAGAGTCGCTTCTACACGCCATTTCTAATAATTGGGTGATTTCCCCTGACCAATCGGATAGCTCAGATTTACCCCGGGGAAAGTGGAACAACGACGCCATTTTGGCAGTAGAATGAAAGAGCGCAACTCAAGAGGTCGTATCTGGTCCAGCTCTACATATTTCTTAGTTTGAGAAAATCAAACTTCAACATTTCTTATAAAATGTGTATTTCAGGACATTGAGTGGTTATATATATATATTTCTTACTGGCGTAAGTAGTGACAATCGTTAAATATGTATTTTGAATAGAGCTCCCAACCCTAGTCGCAGCAGAACTAGGTTCGAGGATTTGAGTCAATTTGCAAAAAAAAATGTCTTACACCTCAAACCATGTAGAGTAGAAAATATTCTTGTGTTGGAAAGCATTTAACTCAAGGAATGCTTATGACGATAAAGAAATCAAGGACAAACCTGAGGAGATGGGTAAATGTCGTCGAACCTAAAATAAGACTGTAACTTAAAGGAAGGAACACGGTGGAATGAGAAGGTTCGCCATATTTGACAACTGAGTAGGCCTACGAGACAAAGATGCAAAAAGGGATTTTTGCATCGATGAAAGCATCTCATGAGATGATAGAATTTTATTTTACTTATTATTGTAAAAATGTTCTGAATTCCAGACTTTGTTGAAATTTTAAGTTTCATGCTGAAAGATATTAAAAGTTTTGCATGAAATCGAACGCTGTTGAAAAGGTGAATTACTACAGTTTTGAGATCTAGATAAGAAATCTACCCATTTCAATTAAATTCGCTACATCAACACCTAAGAGAAGAAAATCGAACCTGGTAACACAAATTTAAGAGAGAAATCTAAATCTCTGGTGATTAGGCCAGTTAAACATCTGCTCTCTGTAAAGTAAACTGAAAATACTGCATATACCGGCACTGCCACATGATGTAATATGGTGCCGTTCCAGTCCTAAGGAACACCTGCCCCGGTTACAGCTTCTTTATCTGCCTTTTCATTTCCTTCTATGCCAACATGTGAAGGTATCCAAGCAATTAATACTGAACATCCTCTAGAATATAAGTATGTAGTAGCCAGAAAAATCTCCTCTGCTATATCAGGTCTACTACATTCTCGTAAGTTTCTAAGTGCTTTAATTGTTGAAAGAGAGTCAGTTAAAACTGTTAATTTTTTGGGAGGGTTATTAGAGAATGTTTCTAGTGCTTTTAGTATTGCCACCATCTCTGTGTCAAACAAATTGCTATAGACTCTCCCACTGTAAGAGAATATAAATGCATGATGCAAGCTTCCGGAAAGGGGACCAGTTAGTGATGACTCTATGCAGGGGTGCATTGTTGGCCGTCCTTCCTTAGAAAACTTCAAATTTTCTTTGGAGGGGGAGGGGGTGGGGGTAATAATGTTACGCCTCTTTTTGCGCATCGCAATGCGTTCGTGATTTTGAAACATCGGGATGTTCAAATAGAGCGCCGATGTATAAAAATTACGCCATATTAAATAATTACGTAGACGCGTGTGCAGACCAGAAGTAGTATACTTGGCAGGGTCTCCAGCCGGTCAGGCTGCGTTTTATATGTGTCCTTTTGAGGCCGCTGTGTCCGTCTTCATGCTTGCATTACAAGAAAGTGTTTGCATTTATTGATGCCAGGAGATTCCTATAATGTAGATGAGTATTCTCAATGTATTGATAAATCATATAATTATGTCGCGGACCTCAACTTGACGGACTTACGGAGAGGTGTTGTATGCACCATTATTGTTGCAGTGTAACGGACTTGATTTATGGCCCAGTAGAGATGGCCTGGATGAAGATTGCATTCGTGAATCTCTTTATAATTGTGGAACTACGTGTTGTGAGAAGTGTGAATACATTATAGATCTGTTGACAGGAGTGGGCTGCATTTCCTTCATAAGTTACTGTTGTCGTATTCCATTTGACGCTTGGCCCAACGTTACCTTGATCAGGGTATCTGCAGTAACATTATTGTAACACAACAATGATGTTTTGTCCATATTTTCTTGACCATCAGCACACTAGGGGTGATGTGGTCAGTATCACCACGGCCGCCGTAACCTTCCTAGAGTTGCTCTGGTACACAATTCATGAAGCTGGGTCGACCCCGGAGCCGTTTGCGGTCTAAAAAATCCCACCTCAACTGGGGATCGAACCATGGACCACCGAACTAGGATGCCAGCGCACTAACAACTGCGCTACCCCTGATTAAATCAATGTGTATTATAAAACAACTAGGTCAGCGAATCTGTTGGTTTAAGCACAACTCTTGTAGTGACCTATATTCTTGTGAGCTTTACTTTAGGTCTTTCAAATTATGAAAATACATGTTACTCCAAAAGGAATGTGTCCGGGCAGAAGTGACCTACAGGTGCGAACAAATAATCTAATGTTATGACTTACAATCAGAAAACAAGTAATAGTCCAGTCAAATTGTAATTTTGATGAACAAAGGTGTAAGAACCTTTATTCTATAGAACACCGTGTTCTTCATTTATGTACTGGGGTATTTTTTCCTGTAAATGCAACCGTTGCAAAGGAGCTATTTTCGGCCTCCATTTTCTAATATGGCGGACGAAGCTCCAGTCCGATCGGTGGGGACTTTTAGTATATTGCCGAGGAAGGTATTTGGAAGGTATGTGCAAAAATCCAGCTTATTACTAATTTTTTCTTGAAACGCCAAATTATGATCTAACTTGACTGGACTAAAAATGCTAACGCGAGTTAGTGTGACGTTGGGTTCGAAACTTTGGCCTTAGGGTAGAACTACCACCCTCCCCCCCCCCCAACTTCTTGATTTTAGGCACGCCTATTTTTCATTTTTGTCTAGTTTTCGGTCGATGCTAGCATGTCACTTTGATCTGAAAAGTTAACTCTCCTTTGCTCCCGCGAGAGTGGCCAGTGGAGATGAAAGTAGTTTTAAAACTGGTAAGATTGTCTTTGTGACGCGTCCGCAACGCTCCTCGCTGGGCAGCAAAATTTTCCCCGAGGTTTTTGATTCCAGGGAAAGTCTGGTAAGCTCGTAGCTCAAAGGCGGTCACTCTGTTACGCAAACACTTTTGTAGTCTGCGGCACTAGCAGGAAAGTCTCCTGGAATTGTTACGCTGCTTTCTTCGGCCTCTGTGCAGGTGTTATAACCCACGCCCGGACACCTGTGGCCGATTTCTTGTATATTTTGAGTCCCGTTCTGTCTCTAACTGCGTTTAGTCCCAGAAACTTTTGTCGTGAGGAGGCAGAGATCTTTGTGCAGTTTGCCGTTACTTTTAGTGTTGGAACATTCTTGACATCTCGCGATAGCTACCTTCATCTGACAGACGCGCTGGACCCTTTGCCACTTGCCCGTTTTGCCTTTCTGGAAAAGCAGGATAAATCTTCTAACCCTTTACATTGGGGTGTTCCCACCTACTAATTTGTTTTATTTTCTCGACACCCTACTGCATGTGCATTCGGGTGATTTCCCTGGCTGGGAATTTTACGCCACCCCCACCAAATACGTAAAGCGGCCATGCTCCACCGGTATCAATGTCAAAGAGCTACACATTATCGCCAGCTCTGTCACCTTATAGCCATCGTCAGCTCAATTTTATCCATTGTACTACGCGCCATCATAGGATTGACGGGCGTGCACCAAATAATGGATTTAGTGCCCCCATCGCATTTAATCGTGAGTTCATTCATAGCCACCCTTTGAGATCCTGGATTTAAAGCACATCGGTGCAGCATTGGAATTTACATTAGACCTGGAAGATAATTTCATCCTTAGTGGATGTATAGTTATTCCACGGATTGTCAGCGACTTAGAGGAAAGGGTTAACATATCTAAGCCGGCGACATGTCGACAACGGTAACAACAGGCGAAATTTCACACCGGTGTGACGACAAAGAATGACTATTTAGAGGTGGACTCCGATAAAGTTATAGTGAGGTGAAAGCTAGAGAAATAGCCGGATAGTGCGCGTTAAGGGGTGCAGAACAGCTGTGTTGCTGGCCAAAAAGAGTCAGCTGGTTTCTTTATTTTCAGGATTTTCAATGCATGAAACTTAGTACGCTAGCTAGCCAAAAAATAGTGGGTGTTTTCAGACGTGAAAGCCACGTTCAACTCCAGCTTAGTTGATTACTAATATTATTCTTATCATTTTATTTGTCTCTAGACTTTGGTAATATAGCACTATATGACTTGTTGTCGATGTGTGATTGAAATTTTGTTCGCCACAATATTGTGTGTGTTTTTTTTTGGTTAATAAATTAGACAACCAAATTGCGGATTAGACGTATTTCTTATCTGTACTTGTACTTGATTGATTGTGGAGTCACTAGCGTGTACTTGTCCCTACTCCAAGAAGAGAGAGGGGAGAGAAAGTAGCTTTAAAACGAAGTCACTGAGTGGCAGGAGGTGAGAGTTATCAAGTGATCTTTTACTCCTGATAGTTATAATTCAATCCAATTCACATTCAACACCAAAACTCATTAATCTTCTCAGTTCTCAATCAGACTAGTTGTCTTGTCTTAGACAGACTCTGTACACCACTCGTGACAGTTAGGGACACATTTTATTGTTGGTACCAAATGTACGTAACAAATAAGGACACAACATAATATAAATGTTCTATACATTCTATTGCTCGTGTAGCTCCTGTGGGTCTCTGATAGAGACAAAGAAAGAATACGACAAACATGTACCCACACACATATCGTGCCATGCTGAGACCTGAGGTTGAACAAGGAGCTGGAGACCTCATCACGTCAAACATGTACCTACACACATATCGTGCCATAAGACCTGAGGTTGTACAAGGAGCTGGAGACCTCATCACGTCAAACATGTACCCACACACATATCGTGCATGAGACTTGATGTTGTACAAGAAGCTGGAGACCTCATCACGTCAAACATGTACCTACACAAATATCGTGCCATGCTGAGACCTGAGGTTGTACAAGAAGCTGGCGACCGCATCACGTCAAACATGTACCCACACACATATCGTGCCATGCTGAGACCTGAGGTTGTACAAGGAGCTGGAGACATCATCACGTCAAACATGTACCTACACACATATTGCCATGAAACCTGAGGTTGTACAAGAAGCTGGAGACCTCATCACGTCAAACATGTACCCACACACATATCGTGCCATGAGACCTGAGGTTGTACAAGATGCTGGAGACCTCATCACGTCAAACATGTACCTACACACATATTGCCATGATACCTGAGGTTGTACAAGAAGCTGACAACCTCATCACGTCAAAAATGTACCCACACACATATCGTGCCATGAGACCTGAGGTTGTACAAGGAGCTGGAGACCTCATCACGGCAAACATGTACCTACACACATATCGTGCCATGCTGAGACCTGAGGTTGTACAAGAAGCTGGAGACCTCATCACGGCAAACATGTACCTACACACATATCGTGCCATGATGAGACCTGAAGTTGTACAAGGAGCTGGAGACCTCATCACGTCAAACATGTACCTACACACATATCGTGCCATGATGAGACCTGAGGTTGTACAAGGAGCTGGAGACCTCATCGCGTCAAACATGTACCTACACACATATCGTGCCATGATGAGACCTGAGGTTGTACAAGGAGCTGGAGACCTCATCACGTCAAACATGTACCTACACACATATCGTGCCAGGAGACCTGAGGTTGTACAAGGAGCTGGAGACCTCATCACGTCAAACATGTACCTACACACATATTGCCATGAAACCTGAGGTTGTACAAGGAGCTGGAGACCTCATCACGTCAAACCTGTACCCACACACATGTTGCCATGAAACCTGAGGTTGTACAAGGAGCTGGAGACCTCATCACGTCAAACATGTGCCCACACACATATTGCCATGAAACCTGAGATTGTACAAGAAGCTGACAACCTCATCACGTCAAACATGTACCCACACACATATCGTGCCATGAGACCTGAGGTTGTACAAGGAGCTGGAGACCTCATCACGTCAAAAATGTACCCACACACATATCGTGCCATGAGACCTGAGGTTGTACAAGGAGCTGACGACCTCATCACGTCAAACATGTACCTACACACATATCGTGCCATGATGAGACCTGAGGTTGTAAAAGGAGCTGGAGACCTCATCACGTCAAACATGTACCTACACACATATCGTGCCATGCTGAGACCTGAGGTTGTACAAGAAGCTGGAGATCTCATCACGTCAAACATGTACCTACACACATATCGTGCCATGATGAGACCTGAGGTTGTACAAGAAGCTGGAGACCTCATCACGTCAAACATGTACCTACACACATATCGTGCCATGATGAGACCTGAGGTTGTACAAGGAGCTGGAGACCTCATCACGTCAAACATGTACCCACACACATATCGTGCCATGCTTAGACCTGAGGTTGTACAAGGAGCTGGAGACCTCATCACGTCAAACATGTACCTACACACATATCGTGCCATGAGACCTGAGGTTGTACAAGGAGCTGGAGACCTCATCACGTCAAACATGTACCTACACACATATCGTGCCATGAGACCTGAGGTTGTACAAGGAGCTGGAGACCTCATCACGTCAAACATGTACCTACATACATATCGTGCCATGAGACCTGAGGTTGTACAAGGAGCTGACGACCTCATCACGTCAAACATGTACCTACACACATATCGTGCCATGAGACCTGAGGTTGTACAAGGAGCTGGAGACCTCATCACGTCAAACATGTACCTACACACATATCGTGCCATGAGACCTGAGGTTGTACAAGGAGCTGACGACCTCATCACGACAAACATGTACCTACACACATATCGTGCCATGAGACCTGAGGTTGTACAAGGAGCTGGAGACCTCATCCCGTCAAACATGTACCTACACACATATCGTGCCATGAGACCTGAGGTTGTACAAGGAGCTGACGACCTCATCACATCAAACATGTACCTACACACATATTGTGCCATGAGACCTGAGGTTGTACAAGGAGCTGGAGACCTCATCACGTCAAACATGTACCTACACACATATCGTGCCATGAGACCTGAGGTTGTACAAGGAGCTGACGACCTCATCACGACAAACATGTACCTACACACATATCGTGCCATGAGACCTGAGGTTGTACAAGGAGCTGGAGACCTCATCACGTCAAACATGTACCTACACACATATCGTGCCATGAGACCTGAGGTTGTACAAGGAGCTGGAGACCTCATCACGACAAACATGTACCTACACACATATCGTGCCATGAGACCTGAGGTTGTACAAGGAGCTGACGACCTCATCACGTCAAACATGTACCTACACACATATCGTGCCATGAGACCTGAGGTTGTACAAGGAGCTGGAGACCTCATCACGACAAACATGTACCTACACACATATCGTGCCATGAGACCTGAGGTTGTACAAGGAGCTGACGACCTCATCACGACAAACATGTACCTACACACATATCGTGCCATGAAACCTGAGGTTGTACAAGGAGCTGACGACCTCATCACGTCAAACATGTACCTACACACATATCGTGCCATGAGACCTGAGGTTGTACAAGGAGCTGGAGACCTCATCACGTCAAACATGTACCTACACACATATCGTGCCATGAGACCTGAGGTTGTACAAGGAGCTGGAGACCTCATCACGTCAAACAAATTGATATAGAAACCACGGTTATAAGAGCACATGTATGCTTGGTGCAGTCGTCCTCCAAAGGGACAAGCTACAGTGGTGGCTACATGCTCCAGTGGTGGCTACATGCTCCAGTAGTGGCTACATGCTCCAGTGGTGGCTACATGCTCCAGTAGTGGCTACATGCTCCAGTAGTGGCTACATGCTCCAGTGGTGGCTACATGCTCCATAAGGGACAAGCTACAGTGGTGGCTCCATGCTCCATAAGGAGAGCGAGGAAAAATAATGTAGATAATACATTCTACTGCATAGAACAAGGGGTGGATCATCAGTAATCAATAATTCTTCAAATCGTTCACAGATGTACATTTTTTATCAGCGATAGACAAGTGATAATTGGCCGTCCATTTTTGTGTTTTGCAACAGACCAAATGGAGATTTATTTTAGTTGTTTTTTTTAAGTACATTAGGTAACACCAGTAAACGTGGTCCCCAAACTTTTTATTTATTTATTAAAGATAATTTATTTGTTAATTGTATCAAGGTTGAAACTAATGACACCGTTTTTAGATATGGAAACATTAAATGGCAAAGAGTGTCACGGAGTGCCTCCCATGCTTTGCAGTAGTGGTCCAACAGTGGCCAAAACTCAAGAGTATCTAATATGGGTCTTCAAAGCAGTCTACCTTCGCACAAAATTACTCTTGGCAGAGTTGTAGATAGAATGATAATGATGCTTCTATCTCAAGGGGGTAGTCATAAGATATTTCCGAAGTCAAGAACAATGCTGCATTGGCCGGGCAATTGTTAACTTTATATCGGTCCGTCGCCTTTTATGAAGAATTAAGCAATGGTTTAGCCCGTTCAAGCCCCCAGCTGGTGTATATATATATATATATGTGTGTGTGTGTGTGTGTATGTGTGTATGTGTGTATGTGTGTGTATATATATATATATATATATATATATATATATATATATATATATATATATATATGTATATATATATGTATGTATATATATATATATATATATATACTAAATTAATGTCTTGCTCATACGTATCTTCTTCTTTTTCGATCCTTAACCACCGACCGTCAAAGCAGTCAGTGGCCATCACGCCTAGTGGCGTCTTGTAGGGCAACAACAAATTGATTCCACTTTGCACGGTCGGTGGCCATCCTTCGTACAGTGCCCCAACTCTGGTTCATTCTTTGCATCTCAGCCTCCACAGTCCTCCGCCAAGTTGTTTTTGGTCGGCCTCTCTTTCGCTTTCCTTCAGGGGTCCAAAGCATAGCTGTTCTTGTGATGGCATCGGGGTTTCTTCTGAGGACATGACCAACCCAGCTCCAGCGTCTGCCAGCTATGATGGTGTGCATTTACTCTTGCTTGCTACAAGCAAGCAGATCCCGGCTAGCGATGGTATTCGGCCAAAAGATTCGGTGAATTTTTCTTAGGCATGTTGTGTGAAAGGAGGACAATTTTGACATTTCCTTCTCTGTGACTCTCCAGCATTCCGCACCATAGAGAAGCACAGAAAGCACGCAACTCTGGTATAATCTTAATTTTGTGCTTGTGCTGTATTGGGAGGACTTCCAGATGTTATTTAGGCTAAAGAAGGCTGTTCTTGCCTTATTCATTCTGATGTTGATGTCTTTGCCTGCCCCACCGTCTGGTGTTACTATGCTTCCTAGGTATGTGAAGGTATCTGTCTGTACCAATTGCTGATTCCTTACTGATATGGGCTCAGGGTTGCTCACATTGAGCGTCATGACCTCAGACTTCTTTAAATTGATGTTCAAGCCCACCTGCTGGCTAAATTTATTAAGTCTATCCGTTTTTTCCTGGATGTGTTGATGTGAATGTGCCAGCAGTGCAATGTCATCTGCATATTCCAGATCTTCCAATGTAGAAAATGTAGTCCATCTTATTCCTCTTGGACTGCCCTCTGTTGTCTGGCGCATCACCCAGTCTATGACTGTTAAAAAAAGAGTGGTTGATAAGGGGCATCCCTGTCGTACTCCTGTCTTCACCTCGAAGGTTAGGTTGCTCTGCCCAACACTACACGTAAAGTTGGCATAAAGGCTTTTTATGATTGTCACTATGCAGCTTGGAATTCCATAAGCCCTCAGTATTTTCCATAAACTGTCCCTATGTATGCTGTCAAAAGCCTTTTCAAAATCAACGAAATTAATGTAAAGCTGTCTTTGCCATTCTGAGCACTGCTCTATAATGTTCCTGAGAGTGAATATATGGTCTACACATCTTCTGTTCTTTCTAAATCCTGCTTGTTCTTTCCTCAGTTTGTAGTCTACTGCCTTTGAAATTCTCTGTATAATTATCCTGCCTAGTATTTTGCTGGGAACTGAGAGAAGAGTGATTCCTCTCCAATTATTGCAGTCTGCAAGATCTCCCTTTTTGGGCAATTTGACAATTATTCCTTTGTTCCACTCTGATGGTGTTGTCCCCGTTTTCCACACTTGTGCAAATAGTGGTTCTAATAGTTCTGCTGCTAGCTCAGGGTCTGTCTTAAATAGCTCTTTAACCCTTTGATTGCTGTGATGATTTCTTCTTTTCGTGGAATGTCTGTATTTACATCTAGATCGTTTTCAGCCTCAGGAACATTCAATTGTGTCTCTGGTATTTCCTTGTTCAGAGTTTCTCTGAAGTGCTCTGCCCATCTTGTTTCCTGTCCCTCTGCTGTCTTGATGAGATTTCCTTGCTTATCTCTTACTAATGTAATATTGTTTGCACCTTGTTTTCCGCTGATGAATTTAGTTATTTTGTATACTGTGCTTTGTTCATTTCTCAGTGCTGCCTCTTCTGCCTGTTTTGCAAGATCGTCTAGGAAATTCCTTTTGTTGGCTCGGGTTTGGCGTTTAACTTCCCTGTCCAGCTGGCTGTACTGTTCGCTATATAGTTGCTTTAACCTGGGGGACTTTGCTTCTGTTTTCTTTCTTTTCATTTCCTTTCTCATCTTTATGGTGTTTAGTGTTTCTGGTGTTATCCAGTCTTGCTTCTTCCTTTCCTGGAATCCTAAGCATGATTTGCTACTTTCTTTATATACTGTTGAAATGGTGTTGAAATTCTGGTCTATATCATCAGTCAATGTCTTTTCCTGGCTTTTGGCAAATTGATATCGTTTCTTAATGTCGGCCGCAAAAGCTTTTCTGGTAAGGGGGTCCTTCAATTTGCTGATGTCAAACCTTTTCTGTGTAGTTACAGTTGGTCCAGCCCTTCTTAGTTTCACTTTCAGTTTTGCTACTACTAAATGGTGATCACTTCCCACATCTGCACCTCTTCTTACCTTCACATCTTGTAATGCATGTCTCCATCTACCGTTAACCATGATGTGGTCTATCTGGTTTCTGTCCCGACCATTTGGTGATTCCCATGTTAACTTGTGAATTTCCTTATGTGGGAAAAGTGTTCCTCCAATGACCAGGTTGTTAATGCTACAGAAACTTATTAGCTTATCCCCATTTTCGTTTGCTGTTCCGCTGCCGCATTTCCCCATTGTTCTTTCATTATATGTATTGTGTGTACCACCTTCGCATTGAGGTCTCCCATTACTATAACAAGATCATATCTAGGTGTGTCTTCTATTTCTTTCTGCAGTTGTTGATAGAATTCATCCTTGACCTCCTCATCGCTATCATTCGTTGGTGCGTAGCATTGTATTATTGTAGTGTTGGTGAATCTCCCTCTCAATCTCAATCGTATCAGTCTGTTGTTGATGGGTTTCCATTCCAGTAATGTCCTTTCTATCCCTTTCTGAAGAATAATGGCTACGCCTTCACTGTGCTGTCCATCCTCTCTTCCAGAGTAAAGTACTGTTTCTCCTGTTGCTGTTTTAACTTTTCCTGCCCCTGTCCATCTGCTCTCACTTATCCCCAGGATGTGTAACCTATAGTTTCTCATTTCTGCCGTGATCTCATACGTATGCTTTCACACTATTAACAACTGAATCAACTATGATTGTTATGTTTTAAAATAACATGTAACAAATTTAATAATCAATTAGTTTTAACAAGTTAAAATAAATTGAATAATGGTGAATTTTATATGAAAAATCAATTTTTGTCTTCACGGAAGCTTAGGTGAGGATTTAACTTTACAATTAAAATTTAACGTCCGTTTGCTGGTGCCTGTTATTTAGCACTTAGCTTGTATTAGCGAGTCCTGCAGCCTTGGTTTTTGTCGATTCTTTTGTGATGATGACACTTCACAGTCTGGTAGCTTCCTTCCTCAAACGGTCTGATAGCATAGTACCACCATCTTTTAAACAAAAATAAAACAAATGCCTCTGCTAAGTACATTTGTGGGCTGCAAATTAACAGGCGCATTGTCTCGCTGGCCACCCAACAATGTTATTCTCTCTGAATAAATAAATTCTTTTTTTGAGTATACACATCGCAACTCAAGGAAGATGATTAGGAATCACCAGTATTCTTCTGGGTATTAAAATGTGGAAAATGTGTCTGGACAGCGCGAACTGAAATGATTTGCCTGAATTACAAGTAACAAGGTGCATATATCTCACAAAATGATATGATACACTTGAGGCACAATTGATGTAATCATCACTCATCACTGCTTCAGTCGGAGTCTGGGGTCACTTCTGCTGACGGTTGTCAGTACGACTAGGAAGTAGAAATCACCAGCGCTTGCTGTAGTGGTTTATGAATATACTATTTTCATATGTTGAGGTTGTCAGCCTCATATATATCAACTTAGCAAGAAAAACATGTTCTCACACAGTTTAGAATGGACACAGCACTTTATTAGATGCTTCGAATCACTTGGTCCTGGAAATCATAGTAATCCTCTTATGGCGGGTACCCTGCGAATCGCTTGGTCTGGGAAATGTTAGTAGTCCTCTTATGACGGGTGTTCTGCGAATTACTTGGTCTGGGAAACTTTAGTAAGCCTCTTATGACGGGTGATCTGATTCCTTAGGTATCCAGACTTTGTATTTAACATGCGGGTTTACTTTTTTAAGTTTCAAAGTTTCCCAAATACTTCCGATCTTTGGTCCTTTAAGTTTCCAGTCTTTGTATTTAAATATGCGGATTTACTTGTAAGTTTCAAGTTGCCCAAATACTTCCCATCTGTCACTTACAATATAGGATTCCTTTGTCCGATCCTCTCTTTCTGGCTCTCGGGAGTTGCTGGCTTGACGTGGCGATGCAGTCTGTTTTATGACTCCTATTTCGCTTGATTATATCTCTCATTCTAAGTTCAAATCCCAGATTGTACTTTTAGACTAACTTCTAATGACAGTCAATTTATATTCCTGCTCTCTAATCAAAGCAATGGTAAGCTCTTTAGCACTATCTGGGTAGAGTGTTTAAATTCATAATCTCCCCCTCGTGTTTTAAAATATTATATTTTAAAATTCCATCGCGTGTCTTCTTTCTAATAATGCTGTAATACTTCCGTTGCATCTTTATGCAACCTCGTAAACAGATCTGTGAACACATTTCATGGCGTAATATGTTCCGCCAAGATTGCCTACCCAGACAGATTATCGGCAATATTGATACCGAGAGGACTCAGATGAAACGATTATCTAATTATCTGTTTTCGCCCGTCCCTCTGGCGGCTTCCTTAGATAGCAATCTGGCTTTCTGTGCGTGTTCATGCGATACCACGTTGCACAAACAACGGACGTCTCTTTCAAAGGTGGTCAAACGTAAACAAGCCTGTGAGCGGTCACAGCAAAAAGAATGAAGATGTATATAATACGCCAGATAATAGGACGACGAGGGAGAGAAAAATGAAGAAAAGAAGTGATACTGCCGGAGTAGATGAGAGTTATAAAAAGTGCACGACTGATTTCGTCACAAAGAGCTATGACAACGAATGAAATAAGAATACGGAATGTTAGCGGAATCAAAAATAAAGAACTAGAATTGAACGAAAACATGAAGGAGAATATGTCAGACGTAATAGGAAAGTAGAAACCAAGACAAAACGTGGCCCGAGTTCTGCTTTATTCTATCTCCTCTTCAGCTTGATTTGAGAAAAACATGTTCAAAGTGTTTTCGTTTGAGTTAGTAGTTGAAAAGAAGGATATATCATATTAAAATAAAATCTAGGATAATGATCCAAATTGATAACTGTAAGATAATGTGTAGGATGATATACTACACTGAATGATTTCGATTTCTGATCTCAGGTCAATTTTGACGATCAATGGAGATGGAATAAAGCAGTTCTAAGGCGACAAAAAAGACATGGCAGTAAAGTAATACATGAAATGTATGTACTGAGATCAATGAAAGAGACATGGCCGTAAAGTAATTCATCAAATGTATGTACTGAGATCTAAGGCGACGAAAGAGACATGGTAGTAAAGTAATGAATGAAATGTATGTACTGAGATAAATGAAAGAGACATGGTAGTAAAGTAATTCATCAAATGTTTGTACTGAGATCTAAGGCGACCAAATAGACATGATAGTATAGACGCGAGTCAGCTGATGACGTGGTTAAGTCCATTCAGCCCACACTGAAAACGGGAAGGAAATGGAAAGTGGAAGAAGCTGTTGATGCTGCCCAAGAGTCGCTCAAACTGAGAGAGGTAATCGGATACACACAAACGAATAGACGGGGATTTGGTCATGGAGACATCCGCTGGTGGTCCAAGGCATCAGGCAGGGAGCGCAGAGACATGGTAGTTTAGGAGATACGAGGAACTGAGAATGATAAGAGGTTGCAAAAAGCAATGCAGCATGTCCAACAAGGCCAACGGACTACATGGGAAGGAGCCCTGCAGAGGACCTTGACATGGAATGATATATGGCATTATGCACCGCTTAGGCTCAGCTTCGTTGTATGACCTGCTGCCGTCGGCCACAAACCTTGTGAAATGGGGAAAGTCGGATGATGAGCAGTGCCCCCTGTGCCAGGGGAGGCAGACACTTGAACACGTGCTCTCAGCGTGTAAGGTGTCATTATGGCAAGGGCCATATACTTGGCGCCATAACAAAGTGCTAAATGAGCTTGCTGCGACAATAGACCTGGCAAGGATGAAGGCGAATAGCAAACCCAGGCCGAGCACCGCAAATACATACTTTCTGAGCGCAGGAAAGGCAGCACACCCCAAACCGAGTAAACCTGGTAGCAGTTTACCATCTCTTCTTGACTGTGCAAACGACTGGGAGATGGCGGTAGACCTACCTGGACGAGGGGCATATCCAGAGAGTATCAGAAAATCGCGAAGACGGCCGGATATAGTGCTTCATTCTTCAGCAGCGCTTCAGGTTATACTGATTGAACTGACCGTGCCATTTGAATCCAGATTGGACAAGCAACATTCGTTCAAAGCGGCCAAGTATAATGATCTGGCCGCGGATCTGAGACACGATGGGTTCACTGCAAGGGTCATGGCTGTTGAGGTGGGCGCAAGAGGGCTTGTGGCTGCATCAGTGTTGGATTTATTGAAACTGTTGGAGCTGAGGGGACAGTCGAGAACAAGGGCACTGAAGAAACTTAATGAAACTGCCGAAAAGGCATCATGCTGGCTGTGGAACAACCACAATGGGCAATGGAAATCGTGACAGTAAACTCTGCTGTACAGAAAACATCAGGAATTTTTGAAAGAGACATGGTATTAAAGTAATACATCAAATGTATGTACTGAGATAAATGAAAGAGACATGGTAGTACAGTAATACATAAAATGTATGTACTGAGACAAATGAAAGAGACATGGTAGTAAAGTAATACATCAAATGTATGTACTGAGATAAATGAAAGAGACATGGTAGTAAAGTAATACATCAAATGTATGTACTGAGATAAATGAAAGAGACATGGTAGTAAAGTAATACATCAAATGTATGTACTGAGATCTAAGGCGACCAAATAGACATGGTAGTAAAGTAACACATCAAATGTATGTACTGAGATCTAAGGCGACCAAATAGACATGGTAGTAAAGTAATACATCAAATGTATGTACTGAGATCTAAGGCGACCAAATAGACATGGTAGTAAAGTAATACATCAAATGTATGTACTGAGATCTAAGGCGACCAAATAGACATGGTAGTAAAGTAATACATCAAATGTATGTACTGAGATCTAAGGCGACGAAATAGACATGGTAGTAAAGTAACACATCAAAAGTATGTACTGAGATCTAAGGCGACCAAATAGACATGGTAGTAAAGTAATACATCAAATGTATGTACTGAGATCTAAGGCGACCAAATAGACATGGTAGTAAAGTAATACATCAAATGTATGTACTGAGATCTAAGGCGACCAAATAGACATGGTAGTAAAGTAATACATCAGATGTATGTACTGAGATCTAAGGCGACCAAATAGACATGGTAGGAAAGTAATACATCAAATGTATGTACTGAGATCTAAGGCGACCAAATAGACATGGTAGTAAAGTAATACATCAAATGTATGTACTGAGATCTAAGGCGACCAAATAGACATGGTAGTAAAGTAATAGATCAAATGTATGTACTGAGATCTAACGCGACCAAATAGACATGGTAGAAAAGTAATACATCAAATGTATGTACTGAGATCTAAGGCGACCAAATAGACATGGTAGTAAAGTAATACATCAAATGTATGTACTGAGATCTAAGGCGACCAAATAGACATGGTAGTAAAGTAACACATCAAATGTATGTACTGAGATCTAAGGCGACCAAAAAGACATGGTAGTAAAGTAATACATCAAATGTATGTACTGAGATCTAAGGCGACCAAATAGCCATGGTAGTGAAGTAACACATCAAATGTATGTACTGAGATCTAAGGTGACCAAATAGACATAGTAGTAAAGTAACACATCAAATGTATGTACTGAGATCTAAGGCGACCAAATAGACATGGTAGTAAAGTAATACATCAAATGTATGTACTGAGATCTAAGGCGACCAAATAGACATGGTAGTAAAGTAACACATCAAATGTATGTACTGAGATCTAAAGCGACCAAATAGACATGGTAGTAAAGTAACACATCAAATGTATGTACTGCGATCTAAGGCGACCAAATAGACATGGTAGTAAAGTAACACATCAAATGTATGTACTGAGATCTGAGGCGACCAAATAGACATGGTAGTAAAGTAACACATCAAATGTATGTACTGATAGGAAACTCTTTACAGAGCGATACAACAGGAAGCAATCTGATCATCAGAAGAAGTCCAGGCGACCAAATAGACATGGTAGTAAAGTAACACATCAAATGTATGTACTGAGATCTAAGGCGACCAAATAGACATGGTAGTAAAGTAACACATCAAATGTATGTACTGCGATCTAAGGCGACCAAATAGACATGGTAGTAAAGTAACACATCAAATGTATGTACTGAGATCTAAGGCGACCAAATAGACATGGTAGTAAAGTAATACATCAAATGTATGTACTGCGATCTAAGGCGACCAAATAGACATGGTAGTAAAGTAATACATCAAATGTGTGTACTGAGATCTAAGGCGAAAATAGACATGGTAGTAAAGTAACACATCAAATGTATGTACTGAGATCTAAGGCGACCAAATAGACATGGTAGTAAAGTAATACATCAAATCTATGTACTGAGATCTAAGGCGACCAAATAGACATAGTAGTAAAGTAACACATCAAATGTATGTACTGAGATCTAAGGCGACCAAATAGACATGGTAGTAAAGTAATACATCAAATGTATGTACTGAGATCTAAGGCGACCAAATAGACATGGTAGTAAAGTAATACATCAAATGTATGTACTGAGATCTAAGGCGACCAAATAGACATGGTAGTAAAGTAATACATCAAATGTATGTACTGAGATCTAAGGCGACCAAATAGACATGGTAGTAAAGTAATACATCAAATGTATGTACTGAGATCTAAGGCAACCAAATAGACATGGTAGTAAAGTAACGCATCAAATGTATGTACTGAGATCTAAGGCGACCAAATAGACATGGTAGTAAAGTAACACATCAAATGTATGTACTGAGATCTAAGGCGACCAAATAGACATGGTAGTAAAGTAACACATCAAATGTATGTACTGAGATCTAAGGCGACCAAATAGACATAGTAGTAAAGTAATACATCAAATGTATGTACTGAGATCTAAGGCGACCAAATAGACATAGTAGTAAAGTAATACATCAAATGTATGTACTGAGATCTAAGACGACCAAATAGACATGGTAGTAAAGTAATACATCAAATGTATGTACTGAGATCTAAGGCGACCAAATAGACATGGTAGTAAAGTAATACATCAAATGTATGTACTGAGATCTAAGGCGACCAAATAGACATGGTAGTAAAGTAATACATCAAATGTATGTACTGAGATCTAAGGCAACCAAATAGACATGGTAGTAAAGTAACGCATCAAATGTATGTACTGAGATCTAAGGCGACCAAATAGACATGGTAGTAAAGTAACACATCAAATGTATGTACTGAGATCTAAGGCGACCAAATAGACATGGTAGTAAAGTAACGCATCAAATGTATGTACTGAGATCTAAGGCGACCAAATAGACATGGTAGTAAAGTAACACATCAAATGTATGTACTGAGATCTAAGGCGACCAAATAGACATGGTAGTAAAGTAACACATCAAATGTATGTACTGAGATCTAAGGCGACCAAATAGAGTAAAGTAATACATCAAATGTATGTACTGAGATCTAAGGCGACCAAATAGACATGGTAGTAAAGTAATACATCAAATGTATGTACTGAGATCTAAGGCGACCAAATAGACATGGTAGTAAAGTAATACATCAAATGTATGTACTGAGATCTAAGGCGACCAAATAGACATGGTAGTAAAGTAATACATCAAATGTATGTACTGAGATCTAAGGCGACCAAATAGACATGGTAGTAAAGTAACGCATCAAATGTATGTACTGAGATCTAAGGCGACCAAATAGACATGGTAGTAAAGTAATACATCAAATGTATGTACTGAGATCTAAGGCGACCAAATAGACATGGTAGTAAAGTAATACATCAAATGTATGTACTGAGATCTAAGGCGACCAAATAGACATGGTAGTAAAGTAATAGATCAAATGTATGTACTGAGATCTAAGGCGACCAAACAGACATGGTAGTAAAGTAATACATCAAATGTATGTACTGAGATCTAAGGCGACCAAATAGACATGGTAGTAAAGTAATACATCAAATGTATGAAGCATAGAGCCGCCACTGCAGCTGCCCCCCCCCCTTTTGTGTTTTTCTTTTAATTGATTGCCTTTGCTGCGTTTCCATTTGAGGGACTTAGCTAAGTGTAGCAAAGGTAGACAGATAGATAGATAAGATTAGATAGATAAGATTAGATAGATAGATAGATAGATGATGATGATGATGATGACATAACCAGCGGCCATGGGACAAAGCCCTTTGGCACTGTAAAGCTGGGGTGTCAATAGATAGATAGATAGATCATTCTCCATCCTTCGTTGTACTGATCTAAATCTCTCCAGTGAATTCGAAACAGACAAAGACACCAAGTTAATTTACGTTTGGTTTCGGGAATAATGCATCTATAATATTATTGGTTGCCGCTGGGTATGCTGTGGCACAAACTGAGAAAACCAGATGTTATCATTATAAGGCAGAGCTTGTTCTAGAATCCCTAGGGCAAGGGAAATATAAGGAGGCCATAAAAAAAAGACATGGAGGAGATAGGAAACAAAACAAAGAAAGACACGTAGTACAGAGCAGCAAGACTTACGTTCATTTGTTGAAGACATGTGCGTAACTGGGGTATAACAATAAAATAAACAAATGATTGAATGAACAGTTTGTTACGGAGTTGGGCGGTTTCTGAGTGGCTTTTGAAAAATCCTGTTGTGATTTGTGGAATGGACATGTTTTGCGAAAACCTCGCATAAATTGAAATCGCGTATATCGAACACATTAACATATAGAGAAACGGGACCGGGTAACAACGGGAATTATAATATCTCAAATACACTTAAGCTACATCTATGTCATAAACAACATAAAGATTCAGAGAAATATTATTTTATTTACTTTTAATATTATTAGTGTTAAAATGTTTCAACATAGGGGGAAAAGGGGAAGGAAAGGTTATGTAAAAATCAGTTCAAAAAGACAAAAGCAGTGTGCACTAAACGCGATGAGAAAGGATTCAACAAGACAAAAGCAGTGTGCACTAAACGGGATGAGAAAGGATTCAACAAGACAAAAGCAGTGTGCACTAAACGGGATGAGTAAGGAGATTCCTTTTAGCTTTGACCATCTTTTGGACATTCTCTTTGCTCCTTTAAGCTGACAATGTGATTATCAACACTGTTCTATAACATTATATCTCTAATGCGTCCAATGTGATTATCAACACTATTCTATAACATCATATCTCTAACGCGTCCAATGTGAGTATCAATACTATTCTATAACATCATATCTCTAACGCGTCCAATGTGATTATCAACACTATTATATAACATCATATCTCTAACGCGTCTAATGTGATTATCAACACTATTCTATAATATCATATCTCTAACGCGTCCAATGTGATTATCAACACTATTCTATATCATCATATCTCTAACGCGTCCAATGATTTGTTTTTATTGTCATCTGCTTGTTGATTGCCCTTGCTACGGTTCCTTATAATAGAAATGGCTATGTGTAGCAATGAAATGCTGACATTTTTTTCTTTCATTGACAAAGATTGGTTGCACTGTATGTGATTCGACCATAGAATGCTGTGTGTGTGTGTGTGTTCTAAGTAATGTAAACTTTATATTGAATTTCCATTTTTCTAGCAGATGTCATTAGTTTATCCAAATATCCACATCTGTGGACGTGTCTCAGAACTGTCTCATTGTTTCCAGGGTATACTGGGGAAGGAGAATTATGTGTTTTGAGGACATCATTATTCCTTTTTGACTGCTGTCAATTCAGATACCTGTACTACTGTCACGGAGTCATCAATGGTGAAAGGGGTATAACCATTTACATAGTGAGTATTTATAAAGCAATTTATCATAAACAAACAGTTTACTCATTTAAAAAGAAATAGTGAAAAAAGACGTCCAGACTGGTCGTCCTTGAGTAATTCTCACTAGAGACTGATTTTTACATGTTTAGAAATGTGGAAAGAGTGCAGTTGTCTGTGAAAGAAAAGGTTGTAATTTGTGTAGAAAGATTAATTCTCTCTGATTTGTTCACCTAACATTTGCTTTTTTTACCTTCAATATTTTAAAGATGCTAATCTCTTCCGATGATATGACTTCAATACATCTGTAGTTGTTTCTTTTCTTGGTTTCCTTCCTAGTACAATATAAAAATCAATTCTATCCGTGGACTGAAATGTAAAATCGAGATCGTACTTACATGGGTCTTACTACACAAAGTCTATCCTCCCAGTACAGAATAAATATAGCAGCCGCTTATATTCTGTCTTGAAAACACGATATCATTTAAACTTTACACACAATATACTTCTTTTCTGAAAACACTTCAAGAAAATTCAACTTCGAACAGGTCTTCGTGGCTCTACGAGAATCAGACAGCTCAAACATGGTTTCTCATCAGCTCCCCAGTAGAAACACAACTTTCCCCGAGGTCGTCGAGATGGAACTGCCCTAATGATAATCAGCGTTGCCACTCAAGTTCTAGAGATAAACCCAGATGTTCTTCTTAAAAAACCCCAGAAATACCCAGATTATTTTATGCCTCAAATACACGGGATAGACGATGTTTACATAATCTTTTATGTTCATCTTTAGCACAAATAATCTGTGTGCTATCAATTTTTATGTATTTCTTCATTTTTATTATTTTTTTTATTACCGAAAATTCACAATTAAATAAAAATGATTTTAATAACACCCCAATATATGAACTCTTAAACTATACCCACAATGAACAATTGGGTATAAAATGGACAAATGGAAAATTCCTGGGGGACCTGGATTTCGCAGATGATGTAGCATTCTTAAGTTCAACACCAAGACAATCCCAAGAAGCAATAAATAATTTGTGTCATCTCTCGGTTAAAATTGGTCTCCAAATAAATGCCTCTAAAACTAAAGCTATGAACTTTTCTAACGAGACCTTTGATATCATCTTGAACGGGGAAAAACTACAGAAAGTTGAAAGTTTCAATTATTTAGGCAGTAAAATGACTCAGGATGGTGACACAACAAGAGAAATCCATACTAGAATTGCTTTGGCAGCTAGCGCCTTCAATAGATTATCTAACATTTGGAAATTACGATCATTGAATATACATACCAAGCTTCGTCTGTTTAATTCAAATGTTATCTCAGTGTTAACATACGGCTGTGAGAGTTGGAAAATAACAAAATCATTGGAGAACAAGCTGAATACATTCGAGAACAAATGTCTTAGAAAACTCATGAACATCAGTTGGAAAGAATTCAAGACTAATCGACAAATAAGAGAAGACTCTAGGCAGAAATATGTCTCCGACTATATAAGGAAAAGACGATGGTCATATATCGGTCATGTCCTACGAATGCAAAACAACAGAATACCACTACAGGCGCTCACTTGGGTTCCTGAGGGTAAGCGGAAAAAAGGAAGACCAAAAGAAACACTCAGAAGAACAATAATAAGAGAAGGAAGAACGTTGGGCCTAAATAATGTGCAAGAGCTAAGAGGAGTGGCGTCACAACGAACAACCTGGAGAGCACTGGTTTCTGCCTTATGCGCCGTGTTTGGCGCTTAAAGAATTTATTATTATTATTATATGAACTCTTGAAAATGAGATATTTTAACAGTAATATACTTACAGTACACCCGTGTGTTACCGGGGCCCGAAAGGGGAGCAAAGAATAGTAACACTGTCCCCTGCCAAGCATGTCGTAGAAAGCGACTAAGGAGGGTTGGGCATGGGGCCGGTTACCCCATCCTGTAAAAAATTTAAACCACAAAAAACTTCAACAAATATGGACAAGTCAAATAAAGAAAATAAAACACAGCCATCCAAGACAGGGGAAGGTCCTCTCGTGGGGAGGCGTATGATGCAACACAGAGAAAGCCGAAAGGAGTCTGTGTTGCTGACTAACCTTCTTTCTTCTAGGAGAACTTCCAGATTTGGCACCTGGAATGTTCGGACATTAAACGAACAAGGGAAAGTGGCGCAAGTAGCAGCAGAAATGAGGGAATACAAAATCGAGGTTCTGGGAATGTGTGAAACAAAGTGGAAGGGGGTAGACAGGAAGAAACTCATCACAGGTGAATTGGTGCTGTCCTCAGGACATGAAGATGAAAGTTCACATCACAGTGAAGGGGTAGCTCTTATGGTATCTAAAGAAGCACAGAAAGCACTCATTGAATGGGAAGCTGTTGGACCCAGAATAATAACAGCTACTTTCAAAACAGCTAAAAGAAAATTCATGTAAATGTCATCCAATGTTATGCACCAACTAATGACAAAGAAGAGTCTGTGAAAGAAGCATTTTATACTAAACTACAGGAAATTATGGATAAAGTAAAAAGAAGAGACATCACAATTTTGATGGGTGACATGAATGCAAAGATAGGTACAGTCAACACCGGATTTGAAGAAGTCATGGGAAAACATGGGCTAGGAGTAATGAATGAAAATGGAGAACTATTCGCAAACTTCTGTGCTTCAAATCAACTGGCTATAGGAGGAAGCATGTTTCCACATAAGAGAATACACAAGGCAACATGGATATCACCAGACCATAGAACAGAAAATCAGATTGATCATATATGCATAAAGAAGAAGTTTAGATCATCATTGCAGGATGTAAAGGTATATAGAGCAGCAGATGTGGCATCAGATCACCATCTTCTGATAGCCAAAGTAAAAATGAAACTCAAGAGATATGCAACAATGCAAAATTATAGACAACAGTATAATGTAGGACAGCTAAGAAATCAAGAAACAAGAGACAAATTTGCGGTCACAGTATCCAACAAATTCCAAGTGCTCCAACAGCTGGAAGATGTAGAGAATACAGAAGACTATTGGCAGCAGGTCAAAACTGTATGGAAGGAGACATGTGAAGAAATACTGGGGAAAAGGGAAAGACAACAAAAAGCATGGATAACAACAGAAACCATCAATAAGATAAAAGACAGAAAAAACAAGAAAGCAGAGTTAAACACAAGCAAAACCAGAAGTTCCAAAGCCAAGGCTCAAGAAGTGTACACAGAAGCAAACAAAGAAGTAAAAAGAAGTATCAAAAGAGACAAGAGGAAGTATATTGAGGAGTTGGCAAGAGAGGCAGAAGATGCTGCAGCCAAAGGAAATATGAGAGAACTGTATAGCAGCACAAAGAAGCTAACAGGGAAATACAAGCAAACAAGTTGCCTCATAAAAGACAAGAATGGGAAACTGCTCAGCAATATACAAGAGCAAATGAAGAGGTGGACAGAATATTTTGGGGACCTTCTCAATAGACCAGCTCCACAAAACCCGCCGGACATCCAGCCAGCAGAAGAAGAGCTACAAATTAACGGTGAAAGACCAACGAAGGAAGAAATAAAGAAAGCCATAAAGCTTCTAAGAGATGGAAAAGCGTCTGGACCTGATGGCATTCCAGCAGAGGCCATCAAAGCAGATATCGACACGGCTACAGAGATGTTATATAAATTACTTGGTAAAGTCTGGGAAAAGGAAGAGATACCAGCAGAATGGAAGGAGGGATATCTGGTTAAGTTGCCTAAGAAGGGAAATTTACAAGAGTGCACAAATTATAGAGAAATAATGTTACTATCAGTGCCAGGAAAAGTATTAAACAGGATTATCCTTGAGAGATTAAAAGAGTCCATAGACAAGAAACTGAGAGATGAACAAGCAGGTTTTCGACAAAACAGATCATGTACAGACCAGATAGCCACTTTGAGAATAATAGTTGAACAAAGTCTGGAATGGAATTCACCACTATACATCGGATTTGTGGACTACGAAAAGGCATTTGACAGTGTAGACAGAGAATCACTTTGGAAATTGTTGAGGCATTATGGAGTTCCCCTGAAGATCATTAATTTAATAAAGAAAACATATGAAGACATGACATGCAGAGTTCTTCACGAAGGACAGCTTACAGAACCGTTTGGGATAAGAACAGGAGTGGGACAGGGATGCCTCTTGTCTCCATTTCTTTTCTTGCTGGCAATAGATTGGGTTATGAGATCATCGGCAACACACAACAGAAATGGAATCCAGTGGACTCTGACTAAGCAGTTGGATGATCTGAATTTTGCTGATGACTTGGCTCTTCTGTCCCATAGCCGTAATCAGATGCAGGACAAATTGAAAACACTCGATGAGAGGTCACAGCAATTGGGTCTGAAAATACACAGGGAAAAGACAAAAATAATGCGAATAAATGCAGGTAATGATAACAGGGTTGAACTTGAAGAAACACCAATACAAGATGTAGAATCATACACATATCTTGGCAGTAATATAGACAAAGTTGGAGGGACAGACAGCGATATCAAAATAAGAATACAAAAGGCAAGAGGAGCTTTCATTGCATTGGGAAATATATGGAGATCAAGAGAAATAGGATCCAACACGAAAATAAGAATCTTCAACTCAAATGTGAAGTCAGTCCTATTGTATGGCTCAGAGACATGGAGAACAACAAAGACAACAACCAAAAAGCTACAGACTTTCATAAATGGATGCTTGCGTAGAATAGAGGGATTAAAATGGTATGACAAGGTTACCAATGTGGAACTGATGACAAGAACTAGACAAGTGCCAGTGGAACAAGAAATGAGAAGAGGACGATGGCGATGGATAGGACACACACTGAGGAAACCTGTTGATAGCATTACAAGGCAGTCCTTGTTCTGGAACCCCCAGGGCAAGAGAGGCAGAGGAAGACCAAGAAGTACATGGAGAAGAGAGTTGGAAACAGAGGTGAAAATGATGAGGAGAACATGGAAAGAACTTGAGATGATGGCACGTGACAGGAGGACTTGGCATGTGTTTGTTGAAGGCCTATGCTCCTTTGGGAGTGGAGGGTTATGAATGAATGAATACTTACAGTAGTTACATTAACAAAATGTTCCTCAAATTAAATATAAAATGTTAGTTGTAACTTGTTACTGTTGAAAAATGTCACTTGTCAGAGACTCGGCATTAATGTCGACAACTTCTCCTTCGTCAAGATCATATGCATGAATTGACAACATGGAATCTTGATTGTGAAGTTCCAAAATATTTGCATATCTCTGCCGACAACGTCCTTCACGCACATCTTCAACCACGCATTTACTAGGATTAAACTTATGACAAACTCCATCTTTGGCAACTGCTTGCTTGCTTGGCTAGTATTCGATTGGAAACTGTTTCAAGCAAAAGCTTGTTGGTTTGTTTAGTTTTAACTAAGTTAACCTTCGAAAACACTCTTTCGACGCATGCCGAGGAGTGAGGTAGTGCCATAAGCGTGCCAAAACATCAAATTTCTTCTGGTTATTAGCATCTGTTACTTGTTACAGTCCAGCCAGAATGTGGGCGGATCCTCATCCACTAGATGTCCAAGATCTTTTCGGTACGATGCCAGTTCTCGCCATTGATCAGACAGACGATCAAGGCTCTGTTCTGAAACAACTGTTTAAACTGCGCTGCTAAGATGGTAGGTGGGTGCTGGGAGCATTTGCACAAAGTGCAAGTGAATGACAAACACAGCCGAGAACAAAGACATGTGGAATATCTTTCTTCAGATGTGCCTGTAAACCACTTGCAGTCCCTATCATAGTGGCACAGTTGTCTGCAGCAAAACCAATGACGTTACTAAGCGGGATTTCATGCGTGCTCAACAATTTCTTATCAGTTCTAAACATGCCAAGACCAGTCCCATCCTCTATCTCAATGAGGTCTAACAGTGAATCAACTACTTTTTTTGTTTTTATGTCACAGAATCGCACAACGACTGTCAACATCTGGTTCGTAGAAATATCAGTACTCTCATCAACGAGTATAGAAAATTTCTGATTTCTGCAAATGTTTATAACTTCAAGCAGCTCAAAATGAGCAATGCCGTACTGCATCACACGCGCTTCAGTGACATTTTTTGAGCAATTCGGCTGTCTAAAAATATCTGCTTGCAACATTCAATCAAATGACCAGCTTGCGAAAACGGAGTATTATGTTCTGCCATGAAAGCCGAAAACAGTATCTCCGCTTTAGCAATTTTATCTTGGAGACAGGGCTCTTTTGGTTTGATGAAAAACTTGTAATAGTTTTTTTTCCCCAACACAATGTATATGCCAGTTTGAGCTGATGTAAACGAGTAAAAAAAACAACGTCATTGACGTGGTTAAAAACAAGAATTAAATTTAAGTGGAATAAAAAATAGATAGCACATAATGTTTGACATTTAATTATAATATACATATAATGTATAATGCTCAGTGCAAAGAATATACATACATTGTAAATGTCAATTGTCATATATACCCAGATTAATGCAGATTTTGAAAAAAATTACCCAGATACCCAGACGGAAGCCCAAAAACACAGATCTAGTAAGAAATACCCAGCTGTGGCATCACTGATGATAATGTTAACTTCTCCTTAGCCCGGCAGGTGTTGTGGGCCCTTGTCACCGTCAATGATTTTGATTGGTCTACTAAAAAATGTATTACCTTATCTCATTGGCACGTATAATGCCGAGGTAACAAACCTCACTGTCACAAGAGTTCGCAGGCCCACCTGCAGCATATCCAATTGCTTCACCAGAAAGCTACGGAGAGACGTGGAGAAAAGAAAGATAACAACTAAAAAAGAACGGTGATAAAAGTATATGGTAAAGGATTTAGGATTAAAGGATTAATCCTCTAATGCCCAGAGATGGGGACACAAAGCGGATGAGAGGATAATGGGGACATCTGACGCGGAACAGGAGCATGTGACATAATATAACCGAAGACCTATGCTGTATAAGGAGAGGTACATTAAGGTGGTTTTAGTGAAAATCCAAAAAAAGCTGAAACCAAAAAAATCGTTCCAAAAACTGGCGTATTTATTCACACAGTGAGGCCAGTATTTTATAAAAGTAATTTCATGTAAAGAGAGAAAGACTATAATCTCAAGTGGTACATACAACGGCGATCCGATGAGGTCCAGGAACTGGTCAGGATTTCTGGATGCCTACGAGCTATCCTTTAGCAGGATTGATGTAAATACACCGCTACCTAACTAAAAAAAAAAACGCTAGGTTTGAAAAGAGAAAGTCGAGTTAATAAGCAGCAAGACTGCCTCTAAATAATTCAAACTAAAACATAAAAACATCATCGGGAGGAATAATACAATACCGCACAGTGTATACTGCATACACAATCAAGAAATGTACTGTACCAGATATAACTGACAGTCTCATGAATACTGTAAATACTTGAAAGGTGCGGCTACTAGAAAAATAAGCACACATACAAAAGAGATAGGAAAAAAGTATATCAGAGTGTTCCATCAGGACAGGAGACAGAAAAAACATCGGAATTCTATTACATCCGACCTTCGATATTGAGATAACACTTGATCTTCTTGTCTGATCAGGCATGGGAGATCAATGAGGACAAACCGAACGATCTAGAAATCTAATTATTTCAAACAAGCCAAGCAGGCAATGCGTTTCCATGTAGAACATACGAAATGTACAAAATAAATATGGCATTCACAAAGATCATTGATAAACAACAATGCAGCTAGTGCTCTTGAGTAAAAAATGGGGATTAAAACAGAACGATCAGATGTCCAGTTTAGAACCTGACTGTTCTGTTTGTTCTCAACATTACGTCTATTCGTCAGTCAAGTATATAGCAAGAAGTAAATTCTAAAGTGTTTTATATATTAACGTCCATTTTTACAGAAGTTACGAACACTTTTATTTAGCTTCGGATATTACAAGACAATCCTATACATATAAAATCCCAGCTTCTTCTGTCGGTGCGTTAACGCTAAGGGATGAACTTTGGTTGAAAGTTAGACATTAATTGTATTGTTTCCCTTATATCTTCTCTCCCGAAAATAGTAACACTTACCAAGGAAGAATGCGAAAATGACGGTGTGCACACAAATATTTATAGAATGTGTGATCACGTTTACACACATTGGGATCCTCACAGCTGCTACGTAGTTCGTGTACTGTGGTGATGCACAGTGGTTGTATTTAATACTTTTTAATAAGTCAAATTGCCGTTAGGTATTGGTGGTTTAGAATGTAATTGCCGTCTTATGACGGGCTTTGACACTAGTAGTTATATAAAACAGTGACGTAATGATGTAATAATAGCTTTCGATTAACAGAGTGGTTAGAGCGCTGGTCTCTAGCGGCAAAGACGCTGGGTTCGATTCACGGTATCGAGGCGCTCAAGTCTATACAGCTGTAAATGGGTACCTGACTTTGCTTTTGAGTAAGGGAAGGAAGAAGCAGCGAGGAAGGAAACTCGGTCACCCCCACCTCTCTATGCTGAACCAAAGATAGTGAAGTCTCAAACACTTCACTCCCCTACGACATTATCTACTATGGGGCTACTTTTACCTTTTACCTTCAAGTAATAATACAAAGGGTGCCTGTCCTGTGCCATCCTTTCACGATCTTGTTATGTCATCTTTATCCCGTTCATGTCTGTCTCAATTTCGTTTACAATTTTGATTGGCCGAGGTCAAACTGTATTGAAATGCAGCGCGATCATTGGGCTTAAAACAAAGGCACGCAATGACGTCAGCTAGGTCAGCTTGGGGGTTTTTGATTATATATACTCACGTAGATTCATAGCCCGGTCTCTGAGGAAATATTGCCAGCCGTGTAACCATAGACAATTTTCGATTGCTCTTAAAGTGGGAAATTCGAATTGGGTAAGCCATAAGATATTATCGTGGTACTTTTATTTGATTTTAATTGAGTCCTAGCCCAATCAGTAAGTTCTCTTTGGGTAGTAATTTTAAAGCTAAATTTAATTTGTAGGGCCATCAATTATGTTCTTAGAGAAAGTATTGAATGTAAGAGGTCCATATAATTCTTTCTAGAAGGAATAGCATTATCTAAGAAGGATTAAGAGTTTAGATATTAAGGGCGTGCTTGTATTATTTCAAAGAAGGTCTGTGGAGAAAACCGCATCTCTGATTTATGTTAATTTACAGAATATTCGGGAACGCGTGTATTGTATTTCATTGAGAGTTTAAATCTGATAGGTTACACACACACACGCACGCACGCACGCACGCACACACACACACATATATATAAATCTGTGTGTGTGTGAGTGAAGTAACTTTGTGAGAATGCGGGAGCACGTGTATGTAACTACGGGGTTTTAATTGATAACCTGATTTTGGGTATAACTTTTGGCAGAATATATATGCTAGCGTAAAATGGTATACGTTATTTACTGTGCATTGTTGTACTGTGTGGTCAGAAGACGAGAGATGAAATTTTATTTCTGTTAAGGGAATAATTAGTTATTACATTTTGGGATGTGATTAATTTTACGGAACGGGAATTTAATGATTCCAAGAGAGGTCTAATTTTATTTTGGTGTTGATCATTGATTCATCAAGGATCGGGGTAGTAATAGTAGCCCTAAGTATTTTTGGACATGTAGGTTATAGTGAAAAATTGTTGTGACTCGTGGCTAGTCATGAAGAACCATAGGATTTAGGTCAGCCGGTCTGTGAGTTGATTACCAGAGAGGGTATTACCTGGGGGATGTTTACTTTGGAATCGGGTAGAGAAAAGAGAAGGAAGTTGTGTGGGAGGAGCTGACTTTTTGGGCATAAATATTATGTAATTGCTGGAGCGGGAATAGACAGGGGTGTTAGGAAGTAAGGGAGATAGATGTTAAAGACGTGTTAAGTTGATGTGTGGTATAATTGTTGTATTATTTGTCCCACAGCAAAACGGTTTCACAGCACGCAAGTACGGGTGCTATTTTGACCTTGCAGCTTGCCAAGAAAGATCGTTCTTCTCAGGAGTAGAAGAGACGAGGCAACGCCAGAGGCGAAAGAGAACTGGTGACGCGGTAGTACCGGCGCCAAACCAGTGGGCATCAGAAGGAACGAAACAGTTCTCTTTGCAACGAAGTCCCCGTGCTTCAGCGGGAGCGCGTTCATCGTTTAAATCTCGAGCTCTAAGCTCGATATACCAACTCCAAAGGAGGCACAACGCCTGGAGGTTGGTTTCGCGTAAATTCGGCCATAATTACGCCGACGGCCCTAAACCCAGTGTTACCTTATACTTATTGAAGGCTATTGGGTAACGAGTATATTAATGTGCTGCACTGGTCTTGTAAGATATTTTGATATAATAGACAACAGTCTCAACAGTAACGTAAGGAATGGCCAACTTGAATAATCTTGATCAACAGCTTGTTGTGCGTTTTATCACATTTAATATGTCACAATACAACATAAGTGTACTTCACTTCTTTTGAGAGCATATGATGATATGACGTTACATCAGTAATACAAATGTGTTCCGTAGCAGCCATAAGCAATAATGTCGTTGTGCCGGTTTAAAGTCAGAATGTCTATGTATCGTCTACAACGCCTTCATACTTTACAAATCCGTATTGATTCAAATCACTTACTGTCCATCTCCTTAAGCCACACACAATCAGGCACACATCATAATGAATTGAGTCAATTATCTTGACTCTGAAATATTTTATAACAATAAACACTGGTCTGTCGCTCTCACATAAATATCCGTACACTTCGAAAAAACACAAGCCAGACACAACTGTCCCAACGATAACCTTCGTTCCCCCCGCAGAAGACCCTGTCCACGTCATACACTAAATACCTGTGTCACACACATTCCACAACTCACACGCTTTTACAATCGAAGCGTATTCGCGTTCTGCTCCATTGCGCACAGCGATGAATTACCAGCCTGTGAGCAAAGTGATAGGTAACACTTTTACCCCGCCCCCCAGCGAAAACTGAAAGTTTTCCATATAGGAAGTCATTTTTAGAAAATGCGAGAAGTTACCGTCCAGTCTATGTCATACCTGAGCAACAGTCTATGGAATGTAGTCAGCACCATGGAAAAATGAGAAAAATGAATGAAAATGTGAAGAAATATGATAATGAAATTGTGAAGTTTTGGAAAATGAAATATCTGAATGCATTTAATTAAAAGATGAATGAAATGAAAGATCTAACTAATTAAATAGTATTAAGTAAGTATAATAATTACGTTAATGTAAATGTCCACATGAACTTGTGTGTGCTGTCTGTAGCATTGTATAAAACTGATTAACTAAAGTTACTGTCATCAATGATAGGTTCATCTTTCATTAGTGTGAAAGCTTACTATTTGCAATTTTAGCACTTTAGAGTCACATAACTGGTTTAAGTAATAACAAAAAAGAATGTTCAAATGGCGAAGTTCTCCATAGGCGTATCGAATCGATTGTTTCTTGTGTGAGATTTCTTTTCATATGTTGCCTCTTGAGTGTCACAGTCTCTGAGCCCCAACATTTTGAAGTTCGTTTGCTGGAATAGGAAATATGATCTTTTTAAAGTTCTGCATCCCAGTCATTTTGTGAAGGATTGCCATTAAGATATGACAAAGAGCCTTATACTGTTTATCTGAGATACTGTTTGATTTGGTTCCTTTACCGCATACGTCATGACTGTCCGGAAATCAGATCGTGTGTACTGTTCATGGAACTTGATGTAGTGTAAAACGATTTGAATGTACCCTCACAAAACGTCTCTTATCATGTCTTCAAATGACTTGAGTTGTTTCTCTTGATAACGATGGTAATATGTATCTGGTTATGGATATTGTCAAGATACTGTTTTTAAGTTAGCGAGGTATTTGTAGATGATCAGCACTGTACCTTGGTCAATGGGTCGCAGCAATGTCATATCCTTGAGAATCGGGCAGGTCTGTCTGTGTACATCTCGACAGAACATCTGCAAGCACATTGGACTTGCCCTCAATAGGTCGAATGATATAGTCATATATTTGCAAATTAATTGCATAACGTGCGACTCGTGCGTTTTTCATGTTGGACTTTTGAAGGAACGACAGGGCCTTCTGGTCTGTCTCGATGATGAAACGAGAACCAAGAAGGTAACGCTGAAGCTTTGTGACAGCCCATATGATCGCGAGAAGCTCGCGCTCAATAATTGGATATCTGGTTTCTGTCTTTGTGAGCTTCCTCGACACATACATCACCGGATGAAGCATTCCATCTACTTCTTGCATCAAGGAGCCACCAATACCGTACATCGAAGCGTCTGTCCTGAGAATAAATGGGAGATGAGGATCAGGGAGTTTTAAAATTGGTGCACATGAAAAGTAATGCTTTAAATGGACTAGAGCTATGTTGCAGGCCTCCGTCCAGACAATTCTATTAGGGGAGCCTTTTGTAGTTAACTCAGATAGAACTGACGTAACTGAAGATAAATGAGGCATAAATTTATTGTAGAACTGTATAAGGCCGAGAAGACTCCGCACCTGCTTCTTAGTCTTAGGAATTGATAGGTTAAGAATCTTCGAGATAGTTTTATCCTCAGTTTTCAGAAATCCATGGCCCACTCTGTGACCTAAGAAAGAAATTTCTTTGAAACCTATTTGAACTTTCGAAGGATTCGCTGTCAGATTATTAGAGCGAAGAATTTCGAGAAGAGATTTCAATCCAGAAACATGTTCGTCCCAAGAGTTGTGGAACAAACAAATGTCATCTATATAGGAGATGATATCAGACCTATGAGAAAATAGTTTCCTCATCATCCGAACGAAAGTCGCTGGTGCGTTTACCAAGCCAAAGCACATGAAATTATACTGAAAGAGACCCTTAGGGGTAGCAAAAGCAGTGAAAGGTTTTGCTTTTTCCGTGAGAGGTATTTGCCAATATCCCTTGGCTAAGTCAAATTTGCTAAAGTAGGTTGCTTTAGAAAGTTTTGACAGTAATTCGTCAAGAACTGGCATTGGCTCTGCGTCAGACTCCGTTATGGAATTGAGTTTACGAAAATCCATGCATAATCTGATATTATTATCCTTCTTCTTGATTATAACCATTGGGAAAGAATAAGCAGACTCTGATGGTGCAATAATGTTAAGCTGTAACATTTGACCTAATTCTTTTTCAACCTGATCCTGAAAGTGGATAGGGATAGGGTAAGGCTTTAATTTAATAGGTTTGTGATCTGTGAGTCTAATATCGTGAGTGATTATAGACGTTCGGCCTGGAATATTAGACAGAACTTGCTGATATGACTCTAGAATAGAAAGAATTTGAGATTGTTGTTCGCTGGATAGATCCGGACAAATAGATACATTTACCCATGATTCTGTCGGATAAAGAGACATGACAGGAAGTTGCAAAGGTACATCATGAAAAGAAGTGGGTTCTTCTTGAATCACTGACAATGAAGAGTAAGATGTAGGATGATCAGTGATTACTTCATTAACAGCATCTAAGATAGGTTTGAGATATTCAGGTCTATCATGGAATTGTTTGAGCATGTTGATGTGAAAGGTTTTATTCTTGCCTTTCACGTCAAGAATGTAATCAACATCTGTCAATTTTGAAATAATTTCATATGGACCACTCCACGAAATGAGAAGGCTATTCTCTCTCGTTGGTAGCAGGACGTAAGCTTTGTCTCCAGGAAGTAATTTCCTTAACTTTTTCCAACGGTTTTGAAGAGATCTAGCTTTTTCTTTTGCCTTTTCAGATGAAAAATCAGTCGCTATTTTCCAAGCGTCTATAAGTGTCTTTCGTAGATTCACCACATACTCATAGGATGACTGGCATTCCTGAGTCATCTCCGAACCTGTAAGTAATTGTTTTATTATCGACATGGGTCCTCGTGGTGGAGCACCATACATGAGCTCAAAAGGTGAGAACCCAGTGTGTTCGTTTGGGACTTCCCGATAAGCGAACAGCACTGCTGGGAGCACTCTATCCCAGTCTTGTGGATACGTCGTGGTCACTTTCCCCAGTAGTTGTTTCAGCGTTTTATTTAAACGTTCTATCATGCCATTGGACATAGGATGATAAACAGAGCTAAGAGATCTATCAATATTGCATAGTTTCATGACATGCGACATGACATCTGACACAAACTGTGTTCCCCTATCTGATAAAATATTGTCAGGGAACCCCACTCTCGTAAAAATGAGGAATAGTGCATCAGCCACATCGGTGGTAGCAATGTGTTTAAGAGGTATTGCCTCCGGCCACCTGGTGCACATATCAATACAGGTGAGGACATATCTATGACCTCTGGCTGACGGAACTGACAGTGGACCTATTAAGTCTATGGCCATTTTTTCGAATGGTCGCACCGAAATATCCGCAGCCTGTATAGGTGCATTATGGTAAGCACCCTTTGTAGCCACTTGTTGGCATGTCTTGCACGAACGACAAAATAATTTGACATCCCTGACTACTCCAGGCCAATAAAAATGCTGTAAGACTCTATATTTCGTCCTAGCAAAGCCCATGTGGCCTGCACAGTTTGTATCATGCGCATGTCTGAGAATGTAAGGTCGAATATTGGTTGGTACCATAATTTGCTGCTGTACCGATGTAGCATCTCTAGCATTACGAATTAATATGTCATTTTTAATTGTATACCAAGGTTGTGACCTTTCCGAGCAACCGACATCATCTGATTTTACCAATTTGAAAAATCTTTTCAAAGAATTGTCATTCTTTTGCATATCAATAAATGATGTGTCTTCGTTAACATCGGCATAAGATGTTGATCTTCCTCCTTGTCATGATTGTTAGTCATTTCTTCTTCCTCTTGAGCCTGTGCCTGTGCTCTTGTAACGACCATATTAGCGAGTAGTATATGCTGACGTTCCCAGATTTCTATATCTTGGAGTGAACACGCTTTTATACCCACAATATTGCCCATGATTATGTCAGCAATTGGTTCCTGTAATAAACAAGCTTTCACTTGACCTGAGAAAAATGGAGTATCAATGTGCACAATGGCCACAGGATAGAATTCCACCGTGCCTCCAAATAGGACACATTTTACATTCTCCCCGGTGCAGCAAGATGGGTCTACCAACGATTTGCGTACTCCAACAGTTGTGCAACCTGTATCACGCAAGACTGAAACTAGTTGATTATTTAAAAAACCCCTGTGAAACATTAGCGAGCCTTTCCCATCATGAGAGGCTAATGCAGGTAACAACGCGGGCACAGGATGACCGCAAGAAAGTCTGGAGACCACATCTGGCTGAAACAGAGTGCTGCATTCTGAACAATTTGATGGATTAAATAAATCAGCTGCACACGCATTTGCAATATTTGTGTTTTCCCCATTGGGATTAACTGCTCCTGTGTTACTACTCGTATTATGACTCCAGTTCGAGTTTTTTCGATCCATGCTCCGAGAGCGATTAAAGTTGTTATTACCCCGGTAATAATTCCGACTCTCTCTACCATTCTGAGGATTATTAGAATGCTGAGGACACGTACAACCTGGACAGTGTTGAGATGGAGAAGAGTTTTGGTTGTTCTTTGTATAATAGGATCTGTCTCCTCTGTTCATGTAGGTATTATCAGATCTACGCCATCCTCTGTTAGATTGAAAGTAACCCTGTGATGGTCTATTTCCATCAAAATATCGTTGGGAGTTTCTCTGATATTGATAAGGTTGATTGCCAAAATTGTACCGTCCTCGGAAAGATCCACTATTTCGGTCATTATTCCTGCCAAAATTTCGATCCATACTTTGCGATCGAGCTCTAGGGTTGTTTATCTGCACCGAATGAGCTGATGCAACAGGTAATGCCTCTTTAATAGTAGAGTTGTTCACACTCTTCCCTGGGTGTGCCGTCATAAACTGGCGCCCTAACAACTCAAGGGATTGTAACGATTCTGGCTTCCGTTCATGTAAATAGGCCAAAAAATCAGGGCTAATGGAAGAAAGTACTTTGTCTCTCAAAATAAGGTCCATCAAGTCCTCATATGTATGTTTGATTTTAGCCAACTCAATCCAACGATTGAAGCATAACTTTATAGTTGAAATGAACTCACTAAAGTCCTTGTTGCTTTCGGGTGTGAGTTTTTTTAAATCTTAGCCTGTACCCATTATCGTCTAATTGATACTTTCTTAAAAGTGATGTTTTAGCTGCCTCATAAGATTTTATGTTTTCCTCATCCATTGTTGACACAGCTGTCAACGCTTCACCTGTCAGTAATGACATTAAATGTATCACCCATGATGATTTTTCGAGTTTGTATTCCTTACACACTGTCTGGAATCGGTTTAGGAAGCACGAAATGTCGTCTATATTTTGATTACATTTAGGTAAGTGAAGTTTAAATGATGAAGCATGTTCTCTCTTGACCGACCCTGCACCTTTTTGATTACTCTGTTTATTACTAGCTTCCAATTTGAGTCTCTCCAACTCTACAGAAGCCATGTTTTCTTCATGCAGAAATTGGGCTTTCTTAGCCTCTAAATCTATCTCATCTTGTCTTTTCTTTTCTGCCATTTCATCTTGTCTTTTCTTTTCTTCAAATTCTTCTTGTCTTTTCTTTTCTGCTATTTTTTCTAACTGAATTCGTTCATCTTTTTCGATCTCTCTCATTCTTGCTCTCTCATCCCTCTCCAGTTTCTTTTCTTCTCTTTCCAGTTGCTCCATGGCAAACTCTTTAAGCTCCTGGCCTTGCATTCCCATCTCTTTACCTAGCTGGATAAAATGCTCCAGACTAGACATTATGTAAGTATAAGTATATATATATATATATATATAAAAAAAAATATATATATATATATATATATATATATATATATATATATATATACATATATATATATATATATATATATATATATATATATATATATATAAGTTACTTAGTCTGAATATGAATATGGGTACTGATGAGCGATAAACAGCACCAATGCCAATTCGTTAAAATTCAGTACTCTGCAAATGTGACTTAGCAAGTAATCAATGCAAACAAAAAAATTAGTGTCGTACACTATAAGACAGAACACGTAGTACAATAGTGTAGCAACAGAAGAAAATACTAAGGTGTAGAAAAAAGGATAATGTTTGAAATATATGCTTACACTATAAGGTTAGACTAAACAAGACGAATTTACAACAAAAATCCATATATCAACATAATGATAGCTAGAGAAGACCAACAATAGACGTACAAAAATGCAGAAAAACTAAATAAAAAAAACAACCGACAAATACAAACAACAGTGAAAAAACAGGACAGCACGTCTATAAAATAAAGTAAATATAGTATATTCACAAAGAGCGCTTTCCACACAGCATTTTGAGCCGGGCCTCTTTGAGAAAATATTACATAAATTTCCCTACTGACACCCTTGATTGCAGACCCGTCCGAAGATGAGATGTAATTCTGCTTATCAAGGTCCCACAAACCCCAACAAACATAAAACAGATAAACAAAAAGGCTCTACTTTTATATCCCCACACTGGCCACCACTTTATACTGTTACCTTATACTTATTGAAGGCTATTGGGTAACGAGTATATTAATGTGCTGCACTGGTCTTGTAAGATATTTTGATATAATAGACAACAGTCTCAACAGTAACGTACGGAATGGCCAACTTGAATAATCTTGATCAACAGCTTGTTGAACGTTTTATCACATTTAATATGTCACAATACAACATAAGTGTACTTCACTTCTTTTGAGAGCATATGATGATATGACGTTACATCAGTAATACAAATGTGTTCCGTAGCAGCCATAAGCAATAATGTCGTTGTGCCGGTTTAAAGTCAGAATGTCTATGTATCGTCTACAACGCCTTCATACTTTACAAATCCGTATTGATTCAAATCACTTACTGTCCATCTCCTTAAGCCACACACAATCAGGCACACATCATAATGAATTGAGTCAATTATCCTGACTCTGAAATATTTTATAACAATAAACACTGGTCTGTCGCTCTCACATAAATATCCGTACACTTCGAAAAAACACAAGCCAGACACAACTGTCCCAACGATAACCTTCGTTCCCCCCGCAGAAGACCCTGTCCACGTCATACACTAAATACCTGTGTCACACACATTCCACAACTCACACGCTTTTACAATCGAAGCGTATTCGCGTTCTGCTCCATTGCGCACAGCGATGAATTTCCAGCCTGTGAGCAAAGTGATAGGTAACACCCAGAGAGGGGTAACCGGGCAAGTGAATCCAGATTTGTCAGTGGTGAAACAGCTGCATTTTCAAGTCCGGTATCCAGTTTTTAAACCATAGTCGACAGCTACAGAATTTGTGGAGGGAAACAGGGTTAAAATACCATCTACAGATGTTATAGCAGAACTGATAACGAGTTTTGTTGAAGATTATAGCAGAGGACAGCTGCCGAAGTTTTAGTGAGGAAGTTAGTTGTGGAGTAGTGTTCGGGGGCGTTTCATAATAGGCTGTGTAGAAACGAAGTCTTTGCAGAGATTGTATAGACAGTTCGTAGAATTTCCAGCTGAAAGTGAAGTTAGAATTATAATTTAGGATAGCTAGTTGGAGTGGAGGCTCGAAATCCAAGACCCCACCAAGTTCAGTGTGGTTTTGTTTAATCTTAACTTCTGGGAGCCGCGCTGGTGTAATGGCTACGGCGGTGTACTGGCGACCAGGTTTTTATGGTTCAAACCCGGGCGTCAGCGTTTGAAGGAATGTTTACGACCGGAAATTTGACTGAATAACCTGAACGGCTCCTGCACATAAATCCCGTGTGGATGGGAAGGAGCGAAGCTCCTGACCGGGTTGGAAGGAAAGTCCACTGACCCCCCAGCCTCGCAAGGACATGTCATTGGGCCAAAAGAGCTGGAAAGCTCGAGTGCTGCTGGTTAAAGAAAAAAAAATCTTAACTTCTTTCCCCCATACAGGTGTAACTTGTGGGTGAAGGGTTGGGTTGAAGATAAATCATTTTTAACTGTGCTTGTTTTTTTTCAGGTGTGCTTACACGCACTTTATTTCTTTGACATGTATTTGATTTTTTGTGTGTAAATAAACTTTAAACTGTAGTCTGGATCAGTCACTTTATTTACATACGGTAGCTATATGTTGTCTGTAGCGTGGTGTATGTGATCTTTAAGTTAACCTTATCCCCTTAGCGTAGTTAGAGGTGGTTGAGGCTATAGCTATCTAAGACGTCCAGAGTGGCGAGGGAGAGTCAATCTCTGTTCTCACCCCTCGGAGCAAATAGTTTCAACTTTTCACATTTTCACTATCATGTTCATTTAAATCTATCTTTTCAGTCTTTCTCACACTAGGGTTTTGTCTATACACTCAGACACACTCTAAACCTAAATCCACTTCGTGACATCGAGTAACCGTTTTGCTCAGCAAATAAAGAACAGTTGAACTGTCTGGAAAGTGTTAACCCAATCCTACGAATGTTGGAGAAATGTGTGGAAGATGGCACATTTTTTTAAAGTGTGGATTAAATTACAAGTATGAACCGCGAGTCGCGTTAAAACTATATGAGAACAATCAATGCAGGAAAACGCCAGAAAACCACAAGGAAAAGGAAATAACGAATGGAAACATAGTAATAGCCAGAAAATAGACGGACAACCTAGACTTACGACAACCTAGACTGACGACAACCTAGACTTACGACACATATTTCCTTTAGCTCCTTATGGAACATGGGAGTCAGCAGTGCAGCTGACCTTCTTGCAGTAAGTATGATTCACATTATTCATCTTCTCTAGCAGTGATAGTTTCCGTATCACATTACATTATATAATGAAGTTATCAGCTCTATGTACAGCTAAGTATAAGTTGTCTCATATATCATGCCCCAGAGAGCAGTAATCTTATTGCATCTTCGTCTTCTCAGAGATCCGCGGAACAAGAGATTGGTTAATGGCGCGGCTGAGACTACAACCTCTGACCTTCTCGTTGGCACACCGCATTTCTTTTCTGTAACATCGGAATGGGGATATGTGACAACTCCACATGTTAGGACAAGATTCACGGTCGTTTTCTTTTTTTTTCTTCATATTCTTTCTGTGTTCTAGTTTTCGTTATCGATTGTTTAAAGTCGAAACGTGTTCTCATAAATGGACTGTCTTGTACTGTCTAGATCCACTCACCGTAGAATTAAACCGTCCAATCACACAGTGTTATTCAATGACGTAAGACTTGTTTTCTTCAAAAAAGGATTGGGTTAACAGAGACACTATAATACAGCCAGACTGACTTTTCGGTATTTTTTGTTAGAAGGTTAAAACCAAAAAATATTTGGTGTGTTCTCTTCTACAGTACGGTGATAACACGGTCTTATTAAAAATGTCCTAGTGTGTAGAAGGGGCAATGACGGCAGGAAAAAGACAGGACAATTATGGAGTGGTAAATGAAGATGGTAAGATCTGACTCTGCTCTTAAGTTAGGGAAAGAAAAGGCAGCGATGAAGGAAACAGGTCACTCCACCTCTCGATATCGGACTTGTTTTTATTTACATAGATAGATAGATAGATAGATAGATAGATAGATAGATAGATAGATAGATAGATAGATAGATAGATAGATAGATAGATATAGCTTTGTGAAATACAGCAAGATATTGGAAGAAATGTAAGGATCGGTCACAGAGTAGACCGACATGTTGTGAATAACCAGATCAAAGCGGGAGATTGGTTTCTGGAGTGGTTAACGTGTTGAGAGAGGTAGAAAAGCCCAGAAATATGTGCGGGAGAAACTAGAAGGAGTGCAAATTAAAACTCCACACTTGTGGATCGACAGATGTGGATCAGAGGGTAAAACAAATCAGAAGTGTACACAGATGTGGCTGAGAGAGCGAAATAGATGTAAAAGTAAAGACAGATGTAGGTGGTTGGGCATCTATCTATCTATCTATCTATCTATCTATCTATCTATCTATCTATCTATCTATCTATCTATCTATCTATCTATCTATCTGTCTGTCTGTCTGTCTGTCTGTCTGTCTGTCTGTCTGTCTGTCTGTCTGTCTGTCTTTCTGTCTGTCTGTCTGTCTGCCTGCCTGCCTGCCTGCCTGCCTGCCTGCCTGCCTGCCTGCCTGCCTATCTATCTATCTATCTATCTATCTATCTATCTATCTATCTATCTATCTATCTATCTATCTATCTATCTATCTATCTATCTATCTATCTATCTATCTATCTATCTATCTATCTATCTATCTATCTATCTGCCTGCCCGCCCGCCCGCCCGCCCACTCACCCAATACCGACCCATCTATCTATCTATCTATCTATCTATCTATCTATCTATCTATCTATCTATCTATCTATCTATCTATCTATCTATCTATCTATCTATCTATCTGTCTGTCTGTCTGTCTGTCTGTCTGTCTGTCTGTCTGTCTGTCTGTCTGTCTGTCTATCTATCTATCTACCTATCTACCTGTCTGTCTGTCGGTCGGTCTATCTGTCTATCTATCTACCTCAGATGATGATATTGCCCTAAATGGTTTTAAAACTATTCGGCGAGACTCAAGTAGAAAGCTAGAAACAGGTATAATAATAATAATAATAATAATAATAATAGCCCCTTCAGTCATAACTGACTATGGGAATGCGCCCCTGAGGTGACAGCCCTCAGCTGCTTATTTTCCTGGTGCTTCTTTCGAGTTTTCTCCTCACCTCTGCTTCTTGTGTGAGCCTCTCTTCGCCCAATCTGAGGTGGCGCCGTAAATAGCATCGCCACTTAGTGCGATCGGCAGCTTTATCCTCCCATGTTGCTGGATCCATGTCCAGTGCCCTCATATCTCTCTTGCACACATCTTTGAACCTCAGCTGTGGTCGCCCAACTGTTCTCTTGCCATCTGCTAATTGTCCGTAGAAGATATCTTTTGTGATGCGACCATCATCCATGCGGCGAACATGGCCAAGCCAGCGAAGTCTGCGCTGTCTAAGAAGCGTATACATAATTTGAAGGCCAGCACGTGACAACACCTCGACATTTGTCACTTTATCTTTCCACGAGAGCTGTCCAGTGAGATCCTAGAACCTCTCCCACTGTCGGAAGTAGCCCCTGGCGCCATGCCCTACGCCAATTGGGCAAAATGCTTATAACCGGTAACTGCTACTTCCCGTGTTTTGCCGACACCTATAGGGTGAAGCTGGAGTGTCCTCTCCAGGGCGCGAGCTTGGGCACAGTTATATGGAGATCAAGCTGTTGCCCATGCAGCATGTTCCCCCTCTCCACACAGCCGGTAGATCCAAAGGAACGGCAGTAGCCGATACAGTTTGGTACCAGCCATGTCGCAGGAGTTGCCAGAATAATGTCGAATCGACATTAGACTGCCTTAGGGACTCCGACTCCGGAGGTATAGTACGAGCGTAGAATATATTTCCACTTCTATTAGTTATTGCTGCAGAAGCGAGTTAGAGACAGCAGAGACCGAGTGCTTATGGTTACAAATAAAAATATTGGGTCAAGGATAATTTCTAGTCGGGTATATTTATAAAAATCCCAGTGCAGGAGCCATCTGGTATGAAGATTTCACCACTATGATGGACAAATAATTTACCACTACCAAAGAGATTATTCTTCTAGGTGATTTCAACATCGACATGCACAACACAAACCAAACGCGGGAAAACAACATACTATCATACAACCTAAAACAAATAGTAAACCAGCCTACTAGAGTAATAAAAACATCATCCACAACAACTTACCACATCTACGTCACCTGTGCAGAAAACATTATAGAATGCTCTGTTCCTATTGTTGCAATGAGTGACCACTTTCCAATATGTTGCACGTGGTAAAAGAATAAATATAAAGCTGCCAGAAATAAACTCAGAAGTTTAAAAAATTTAAACCATGAACTATTTTTACAGGATATTTGAGCTGCACCTCTTTGTCAGTGTTTACCAGCGTTGTGATCTCGATGTCACCATTGGACACGTATCTTTCATTGTGTGTTTGATAATCGCGCACTGTGACAAAATGTCTGTCCCTGTCCTTTTGTGTGATCTCTCACATCTCTGGCCCTACGGCAGTATCATTTCGTCTTCTCAATTTTTCTCTCCGATCGCTTTTATTTGGCATTTCATTTTTCCCTTTTATACATTTTACTCTTTATGCTGGACATAGCATGGGGACAGTCTCTAACACGCCACTCCCCTATGGCAATATTTGCTACGGGAGTAATTCTTATCTTATTGTGTCGCATTCACGCTTCAGGAAGACGTGTTAAGTTACGCCAGGTTATTAGACGGTCAGCGACAATATTTTATCGCATAATCTGTCTGACCATCTTTTCAAGTGACGGTGCTTGTTTATCCAAGCTTGGGTTGGGCAGGAGTGCTGAATAGAACCAGATTTGTTTGTCTGGCGAAACACAAGATAACCCGTGCACGAGGCGGAACTTATGACATAAGCGCTTCCGGGTCATCCTTGATACACCAACATTACTGTCTGTGTGACACATGTGGGCATGTTGTCATGTGTGTCTACCGATCTGCCTGTAAGATTGTACATAAGGGCATCGGACACCTGTTAAACTCTTTCTTTGTGTAGTTGTTAACTCATACTGGCTACTAGTTGTTGAATCATGCTTTATTTGCTAAATGATGTGAATGTCCACCAGTGGATAAATGTAGATGTTGGAACTGGTGTAGTAAAGTGTAACGATTGTCAACTCATCAAACCCAGCACAGTTTTGGTCATACAGGTCATCTTGTCCTGGAACGTGATGAGGCTCCGACAAGAATGTGAGTGTAAACAATGAGTGTGTATCTGAATGTCAGTACGCGAATGGTAGAATGATTCGATAGAGTTGACAGGTTGGTAGTACATCACTCATACTCACACTGTTCGAATTCAAGAAGTACTGGAACTACGGTGGTCTTTTTATAACATTTAATGGGACGCACACTTGGACAGTACGTGTATGGTTACAGGAACAAATGTCGACATAGACAGCATAATGTTGATCACAGGAATATCATCTTAAGTTAGCATTCATGCTTGGCAAATATCATAATGGAGCATTCGTAAATAAGCATTCAGCGTTCCATCATGTAAATCATCTGGCTTTACTGACTGGGCACGTCAGACCATAACCAATACATAGGAAGGCTCCTAGACCTAACCTCGTCTAGCGAATATTCCTTCACGTAAAGTTCAATATATATATATTTCATAATATAGGAATCCCAGACATGGGTTCTCACATGTAGCAGTGATCTCTTGGTTCATCGAGCGATAGTACAGGCATCCATTTTTCTCACTCGATAAATACAAAGTATATGAATTTCAACATGGCTGTTCTCTCTCTCGTGAGCTTCACTCACTATAGAATATAGACCAAAATTAGTCATTCATTAAATGTCCTCATTTCTTCATAGGTTCTCTCATAGAGGTAATTGAATAATATCATACAATCCAGTGCTGATACATAGGAATGTCTTCTTCCTTTGAATGGATATTCTTTTTAAAAGTACCACTGTGCATCTGCTTATCAACAACGATGGCGAAGCCCAAGTTCATAATAAATTGTGGTTTTACCTTTTTATGCGAAATATAACTTTGCCATTCCTTGGCAAAAGAGAATAAACACTGGGGTAAAGTACATACAACATGTCTAAATGATTATCACTTTTCCCCATCCATATATAGATCACTATTTCGGCAAAAAGCCTGCTACAACAAAACTCGGCATCCTCACAGGATGACAGCCATGGATCACACCCTTTGCTAGCGATACTTCCGCTGCATAGCCTTTGACCTTTTCTAGCGACAACCAAATTAGTTCGACTTAGAAATGCAAAGATATCCATATATAAGACAGACTCGTCCTACTCATACAAACACTACGTATAAATTCAGGCCATAGATATACTGAAGCAAGAACAATCTATTCCTACCCAGCCACAGAATAAATCGCAGTAGGCCTAGAGTCGTCTGCGGAGTCCGATCGAAGATGACAGAACTATTTTCAAGGGAAGCAACCCAAAAATGACTTCTCCTTAAGCACTTAAAAAGGAAATACTTTGCTTCCAAAATATTTGCGAACATAATAAGAATATAAATGTATTATATTGCAAGATAGTAAAAATTGCCCTTTACAGTCTTACCACACCTCCCGGGAAAAAAAAATAAAATTTTTTTTAAAATACATCTAGGAGCACCGTAGAATAGGCTCACAACGCAAGAATACTGCGCAGATAGTGTAAGGGGAAGTAAACTGGAGTATGTTAGTAGTTGAAATAGATTTTGAGTTATAGCACTTAGTTGCTTGTTAGCTATCGAATTATTTAGAGAGTATCTCGTGATAGTTTCGAGAGACAGATTACAGACAGCGTGAAAAGCGCTGATATATTTATTCTGTAATGTTTGAGCGGAGTGAGAATAGCTCGCGGCTAGGAGCAGATGATTGATTGACTGAGTTGTGTTGACCGTGAGGAAGTCTCGTGTCTGCTTTTGAGCGGGACGAGTGTGTTATCTAGGGAGAGTGTTCCGGGCGTTTTGACCGGGTAGGAAGACAGTGTTTTTGGGAAGTGTGAAATGCCTGTACAGTGCTGAATTTAAAATGTCGACGGATTTTTCGCTGTGGGTACAGCGTAGTATGAACTGCAGTTTTGATTATTGTGGAAATGTTTATAACTGCAGTGTGCAGTCTTTAAAGGCCATTATCTCCTGTGTGAGGAGTCTTGATTAATAAGAGTACTTTAGGCCATGAATCATGATAGCTCCTGTGAGAGGATTGTTATTGAGGATTCTTTATAGCGCTGAGTTTAATAAGAGTACTTTAGGCCATGAATCATTAGCTCCTGTGAGAGGATTGTTATTGAGGATTCTTTATAGCGCTGAGTTTAATAAGAGTACTTTAGGCCATGAATCATTAGCTCCTGTGAGAGGATTGTTATTGAGGATTCTTTATAGCGCTGAGTTTAATAAGAGTACTTTAGGCCATGAATCATGATATCATTGTAGCTGCCGAGTGCGCAGTTATTATGTGGTACTTTATATCTTGTGTTGTGCTGTGAACGGTATTCTATGTGTATTTCATCAATGTGTTGTGACGTGAATAAACCCATATGAAATGTCATCAGTCGTTTACAACCATCCATGACTCTTGTGTACGTACCTGTGGTGTAAACGACTAAACCAACACACGCACTTAATATTACAAGTGTGACAGGGAACTTAACACGTATTTAGAAATAGCCCCGGAGTGGGCGTGGTCTATCTGTATCGAGAACTTGTGCATCGCTTACCAGTAGACTTCTACAGTGTTTGCCTGTGTGGCGTATATGTATGTATCAAATGTAGACATTACCAGATCCACAACACAGCAGCAACGTTAGCAGATAATCAATAAGACACCCTTACCGTACCATACACCAATCCTTTGTATCAGTTTCAGTGACAGCCATGATTGACTTTCACGTGCTTGACGGAGGTACAACAGTAATGACCTCCCGGATTTTCCTATTATTTTTAGGGGGGTGTAACAGTGGTGTGCTAGTTTTTATAGGATCAGACACCCGCGAAATTCGCGTGATATTAATTCACAAGTGTTAGCGTGTAGCCTGAGTGGCGTTAGTATATGAAAGACAGACATCACATTTGAGAGCTGTATCCAGGCCCAAGAAAAACTTATTCAGTATCAGTTAAACTGGGAACTGTTAACTCAAGTCGCAAGTCGCAACTCGCAAGTCAAGAAATTTATTACTCAAGATTATGAGATGTCATGATATACAGTGGCGTCTGTATACCAGTACAAGTAATCATCTGGCAGTATGAACGAGCGGTGTACCTCCTTTCAACGAAATTGACAGACGGTGACCCATTTCCTGCTTTCCTGTGCGGTGTGTTAGCACGTAGCGTGCTGAATCGAGGACCTGAGCGGAATCGAGGTGTCAAGTTCCAATGCCTTTCTGTTGTCGATTGTTTTACCATTGAACTTTGTGATATCCAGGGTGTTAACGGAAAGGAACAGAAGAGTTTTCATTCAAGATAAGTGATTATGTTTGTGATGTGAACTGTGTCACCTTAACTATGTCAACGAGCCTTCCTGTGCTTTGCATCTCCTATACTGTTGAAATCTGTTGTTTTTGTTGTCTAATTCTATATAGACATATTATTAGGATTTAGTATTGATGCTAAGTATTGATGGTTGTATGATATATGTTGACTTCCCTCAGATGGAAGAGGAATTGATGATACAAAGTTATGAATAATATTTTTGGTATACATACTGAACTGTGTGAAATGGAAGGGTAATTGTCAGAACTTCTTGAAACATAAACTTGCGACATTAATAATTATATTGATATAGATATATAGTTAACTGAGTGATTGAATCACCATGGATTTTGATAATAATCCTGCAGATATAAGGCCTATGTTGGAAAGTGCATTGTTAATAGGTAGAGATGAAAAGGGATTGAGAGGTCCAAGACTTGGAGTATGGATCATGGACGATTTGTTGGTTAATGTGTCAGTATCCCTAAAGTTATTTGCTGAACATAACTTTAAGCTTCTTTGTAATTCAATAATGGCTAAGGATTTGATTGATTTGTTACAGCACCTTCGTGTGTTTTTGAAACAGTATATTGAGCTTGAGCACGGACATGTAGTTCAAAGGATATTCAAAATAATCCACAACGGTAATCCTGATGAGCAGAAAAAGGAATTAGGAAATGAGAATCAATTAAAAATCAACAAACAAAATGCTCTACAGGAAAGAGCCAATTTTCTACAGGATATTGCCGAAAAGAAGGAATTAAGAGAAACAGTGTCGAGACTAACACATGATCTAGATAAGTCAAACACGGAACTTACTAAAGTGCAAGCGGCGTTAGATGCTGCATTGGGCAAAATCAAAGATTTGGAAGATCAAGTGCATTATAGAGATGGTGAAGTAAGTGATCTCAAGCAACAACTTCAGGAAAACAAAGAGAGGTGTAGTAAATTGGAAGCTGAGACAACTGACCGTGATAGGTCGTATACAAATACACACTTCTTGATTTGTTGAATAAAGTAAATTCTGGTATTGAAGAAGAGAATTATACTGTATTTCCAAATGAAGTTGAAGAACTAATGAATGATGAGGATAGTGAGAATGAAACACGACAACTAAGTGTAAATGAAGAAAAGGATGAGAAAGACAAATTAGAAGAGTTAACGACTGAGAGAGAGAAGATGATTAAGATTGAGAGATTGTTAACAGGGGAGAGAAGTAAAGTTTTGACATTTGACAAATTAAATAGGAAATTAAGTGAAGAAATTTCACAAAAAAATGTTGAAATTGCAGAAAGTACAAAAAGGGTAGAGGGTCTACTCGATGTTATTTTAAACAGCGGAATATGGTCTACTGTCAATGTTGACAATACTAGACAGAAAGTTGTTTGCCAACAGGTTAAAAAGATCCAGCCCTATACAATCTTTGCGGATAGAAAGGTTAAATGTAATGAACAAATATCTTTTCGGGGAAAATATAACTTTCGAAGATCTTTTGATTCTGCTTCCAATAGCAACGAATCTTGGCGGAAGTGTAATAGAGAGAATGATAAGGTAACAGTCAGTCCTGAGAGATTTCAAGCTAAAAGCCTAAAGATTAAACGAGTAACTGATTTTGGAAGTTCTCAGAAGATGATAGCAAGGGATAAAGTTATAAGTAGTGGTTCCAAGGATGAAACCCATTATAGGCGTAACGATAAAGATACTTATAGATCTGCAGATGATACTGCAAACAAGCATATTGTCAAAGAAAAGAATGGGAAAAGTTTTTGTAGGAGAGATGTTTCTAAGGTTAGAAAGTACCAAGGAAATTCATATGATAATAATTTTCCTTCTCAGAGAGATAAGAGACAAGTTAATGTATCTCAACAGTTTAATTCTCAGAATTTTGAAAATAATGGTACAGACAAATACAAGAAGAGTTTTCAATCGTGCAATAATTTTTCTGACAGATTTTTTGTGCGGAGTAGAAACGTTAATCATAACAAGCCTAACTGGGATTATAGACATAATAATAGTCTCAAACAAAGAGGAAATGATGATAAATATTTTGATCGAACGACGAATAAGTGCAATTATGCTAATTTTGCTCGACATGAGCCTAGAAGCATTGTTATTAAGCAAAGTAGCAATGATAATGATGTCACAAATACTACTGCTTGTTATGTTTCTGATTTTGAAAGAGCAGCACGCTGTTGTGAACTTAAAGGAAGAGTCGATGACAGCGTGGGGTGACCAGATTTCCACACGAACCACAGTGCGGGGTAATTGTTTGTTTAACCTCTCCGTTGTTCGTAGTAAATTTCACCATTCATTAAAATGGAATTTTCATTTGTATTTTTTGAACAGAGGCGACTTCTTGATATGGGTCAGCGCTCCTGTTTACGTTAACGGCTGTTTACGGTAGCGACAAGAATATAGGCCAAGATTGTGCCCGAGTGAGTGTTTTCTCAAGCAGAACATATCAGCGTGCTAACCATGATTCGCCGTTTTTACCCCTAGTGTTTATGAGATGTCGGCAAGACCTATGGAGATTTTTTTTTGCGTTTGATTTTTTGTTTTGTTTGTTTATTAGGACAGTAGATGTTAATGTATTCTATTGCATAGATCATTATAGGTTGTTATATTATGATCATCATCTTTACGCATCATTTGATGTCTATTGTTTTTCTTGATATGTATGACTGTTTTGATTATAAATTAGTTCATTTCGATGCTATTTTTATACTATTGTGTTTTGGATAATATGTAGTATGTTAGATGGTAGTGACGTGTTGTTTACTATTCATGAATGCAATGAGCAGATTTATATTTAACCTTACTGGTTACAAACTTATGCCTATTTTTTATACTCTGGTGTAGAACTTGCAGTTTTTTTTTGGTATTTGTTTTACAGATGTGTTGGGTAGAATAGTTTTGTACATGATGAGTTTGTTAGCCCTATGCACATACTCATTAGTTGTAATGTTACAATAATTATTTTTAATATATCAGATGGAGATAAATATAAATTTATAACTGAATAACACTATAGCTAAGCTGAACGTGATTGTCAGCCGGAAATATTTAAAAGTTTAAATTGAACTGTATAGAGAAAATTAACAGCGGTTGCTGATATTGTTATTGGATTGAGAAATCTAGAGATCTGATTTAAGCACTTGCTTAACATACATTACGTTGTTTTCATGTATTTGCAAACCTGTATGTTGGTAATAGTGTGTTTTTCTATGTGTTTCTTTGTGACGTATTTTTTGAAAAACTTACACGTGTTGTTTAGTGTTTGCTTAGATGCAGGAATTGTTATATGTCTCTCATTTTGCTAAAGCTAGTTTTTTGTTAATTTGTTAATTATAGATTTGAATTAATTAAATTAAAATACTATTTTTATGTAACTTAGCATTACGAAATATTTTTGTACTGTATTTTTTGGAAAATATTTTTATTTTCCCAGACATTGTAATTTTTTATTTTTGGTTTTGTATATGCCTAGCGTTTGACTATGTGCTATGTCTGATATGTAGAGTAATGTTAGTTCTTTAAAGAAAGTTTTTTTGTTTGTTTTTGGATGTTATGTTGTATTAGCGCTTGATTATGCGTTGGTCTTGTAGCAATGCTATCACTTTTTTGTGTGGTGTCGATAATTTATTGTTGATTATGTATAACTTGTATAACTTGTTTAAATTACTGATTATGTTTTGTTTAGTTATAAACTATTTTTTGTAGTATTAGTATAGGAATACTTTGTTATTTTCTTTTGTGCTTTTCGATCGTGTTTGTATGTATTTTGAAATACGTTGTTGATCTAAATACTTCTTTGTATACATTTTTATCAACGATCTCTATATTCATACCTTTTGCTTTCTATCTGTCTCTGTTGATTATCCTTCATTCCATTCCTTCTTTTCTATTGTCTTTTCAGTATGGTTTCATATTTTGTTTACATTTCGTGCTTTATTTACGTTTCACTTCATTTTTCTTGTATACTTCTTCTTTCGCTTCTTAAACTTTCATTCTATGTATTGTTACTTTAATGGTATAACTTAATATAGTGTAACTACTTGTGATATTTGTAATTATTTTACATATAACAAATTGTTTGAATGTAATATTATTGTTTTTTTCCTCATATTCTGATTTCATACTTACCTTTATTACGGATCATTTTTTCGTTTGCTTGATCTTGTCTTTTCTTGTACTATCGGTTGTTTCCTATTTAGTTGTGCTGTATTCACTTAACTTGGTTTTGTAATACATTATTTTTGGTATGCTTAGTTGATTACATTGGATACTTCATTTTTACATTTCACTTAATGCTTATATTTTGTAGATGTCTTATCTTAACTTAACTTAAAGTAATTCTTATACGCATATGTTAGAGTTTCATTGTCCTCTTAATCTTTTTTGGTTTTGGGGAATGTATTTGTCAAAAAATTGATAGAATCAATTTTTTTCTCTGGGGGTGAGGTAAGATGTAACGAACAGTTTTAGTGTAAGGGGAAGTAAACTGGAGTATGTTAGTAGTTGAAATAGATTTTGAGTTATAGCACTTAGTTGCTTGTTAGCTATCGAATTATTTAGAGAGTATCTCGTGATAGTTTCGAGAGACAGATTACAGACAGCGTGAAAAGCGCTGATATATTTATTCTGTAATGTTTGAGCGGAGTGAGAATAGCTCGCGGCTAGGAGCAGATGATTGATTGACTGAGTTGTGTTGACCGTGAGGAAGTCTCGTGTCTGCTTTTGAGCGGGACGAGTGTGTTATCTAGGGAGAGTGTTCCGGGCGTTTTGACCGGGTAGGAAGACAGTGTTTTTGGGAAGTGTGAAATGCCTGTACAGTGCTGAATTTAAAATGTCGACGGATTTTTCGCTGTGGGTACAGCGTAGTATGAAACTGCAGTTTTGATTATTGTGGAAATGTTTATAACTGCAGTGTGCAGTCTTTAAAGGCCATTATCTCCTGTGTGAGGAGTCTTGATTAATAAGAGTACTTTAGGCCATGAATCATTAGCTCCTGTGAGAGGATTGTTATTGAGGATTCTTTATAGCGCTGAGTTTAATAAGAGTACTTTAGGCCATGAATCATTAGCTCCTGTGAGAGGATTGTTATTGAGGATTCTTTATAGCGCTGAGTTTAATAAGAGTACTTTAGGCCATGAATCATTAGCTCCTGTGAGAGGATTGTTATTGAGGATTCTTTATAGCGCTGAGTTTAATAAGAGTACTTTAGGCCATGAATCATGATATCATTGTAGCTGCCGAGTGCGCAGTTATTATGTGGTACTTTATATCTTGTGTTGTGCTGTGAACGGTATTCTATGTGTATTTCATCAATGTGTTGTGACGTGAATAAACCCATATGAAATGTCATCAGTCGTTTACAACCATCCATGACTCTTGTGTACGTACCTGTGGTGTAAACGACTAAACCAACACACGCACTTAATATTACAAGTGTGACAGGGAACTTAACACGTATTTAGAAATAGCCCCGGAGTGGGCGTGGTCTATCTGTATCGAGAACTTGTGCATCGCTTACCAGTAGACTTCTACAGTGTTTGCCTGTGTGGCGTATATGTATGTATCAAATGTAGACATTACCAGATCCACAACACAGCAGCAACGTTAGCAGATAATCAATAAGACACCCTTACCGTACCATACACCAATCCTTTGTATCAGTTTCAGTGACAGCCATGATTGACTTTCACGTGCTTGACGGAGGGGGGGTACAGTGTGATGTAGTAATACAATTCTGGTAATTATCGTAAGAGCTTTTTGGTCAGTTTCCACTACGAAATGCGCGCCCAGAAGGAATCTTTGGAGTTTGAGAATTGACCAAACCATTGCCAATAATTCGCGGTCTAAAACCGAGTAATTCCTTTCTGCAGCATTAAGTTTTCTGGATATGTACATTACAGGATGCAGAGTTCCAGAGTACTCTTGCATTAGTGCCGCTCCAATCCCAGTGGATGAAGCGTCACTACGAAGAACAAATGTCTTATCTGTTGTAGGTAACACTAAAATAGGTGGTGATGAAAACATAGTTTTGATCTTCTCTAGTGAAGATTGGCATTCATGAGACCAGTGAACCATGTTAGGCGACCCTTTCTTTAATAGTGTAGAGAGAGGTGCCATGATAGAGGACAGATTCGGAATGAAACGTCCATAAAATTGTATGAGACCTAAAAGACTTCGCACTTGCTTTTTAGTCCTAGGGATAGAGATGTTAAGTATCTTAGTGATATTATGGTCTTCTGTCTTCAAGAAACCGTGACCTACTCGATGGCCTAAGAAAGCAATTTCGCTAAAGCCAATACAAGCTTTAGATGGTTTTGCTGTCAGGTTATACTCACGCAGAGTTGATAATAATTCAACTAATCCTGAATAGTGATCTTCCCAAGTATCGCTGAAAAGACAGATGTCGTCTAGATAAGCAATGACATCTGACCGATACGATAGGATTCGACGCATCATGCGTACAAATGTAGCTGGTGCGTTCATAAGGCCGAAAGGCATAAAATTCCATTGGAAAAGGCCTCTGGGAGTAGAGAAAGCGGTAAGAGGTTTGGCGCGTTCGGATAATGGAACTTGCCAATATCCTTTAGACAAATCAAGTTTAGTGAAAAAATGCGATTTAGAAAGACGAGTAAGTAACTCTTCTAGTAAAGGCATAGGTTCAGCATCGAACTTCGTAACTTGATTCAATTTGCGATAGTCAACGCAAAGACGTATGTTATTGTCTTTTTTTCGAACAATAACCATCGGCGAAGAATATGCAGAAGTGGATGGTTCGATTATTTGTAAATCTATCATTTCATCCAACTCCTTTTCAACCTGTGTTTGGAAATGTATAGGGATAGGATAAGGCCTAACCCTAATTGGAGTATGTTCAGTTAGAACAATGTCATGCTCAATGACATGAGTTTGTCCAGGGATGTCAGTGAGGACATCCTGAAATGTTTGTAACATAGACGAAACTTGTCGCCGTTCTCCTAGAGACAAATCAGGAGAAACAGTAACGTCTTTCCATGATTCACTAGAATGAAGTGGGATCATTGGAAGCGGGAGATTAACATCCGAAAAACTTGTTTCCTCATCCTGTATTACAGACAGTGATGAGTAATGACCATGTTTGACATGAGAATCGTCCGTTGCCTGGAAAATAGGCTGTAGATAGTCAGGACGTTCATGGAACTCCGTAAGCATATTGATGTGGAAGGTTTTATGCTTCCCGTTAATATCGACGATGTAGTCAACATCTGAAATTTTCGATATTATATCGTACGGACCTTTCCAACTAATAAGGAGTCTATTTTCACGACAAGGTAGCAAAACAAATGCTTTGTCACCAGGACAAAGTTGTCGTAAAGTTCTCTTCTTATTAGCAAATTGTCTTGCCTTCTGCTTAGCAAACTCAGAAGAGGACGATGCCAATTTGCATGCTTCGATAATCTTTTGTCTCAGCGCGATGACATACTCGTAAGAAGATTTTGTGTCATCGTCAATATTGTCAGCTGTTACAAGATCATGCAGCAAAAACATTGGGCCGCGCGGTCGCGCGCCAAAGACAAGTTCAAAGGGCGAAAACCCTGTATGTTCATTGGGGACCTCTCTGTACGCGAAGAGGGCCGCGGGTAAAACCCTATCCCAATCCTGAGGATGATCCTCAGTTATCTTCCCTAATAAGTTCTTAAGTGTTCTATTTAGTCGCTCGACCATCCCATTGGACATAGGATGATAGATGCTACTCAAAGATCTCTCTATCTGTAGAGTAGACATTACTTGAGACATGGTATCCGATATCAGTTGGGTGCCATGATCTGATAATATTTCTCCGGGGAATCCCAGCCGAGAAAATATAAGCCAAAGAGCATCTGCAATGTCAGCGGTAGTAATGCTCTTTAGAGGGATAGCCTCTGGCCAACGTGTGCACATGTCTACACACGTTAAGATAAACTGATGTCCTCTAGCAGATTTGATCTTGAATGGACCAATGATGTCTATCGCCATTTTCTGGAATGGACGAATAGGAATATCTGCAGCCTGAATAGGCGCAGCATGACGAGGACCTTTGGATTTGACTTCTTGACATACTTTACAGGATCGACAATAGATCCGTATGTCCTTGTTCACAAAAGGCCAAAAGAAAGCCGCAAGAACTCTTGACTTAGTACGGGAAAAACCCATGTGACCAGCACACTGAGAGTCGTGTGCATGTTGTAAGATCTTAACTCTCAAATTCTTGGGTACAAGAATCTGAGAATGACTTGACTTAGTGGAGTCTTGCACCATACGTACAAGTACGCCATTCTTCATTGTAATCCAAGATTTACAATTTGAATCTTTATTCGGATCACCTTTTGTTACAAGAGTGAAGAATTTCTTAAGAGTCGGATCTTCTTCTTGTTGTTTTATAAACGAGTCACGAGAAATTACCAAGGGATCATCTCGGTTATGCACTTCATTATCTTCAACAGATGAAGTTTCAGGCATATTGAGAGCTTGAGCTCTAGTGACTACTGCATTAGCAGATTGCATATTTTGATTTTCCCAAACGGAAATTTGCTCCGGAGTACATTCTTTGACTCCGTGAATGCGACCGATGATAAGATCAGCGATCGGATCCGGCAAAAGACATGCGTGTACATCTCCTGTGAAGAAAGGAGTAGCAATCCTAATGATAGCGGTAGAGTATTTCTCTATGGTGCCGCCAAATGTTACGCATTTGACTACTTTGCCTGTAGAATGAGAAGGATCTATGAGTGACTGCCTAACCCCAATAGTTGTGCATCCAGAATCAAAAAGTACTGAGACTGGATTGTCATTTACTAAACCTTTGTGTAAGACAAGAGAACCTCTCCCATCATGCGCGATTGACGCAGGAAGAGCGGGAAGAGGATGGCCACAGCTTAAAGTAGACACTGTGGTTGGCTCAAATAATGTTTTGCATTGGGGGCACTGAGATGCTCTCCCAAAATCAAAAGCGGCACATGCCATATTATTAGAGTCATCATTATCTTTTTTTTGTTTATAGGCTTCGTGGGACTCTTGCTGTGCAGAGTTCGCCTGGTAATGAGCTTTATGTTTTTTGAATTGTGCTCTACCTCTGTTATTATTGCCTCTGTACTTATCATTGTTTCCACTATTATAACCCCTACTCGGGTTTGAATCATAGCTCCTTTGGTTACTATCATCATATTCATTATAATGAGTATCTCGGTAATTATGATCCTGTTGTCTCCATGAAGGAAAACTTGGATAGTTTCTAGAATGACTTCCTTTGCGAAAGTTCCTGTAATTATGACCACCCCTGAATCGAGGGCTGTCAGCTCTTCTCCAGGTATTCGAAGAAGAACCCTGAAATGATTGGTTACCTTGGTTCTGATAACTGTAATAGTTACCTTTTTTATTAAACCTATTTTGAGGTCCTTGGAATTTGTGAGAGTGATTAGGGTTGTATGGTGTTGCAGAAGCAACTGGCATACCTGCTTTAACCTTACTGTTGCTAATGGCTACGTCCGGATGTGCAGTGACGTATTGGGTACAATACTGTTCCATTTCTTTTAGAGACTTAGGTTTACGCTCATGTAAGAATTCGAGGAAAGGTTTATTTATACTTGACATAATCTTGTCTCTGAGTATCAAGTCCATAAGGGCTTCATAAGTCTTTTCTGTTTTGGATAGCTCAATCCAACGATCAAATGTAAGACGTGTTCTTGCAATGAATTCTGAGAATTCTACACCTGCCTCAGGCACCATTGTCTTAAACAACTTCCGATAACCCTCTTCAGACAACTGATACTTCTTTAACAAGGCTGCCCTAATAACATCATAGTTATCTTTGTCAGCCTCTTCAACCAAAATTAAACTAGTCAGAGAATCACCTTTCAGATTTTCTGATAACTGGTTAGCATATTGTGATTTGTCCACATTATGTGCTCGACACGAGCGTTCAAATCTGTTTAGCCAGAATGTTATGTCATCACTGGAAGGGTTGAACGCTGGTACCTTGACCTTGTAAGTAAAGGGTTTACCATTACCACTAGATGCTTGATTAACATTACTTATGTTTGTTAACTTTAACTTTTCTAACTCAAATGCTAAAAGTTCTTTTTGGTGTTCATGTTCTCTTATTGCTTTTTTTTCTTGAGCTTCAGCTTGTAATTTTCTCTCTTCTGCAGCAGCCTGTAATTTTTTCTCTTCAGCAGCAGCTTCATCTTTTCTTTTCTCTTTTTCCATTTCCATCTGGAATCTTTTTTCATCAGTCTGTATCTGCAATTTCTTTTGTTCATCCTCTCTTTGTAATTTTCTTTCCTCAGCTTCTAATTTCTTTTCTTCAATCAATGCTTTTCTTTCTTCAGCAGCCAATGCTTTGTCATATTGAGCAACTGCCCATTCTCCTAACTGCTGACCAGTCTTATCAAGAGCCCTGCCTTGTGTGATAAAATAATCCAAGGTAGACATCTTGTCTAATAAGATCAGTAATTTGCAAAAGTAAATAAATTTACTTTCTTAGTCTTAATCAAAGACTTTGTATGATAACTTTGTAACCTGTGAAAAATAGTAATTAACTATCCCAATCACTGTGGGAAACAAGCCTTACAAAGGTCTTGTATAAATCCTTATATAATAACAGCTATAAGTTGCTGGTTCACTCTATAATATAAGTGCAGTGCACCAGAAATAGTGTTTTATATCATCAACTGTGTACCTTTAGTAATAGCAATTAACTATCAGTTGATTCTTGTACATCAATTTATATGATCAACTATATTTTAAATAGTGTATGTCGATCAGGCACAAAACAAAACAGTTATACAGAAGAACATGAAAACATTTGCGGAAATGAAATAAATAAAATTGGAAAAACAATAAAAGATAAACCGCAAGAGGATAACAAATACAAATAACGCCACAGTATATAAATATAAATTGAGAATAGAACTGAAAGATAGAATAGGGTAGACCAACAAATTACAAACAAATCAAAACAAACTAAAGAACAGAGGAATATTACAAAAACAACAATGAGTACAGACTTCACAGCTAACACTAATAGCAACAGCTGTCGCAGCAAATTTCCAATGAAGAAAATTGCACCTATAGAAACGCACACATCAGACCCTCTATTACGTGGGATACTCTGCTGTGTGACACCGCCCAACCGAAACAACAACCCGCTGGATACAAACAAATATCACATATAAATAGTTAAACATAAATACATAAATGCATAAATAGTATGGCAATATGATGTAAATAGAGTGTTGCAGAAAGAATGTGTTGGAATGAAGGCTCAGTTACACTGCCTAATAGTACAGTACTGTGGTACTTTATTAAACAAATACTTCTGGTCTAATTATTTTAAATTCAACACAGAAATAGAAGCTCCATCGTTGATTTGAATGATAACAATCAATGTAGGACTTCTCAGTTCAATAACATTTTCTTTCGCAAACACTGTCAAATATTCTCCAGTCCTGATGTGTAATGTTCTATGTTTCAACCAAGCTTGCTGTGTAACACTGTCAGTTGTATGGCAAATGTCCAATGAACCAAATGTCAACAAACCCTGACCTAGTTACTGCATACTCTCGACAGGACAGGTCACGCTGACATCACTGTAGAGTTGTACTGCTGATGTATTTGTGTGTCGTAACAGACCCCAAGGAACGTCTGGTCTCAGTAGTTTACTTCTCAATATGGTCACTGTGCAGGTTGACCCAGGAAGCTGGCACACCAGTTGTTAAACTCTTTCTTTGTGTAGTTGTTAACTCATACTGGCTACTAGTTGTTGAATCATGCTTTATTTGCTAAATGATGTGAATGTCCACCAGTGGATAAATGTAGATGTTGGAACTGGTGTAGTAAAGTGTAACGATTGTCAACTCATCAAACCCAGCACAGTTTTGGTCATACAGGTCATCTTGTCCTGGAACGTGATGAGGCTCCGACAAGAATGTGAGTGTAAACAATGAGTGTGTATCTGAATGTCAGTACGCGAATGGTAGAATGATTCGATAGAGTTGACAGGTTGGTAGTACATCACTCATACTCACACTGTTCGAATTCAAGAAGTACTGGAACTACGGTGGTCTTTTTATAACATTTAATGGGACGCACACTTGGACAGTACGTGTATGGTTACAGGAACAAATGTCGACATAGACAGCATAATGTTGATCACAGGAATATCATCTTAAGTTAGCATTCATGCTTGGCAAATATCATAATGGAGCATTCGTAAATAAGCATTCAGCGTTCCATCATGTAAATCATCTGGCTTTACTGACTGGGCACGTCAGACCATAACCAATACATAGGAAGGCTCCTAGACCTAACCTCGTCTAGCGAATATTCCTTCACGTACAGTTCCTATATATATATATTTCATAAATATAGGAATCCCAGACATGGGTTCTCACATGTAGCAGTGATCTCTTGGTTCATCGAGCGATAGTACAGGCATCCCTTTTTCTCACTCGATAAATACAAAGTATATGAATTTCAACATGGCTGTTCTCTCTCTCGTGAGCTTCACTCACTATAGAATATAGACCAAAATTAGTCATTCATTAAATGTCCTCATTTCTTCATAGGTTCTCTCATAGAGGTAATTGAATAATATCATACAATCCAGTGCTGATACATAGGAATGTCTTCTTCCTTTGAATGGATATTCTTTTTAAAAGTACCACTGTGCATCTGCTTATCAACAACGATGGCGAAGCCCAAGTTCATAATAAATTGTGGTTTTACCTTTTTATGCGAAATATAACTTTGCCATTCCTTGGCAAAAGAGAATAAACACTGGGGTAAAGTACATACAACATGTCTAAATGATTATCACTTTTCCCCATCCATATATAGATCACTATTTCGGCAAAAAGCCTGCTACAACAAAACTCGGCATCCTCACAGGATGACAGCCATGGATCACACCCTTTGCTAGCGATACTTCCGCTGCATAGCCTTTGACCTTTTCTAGCGACAACCAAATTAGTTCGACTTAGAAATGCAAAGATATCCATATATAAGACAGACTCGTCCTACTCATACAAACACTACGTATAAATTCAGGCCATAGATATACTGAAGCAAGAACAATCTATTCCTACCCAGCCACAGAATAAATCGCAGTAGGCCTAGAGTCGTCTGCGGAGTCCGATCGAAGATGACAGAACTATTTTCAAGGGAAGCAACCCAAAAATGACTTCTCCTTAAGCACTTAAAAAGGAAATACTTTGCTTCCAAAATATTTGCGAACATAATAAGAATATAAATGTATTATATTGCAAGATAGTAAAATTTGCCCTTTACAACACCATATAACAATACATGGGAGACGTGACTTTTGCAAAATTTTTCCATGTCGGAAATATTTTGAAAGTATCAACCAGACCTGTTTGAATATGATTGGATCTTTCTGATTAAATTCATAACAACAACGCTTTGGAAGATTAGGAATATAGTCTGCCAATTTCGCAGTTTTATTTTACTGTGAATTTCACGCTCGCCAAGACAACATCAGACCTCGCCAGAGTGAAGACTAGATTCATAATTCCTTTTTGTTAACCGGACCTTTTATTGGAGAACCAGATAAGACTTATAAAGCACAGGAAATCTATACATTTTAAGAAGGAACACCGGGACTAGAAAACTGAAGACACACGAAGTCAGAGATGAATCTATTGTAAAATTAAAGACATCCCAGACGCGTGTAAGAGAACGATTCGTCTCTTTTATTTATCTTAACAACAAGTCTGTAGCCAAGATTGGCGTAAGTTGTGATTTACATTTCATATTGTAATACTAACATGTGAACTAACATATATATTTATATATTACCATGTGAAGTTTAATGTGTGAAACTCGCTATTGGATGTCAGTCATTTGAGGCTGGTAACCTCAGTATCCAGAATGATGATTCATGAACCACCACTGCACGGGCTGGTGATTGCTTTATTGATAGTTTCGTAAAGAGAACTAAAAAGCATAAAATAGTTCCAGGTTCCCTATGGAGCAGGGAGGGAAAGATGAAAGAAATGATGTACATTCTAAGAATAATACTTACAGTTTCAAAGCTTTTCACTCAGTGTAAATGTAAATGAAAAAACATATTCGTGTTAAAATTAATAGAAGTTTCAAACTTTTCCACAAGTGATAATGTAAATGAAACATAAATGAATTTATATTGTGAACACTTTTCAAACAATGGAGATGTAAATGTAAAACATATATCTGTACGTTTAACCTTTTCATTTAAATTTATTGTAAAGCTAAAGCTATTCCGTTTAAAAGTAGAGGAAGTTTTATCCCGAGGGATTAAATTTAATTCTCATCGAGGGTATATTCTGACATGGGATAGTAGAATAGAAGAGGGGGCACATAACTATGTGTCGGAAAAAATGCCATACTCAGAAGAGCGTTTCGTTTCTATTTCTATTACCAGTTCTTAGTGGTACCAGCAGAAAGTACTATCTCTGGAACCAAGTGAAGGTAGAAGTGGACTGACGTTGTGCGAGACGCCATCATAAGAGGGTCCTATGGACAGACGCAGAACCAGCTTGGCCGTTACTCCTTGACGTTCTGGGAACGTGGGGCGCCTGAACTTTGACAAGAGACGAGTGACAACAGTGTACAGAAAACCTACCCATCAGGAGGAGGATTAGAATCATCATTGGCAGCTAAGTTAACCTATATGCTGCCACTTAAACTTCTTAGCAAAAACCATTCAAGTGATTCAAATTATTTTTTTAAACTGTTTAACCTAAAGGGATTATTAAATTCTGTTATTTGTAATGTTACAAATTTAACTTCGATTCAATCATTTTAAATGTGCTACATGTTTGTCTCAGTCAAAGTTACTAAATACACACTCTAAACATAGCGATATTATAATAATAATTCCACTGAATTACTCAGCGGTGGGGGATTAACGAGCTAGAATAAAATATTGCGTAATTCTTCATAAAAGGTCACACAAGCAGTGCTAGAAGTCATGAGGCAGATAGACCAAGCTCACAAAATTAAGGACTTTAACACACACAGGGCACAGAGAAACAAAGTGCAATATTTACGAATTCATAGAGAAAAGAAAAAATACTTTAAAAATTTGGCTCTGAAGAAAACAAACAGTAAAGATATATGGAAAGCAATCAACATTTTATCGAACAAGCGAAATTTGTCAGACTCGTTAACACCCAATATTTCATTTACTAGTACAGTACAGACTTCAGCAATTACCTTCAGGCAGAAATAAACTGTCTGAAATCTACAATACCAAATTCCCCTTGTGACTTAAGCAGGCTGTGAGCATTTTGCGAGAACAAATGTTCAAACACAATCCGTTTATGACAGTTAATGAAGTGTATAACTATCTTCTTGTCCGTAAAGACAATAACTTATCAGGACTTGACGGAATCAGTAATCGAATACTGTGTTATGCGCCGCCAGCTATTAATGATTCGCTAACATACATATACAATCAATGTATCGCACGGAGTTACTTTCCGTAGCACTTTAAAGTCGCTAATGTATATCCTCTTTTCAAACCTGGTTCTTCCGACAATAGTAAGCTTGGTAACTATAGACCAATCTCTCTAATATCATCGCTATCCAAACCACTGGAAAAACACATACATAAAATAACACTACAAAACATAGTTAACAATGACTTGCTAATTGATAGTCAGTCGGGGTTTAGACCTAAACATTCATGTCACACGGCTCTAACTAAGAAGATTGACAACTGACACTTAAATATTAATAACGATAACATATGTGGGGCAGTTTTTGTAGACTTTAAAAAAGCATTCGATATGATATTTCACGCTATTTTAATTAGAAAACTAGAAACATCAAAAGTAAACCTTCAACTATTGACGATAATTAAATCATTCTCGTTGGACAGAAACCATGTAGTTTCTTACAATAACTCCTGTTTAAACCCAACCGTAAATAAATACCGGCGTTCTTTAGGGTTCTATTCTTGGTCCTCTACTTTCTGCCATAAACACATGTCACGGATTTCCTCCCCTTAGCTCTGCAGTACTGGTCCACCAGTGGCCAAAACTTAAGAGCATCTAAATTGGGTCGTCAAAGGTGTCTACCTTTGCACAAGATTACTTTTTGCAGAGTTGTAGATAGAAGGGTAATGACGCTTCTATCTGAAGTTTCACAAGATATTTTCAGAAGTCTAGAACAATGCTGCATAAGGTAGAGCAACTGTTAACTTATATCTGATACGTCGCCATTTGTGAAGAATTAAGCAATGGTTTTAGCCCGTTCAAGCCCCCAGCTGTTGTAAATCCAGCGAAATTCTTTTATAACTATTAGCTCTATATGTGTAAATATACGTGTAAATATATATATTTTCCCCTGGTGAAACGTAAACAAGTCTGGGATCGGCTTCAGGGTAAAAAAATGAATGAAGGTGCATAAAATATGCCAAATAAAATGCGGACGAAGGAGTGAGAGAGGGGCTCAAAAGCACATGTACAAAAGTTTTGTCACAACATATGTGACATTCCACTACACATCAAGCACTTCTCCTGCGCCCTATTTGCAGACGAATATAAAGTTTACACGGTGATAAAAGTTGCAACACACTCGAACTATCGTTACAAAAAGATACAGATAGTCTGATTTATTGTAACATCGGAAATCGCATCCAAATAAATATCATTAAAACAAAATGCATGTTAATATCAACTAGACAAAAATGAAAAAATTCAGAGAAAACAACACTTCATATCTACATTGGTACCTCTCTAACTGAAAACGTCAATGAACGTAAAACTCTAGGTATAGTCGTTGACCAGCATCTAAATTGGAACTCACATGTTCATGCATTGACCAAGCAAACGGCACAGAAAGTTTAACAGTAAGCTAAAATCAAATAATTTCCTAGATGAAGAAGCACGAAATTTGTTCTACATATCTCACATACAAACAAACCCTGACTATTGCTCCACAATCTGGGATGATTGCTCTATATCCAACGCAAAAAGACTCCACTCACTACAAAAGCGCGCAGTGCGTCTAGTTTCTGACAATTACCAAACACAGTGTGTAGATCTATATAAAGATCTCAAAATACTGCCCTTAAGAAAGCGCATTCACTGACTTTGACCTTTACCTTTGATGTCCATATATGGACAAACTATCATTGACAGCTCTTCATCGTCATTTGTTATTTTCCTTTTCGTTACTTGAGGATCACGTGACCAGCACTACAGCCGGTCCTCTAGTAAGAAGTCTGCACCAAACATTCACATGTTCTTGTTGTGGTGATTTATGTGGTACTTTTTACATGATGAGGTTGGCAGCCCCATGCACAATCTCATATTAGTCGACTTATACGACATGCCTGAGGGTTCAGTAACCCAATTGTTTCTTTGACTCTTTGTAGATCCCCAGGTAGTACACGCGACATTCATAGCTCTTACGTAGTACACGCGACATTCATAGCTCTTACGTAGTACACGCGACATTCATAGCTCTTACTGGTTGACAAATCAACATGTTAAAATGATGGCATCAACAGAGATTTCAGAACCCTTGCCTCTCGCCCCCATACGGTGATCGTCACAGAAAGTCGCAAACGTAAAAACAACAATACAAAATAATTCCACACATTTTTCTACAACGTTTACATAACACAATTATAACGTTCCTTTCATTACGCTTACATAACGAATCAATACAGTAATTCTATTAGCGGGAAAGCAACTTATATATACTGTATGAATTCTGATTACATGCCAATTATCAACTTAATGTGATAATTTATCCGAATAAATATATAGTATCGAATATTGGTTTAATGATGACGTTTATTTTTATCAACATATTTAGTTTCATGATTATAATCAGTTTGTACTTTTCAACATATTTTGTTTCATGATTATAATTAGAATATGGGGATGTAAGTATGCTAATATTTTACTTTTATATCGTTCAATTCCTTCCGGTTAATTTGTAAATTGCATATGAGAATGAATGAATTCAGTATACAAGACGAGAGAAAGGAAGGGCAGAATGTCCGACGGGCCTGCGTGTCACAATACCACATTCCCCTAGTGACTTAGACAAATTTTCAGCATTCTGTGAGAACAAATGTACAAACTCAGTTCCACCCGACATTCCTGTTATGACAGTTAATGAAGTGTATAACTATCTTTTTTTTTTTTTTTTTTAAATAAAGTTTTGGCGAGGCGCGTCCCGTTCAACCTAATCGGTTATATTAGGGCGCATATCCAAACACAAAAGACCCTTAGGTCTGAGATAGTATAACTATCGTCTTGGCCTTAAAGATAATAGCTCATCAGGGGTTGATGGAATTAGTAATCGAATACTGCGTCACGCCGCACCAGCTATCAGTGATTCACTAATTTATATCAATGTATAGCTAAGCGTTATTTTCCTTCGGCCTTTAAGATTGCCAAAGTATATCCTCTCTTCAAACCTGGTTCGTCAGATAACAGTAACCTTGGTAACTATGGACCAATTTCTCTTTTATCATCGCTTTCTAAACCACTAGACAAACACATACATAAAACAACACTACAGTACCTAGTTAGCAATGACTTGCTAATTGACAGTCAGTCAGGGTTTAGACAAAAGCATTCATGCCACACAGCTCTAACTAAGATGATAGACAACTTGCACCTAAACATTAATAACGATAACACATGTGGAGCAATCTTTGTAGACTTTAGGAAAAAAAAAAAAAACTTGTTAAAAATGCAGAAGAACAGATATTTAATACAAGACATCATAAGACAATGGAGTACTGATGGGAACGGGATACTTAAAATAGAAAGTTGTACATTACACATGACTAATGTAGTTGTAATCTGGTGAATGGCTGTGACCAGATGGAAATTAGATATAACAAAATACAGTTCCCAGAAATCGAAAAGAGAACTGGTGAACTAGTGATAGTGGTTTCACAAAACAAGTGAGGTGGTTAACTGCACAGTTCTAGATGGTTGCTGTAGAAGAAAGCTGTGAACCATCAGGCATGTCGTACAAGGCCACTAATATGAGGTTGTGCATGAGGCTGGTAACCTCATCATGTCAAACAAAGTACCACATAAATCACCACTACAACAATATGTGAATGTTTGGTGCAGGCTTCTTACTATGGGATCAGCTGTAGGACTGGTCCCATGATCCTCAAGGAACGGAAAGGAAAATGACGAGTGACGATGAAGAGCTGTCAATAATAGTCTGTCAGTATGTCTGTATAGTCTGTCAGTATGTCTGTATAGACTGTCAGTATGTCTGTATAGTCTGTCAGTATGTCTGTATAGTCTGTCAGTATGTCTGTATAGTCTATCAATATGTCTATATAGTCTGTCAGTATGTCTGTATAGTCTGTCAGTATGTCTGTATAGACTGTCAGTATGTCTGTATAGTCTGTCAGTATGTCTGTATAGTCTGTCAGTATGTCTGTATAGTCTGTCAGTACGTCTGTATAGTCTGTCAGTATGTCTGTATAGTCTATCAATATGTCTATATAGTCTGTCAGTATGTCTGTATAGTCTGTCAGTATGTATTATAGACTGTCAGTATGTATGGATAGACTGTCAGTATGTCTGTATAGTCTGTCAGTACGTCTGTATAGACTGTCAGTACGTCTGTATAGACTGTCAGTATGTCTATATAGACTGTCAGTATGTATGTATAGACTGTCAGTATGTCTGTATAGTCTGTCAGTACGTCTGTATAGTCTGTCAGTATGTCTGTATAGTCTGTCAGTATGTCTGTATAGTCTGTCAGTATGTCTGTATAGTCTGTCAGTATGTCTGTATAGTCTGTCAGTATGTCTGTATAGACTGTCAGTATGTCTGTATAGTCTGTCAGTATGTCTGTATAGTCTGTCAGTATGTCTGTATAGACTGTCAGTATGTCTGTATAGTCTGTCAGTATGTCTGTATAGTCTGTCAGTATGTCTATATCGTCTGTCAGTATGTCTGTATAGTCTGTCAGTATGTTGACATCAAAGGTAAAGGTCAAAGTCAGTAACTGCATATATGACAATAAATAGATCTTACCTAGAATTAGTTTATGCCAGGAAACGTTGAATGATTACTTCAGACCAAAGCTTCCTTCCAGGATATATGAAGGTGCGGAAAAGTACCAATTATGTCTGAGAAAGTTGGCCCATGGTAAAATCTGTTTTGATGAAATGCTCACTTTTATTCTCAATTGTCTCAAGTGTTAATTCGTCCACAAGCAGTTGCGTTAGTTATGGCTTACAGTTAATTATTGTCAATACAATTAGTTTGATTACTCATAAATAATCTGTAGATGAAGCTTAGGTTTTATTATATTCAATAAAATTAACATGAGTTATTGGATCAACGACCGACCGTAAGAATCTTTAAAAAGGTTAAATGCACCATTTAATTTTTAGATATAATTATTATCACATAATTTAACTGGAATATTTTTTGCAGACACCAGATACTACCAGATAAATGTTAAGTGTGGCTATTACTACTGGAGGTTACAGGAACAACGAGGCTAAAGCTAGACACCAATTTAGGCGCAGACGTTTGGAAATATATTTCTATCACTGACACGGATCCAATCGGTCTATATAAGCCTGGTGGGTCAAGTCAAATTTTAAAAATGTAGCAGAGCTCTAGAAAGTAGCATACAAGCTTTGAGTTTCAGTTCTTTAAAAATCATAGCATTAGCAAGTAATTAGCAAGTTGTGTAAACCTTTTACTCAAGATTAGATATCATTTTAATCTTTTTATGTATCAGTAAATATATATTTATTTTGTTAGGAAAAAAAAAGAAAAAAAAGAAAAACACCACTGAGATATTATTTAAAGTGCGCTTAAATTATTAAGTTGTTCATGGTTAAACAATACGGTGTATAAGAAGCCATATTGAACTCAGGTCTTCTTGTAGACGTAAGAGTGCCTAACAGTTTGTGGTAGAGTCGTTAGCTGAACCAAGATAAAAAGTGTAGGAAATTTCTGTTTAAAGTCAGCACGCGCACACGCTAAATACGCCACCCCCATCCTTCTTCCTTATAGCATCTGTTTCTGACCGTTGAAGGCAGGCTTCTGTTTTGTGAATGGCGTTTTCTCGCTTCCACTAGGATCTCCTGTCTGCCTCGCCTATTCTCTTTTCTTCCGTTACTACGTACTTTATTAATTTGTAGCCCTGTAATATTAGACATTTAAAAAAAAATCATGAACGAGAGACAAAGAATAAATATACATTACAGTTGTTATGATACACACGTTTGAAGCACTTACTTAATATGGCAAAACAGATTTGCAATGATCTCTTGCGAAATATCACATGAATTACAAATCTGTTGGGCATTATTTGGTGGAAGTGGAGTTAACTAATGTGAAAACTAAAATAATTGAAAGTAGGCCGAGCTTCCAAAACGGCTCCAACGAGTTTGTGCTAAGTCTGGTGGGTGACTATTAATTTGTGACCTGGCTGTTCTGTAGACGGAGGCGTGGATTGCTGTCGCGAGGTGGTTAAGAGAATGTCTGAAGATAAATCTGAGTGAGATACGTAATAGTAGATAGAAACAGAGTCACGAATGTGAATAGAGAGTGGCTAATGACCGCCAGGAGAGAAGAAATATATATATATATAAGTATATAAACCAATAAAACGGTATTGAATCAGTTCTACAAATTAACGGTTCACATGAAACAAGGGACGTTTCGGGTTTTAACCTTCGTCAGCCACAGTTACAAACAGGTGACAAGGACAAGAATTACATATAGGTACTACAAAAACATACGATGATGAGAAACATACACCAAATGAGCGATACAAGCAGACAAAAGAGCAATAATAATGAAAGAAAATCGTAAAACCTGAAAGAAATACCGAAAGAAGAAAGTAAATAATCAACGAAACGAAAAAAAGAGAATGAACAAAACTTTGGAACAAGTAAAAAGTCACTTAGATAGATCCGTAGATGCTTGGAATAGAACACTGAGGTAGCTTGTCCAAGAAATCGTCTAAGGAAGTGACGTGTAAGATAGCGACAATTTAAAAAGATACAAAAGGATACGAAACGAACCAAAACATAAACATAAGAAGATAGATCGAAAAAACAACGAGTAAAGATGAATAAAAAAGAGAGAAAAGCCACCAGAATTTATGCAAAATGATGTTGGACATTAAGGCCTTTTGGAGATAAACAGCCCATTTGAAAAATGAGGCGATTCTCCAACGAAAAGCGAGTTCGGTCATCACCGACACATGAAAGGAGGGCAGTGACATGAATATCGGAATTACCTGAATGGTCAGGCCTATTGAAATGAAGGGCCACCGGTAAATGTTTGCCATGATAGATGTCATTTAAGTGCTCACGAAACCTGTCTGCCAAACGTCTGCCAGTTTCACCAATATAGGTAATGCCACGCTTCTTGCAGATGATATCATAAATCTGGATTCGCACGTGAAAGACTCTCTAAAGACAAATTTTCTTTCGGAAAAGTGACTGTCTGAGTTTGGAGTGCAAACGGACTGCTCTTACATACAATGTATACGGCGTTGGCACGGTTTAGTACCAAAGTATGAAGGGCTAGTATGTCTCAAGCGACTGTGTACAAGAATATCCCTAAAATTCCTATCCCTACGATATGTCACCGAAGGGGTATCACGAAACAACTCTCTGGTATCAAGATCAGAGTGGAGAATAGGCAGATGTCGAACAGAATTCTCTTCACCGCCAGACAGTGAGGATGGAAAGTTAGAACCAGTTTGAGTCTGTCAGATTGGACAGAAGTGAGTGCCATCTGACGAGTGACGTGTGTGACGCGATTACGAACATCAGATAAAACATGTTCTGGATAAAGACGTCGGCGAAAGAACTCGAGCATCTCTTGAGCTCGCTGATGGAAATCATCGTCCTCGTGACATAACCGACGCAAGCGAAGAAGTTGAGAAAAGGGAATGGGATTTTTACAACTAAGAGGGTGAGATGAAGTATAAAGAAGGAAACCATCTGCGTCAGTAGCCTTATAATAGACAGACATTTTAAGACCATTAGGGCTAATAGTCACAGTGATGTCAAGGAAGTTCACTGAAGTCGTAGAAATTTCAGAAGTGAATTTGATGGCAGGATTGAAATTACCAACATAGGCAATAAATCGACGGAGGTCTACCTCAGACATGTCTTTAATGCCAATTCCATCATCAATATAGCGGCGGTAAAACTCAGGTATCGGTCCATCGTAACTTTGAAAGACCAAATATTCTTCTTCTTCTTCTATCTCGTTCGTCCTGAAAAGGACGTTGGTTGCGTTGTGTCTGTTTACAGCGGAGCTGCGATATCTACGCCTTTCGGCCGGCACATCCGACGTCAGCACGGCATTTTTTGGGACCGGGTTTGCCTTCCCTCTTCGATCCCTACTCTCTCAGCCAGACTGCAGTGATGCAGCCTGTTTCCAGGACCACCACGTGGAGGTGGAGTAGGGTCTTGGTCAGCTCTGGTTCGTTGACCCTGACGCAAGCAGTCAAGCTATGGGACGCTGACTGCATTCTCTATTGCTGCGTCTTTGGGTCCCAGACCAAATATTTAAAGTGGCCCATAATCAGGCAAGCGTAACTAGGGCCCATCTTAGTACACATATCAACGCCACTGATTTGGTTGAAGAATCGGCCATTAAACTCAAAGAGTTGAGATTAAGAACCAACTCAGCAAGGCGAAGAAGCGGACCTGTACTTATAGTAAGATCAGTATGCTGGTCAAGAAAAAATTGGAGTGCCTTGAGACCATCAGCATGTGGAATAGAAGTATAAAGGGAAGAAACATCTAGGAGGAAAAGACGGTCAGTACGGCCAGGCGTGAATCTGATCGAATCAAAAGGTAGTGATAGCATGAGTAGTGTCCTTCAAATAAGAAGGCAGATTGGCGACTAAAGGCTGGAAAATACTATCAAGGAATTCAGAAATACGTTCAGTGGGACAAGAACAGGCTGAAACAATAGGCCTACCAGGGTTAGCAATTTTATGCACCTTCGGAAGCATGTAAAATGAAGGCTTAAAAAAAGTATCGTCTCGCTGTATATGTTAAAAAGATCCGGTCATAACACACATCCGTGTCTAACTTCTCTTTTAAATGCTCTGAATTCACTTAGTTCCCCTTCACATCTGATCGCGGATTCCTGCTCCCAATATATGTTTCTTATTATCCTAAGATCTTTCCCGTCTATATTTAGTTCATGTAAAATATCAAAAAGGTCTTGGTGTTTCACTTTGTCAAATATAAAATGTCTTCCTTGTCCATTAGAATATTTCCTTCCTTTGACTTTATACATCCTGTCTGAATGCAGGTACGCTGCCCTGATATTTATCTTACTTTTTGGTGCATAGTTTTATTATCACTGTTTTTGTTGCTCTCGATTTCTTTGCGTTGCGCGTTGAGCCATTCCTCTTTAGCCACGTTGCATTTCCTCTCTATTTCTCTATTTAATTTTTGATATTCTTTGTCATCATTTTTCGCCAGTCTTCTCAATTCCATGAGATCTAAAATTTCCGGTGTCATCCATTTTTTATGTTCCTTTTCTCCTGGATTGGGAATATGTTCTTGCACTGACATCTCAATACATTTATTGAATTCCTGCCATTTCTCCTCTATCGATGTAAGACCAGCGAGGAGTTCGAATTTATTCCTTACCGGTACGGTGAACTTGTCTTTCATATCCTCATTGGTCTTCAACATGTTTGTTTGGAACTTGGGAGTTCTTTTTTATTTCTTGAGTATTTTCAGTTTCACTTTTAGATTACACACAACTGAAATGTGATCATTACCACAATCTGCCCCTGGCATCGACTTTGATGACTCTACGGCATTCTTCTTAAAATGCTTTTGTATCAGTATGAAATCAATCTGATTTCTAGTTCTGTCGCCTGGACTTTTCCAGGTCCTACGTCTCCTTGGATGATTTTGAAACCTTTGTACTGTGACATAATTGTACGTTCTCTTTTCCTAGCATTCATGTTTATTGTCGACATTATTGCACTACGTCTCATTTTCTGTACGTGTGACAATACGGCTCATTTACTTGTTTCATAATTTCCTCTCATCGCCTTTATTATCTATTATTTCGGCATATTTAACGCCCATAATTTCGTGCCTACCCTCTACTCAGAATTGTTACCCTTTTTTTCCTACTGTTATTGTTCACGTTTCGCCCTTCGTTGCATCACATGGCCAAACAATAGCCCATTCCTGAGAGATTAATGAATCACTAAACGTGATAATACCACACTGACTCTAGGTACATGCGACCATGAAATGTTTGGTTAAGATTGCATAATCACTTCAGACTCGACAGTAGAATGGACTTGCAATACGGGTTTAATTGTATAGACTACGATTTGTCTAGACAGGCAGTCGGATTTGCTACAAGTTATGTCATACATCCGGGCGGTCGGGGGTGGGCGGAGGGGAGGGGGGCAGGGAGAGTCCTGGGCTGATGACATCAGGGAGTGGGCAGGGCGCGGTTTTTCCGCGCTTGTACGCATTGCTGAGGATGGAGAGCGGTGGAGGACCCTGTCTGCTGATGCTTCCATCATGGCACCCCTACGACCCATGACGGGTTATGGGTTGAGATGAGATGATGTGATATAAGAGATCGGCAGAGTCTGATAAACTATGTAATCAGACTTCCGAATTACTTGGGATAGGTGATTATAGATAAACGCAATCTTGGAAGACATTTTGAAGAATTAGCAGTAAGTGTGATATAAGTCAACTTTGACAACATTTTACGGATATCATAACTCAATATATGGACGATGACTGTTTGAATTTTTCAAACGCATGAGTCATGGAAAATATTACATGAGGAAAAGTTGTCATAACATGAACTTCTGAATGTATTGCCTGATATTTGAGGCGCGAATAAACATTCACAATGATTGAGAGTTTGTCACACACACAAAAACGCCAGGTGGAAGCATGGGCCGGGAACCTACGATATAACGTAGAAGAAGTTTGACATACGGCACTGCATTCCAGAAATCGTCAACGTAGACAGCTCGGACCTTGCCACAGAAAAGAATAGAGTTGGATTCTGAATTTATAGGTCCGGATAAAACGTATTTAGAACATCTCTGTACATCAATAGAAAACTCGCCAACATTAATACGGAACCCAGAATTCTACAGGACCACTCACAAGTCACAGAGGGATTCTGAAATAGAAATAATTATCCGCACGTATGTTCAAGTCATCTGTGTTAAGTTGCCAAGGCTATTCTACTGAGCAAGAAATATATCTTCCCTATCGCGGTAAGTTGTAAACATAAATTTTATGCTGTGAATTTGATATGTTTATACTTGCTAGTGGTGTTAAAGATTCATACTAGGCTGGCAACCTCAGCATGTGAAAAGGATACATTCATGAACCAACACAGCAAGCGCTGGTGATTACCTCTTGCTAGTTCTCACAGAAGAACCAAAAGCAGAGGTAACCCCATACTCCGAATGAAGCAAGGAGTGAGTGATGATTACATCAACCTGTGCATATTTGTATATTATCATTTTGTGATTGTATGAAAACTTAATATGTTCCTTCAGGCACAAGCCATTGCCGCTGTCCAGTCACAAATCTTTCCTTAGATTAATTTAACTGATATACTGGTGATTTTTCATCACATGCCCTCGGTGGTTTGATACGCGCTCAGTGAGAGTAAAAAGTCGGAGAAAACAAACGGCTGACAAACCGCAGGACAAAGCGCCTGATTAACATTCAGGAAAACAAATATTTAGCAGCAAAATTGTTCTTTTACTCCCTCTAAAGTTTGTGGTACCAGTACGAGACGACGCGACTATTTGTGGTACAGCCCGGAGAGACAAATTGCTGTACTACTAGTATGTGGTTCGAAGCTTGACATCGACACCTGAAGATTCTTGCCTTGACCAGGAGCGGTTACTTCCTGAACTGATCTGGAAACGTGTCCCTCACAACAGAGACGACTCTACGGAAAAGCAGCATCGGCACTTCAGCATTTGGGCAAGTCCAATTTTTAACAGTCCAAACACAACCGAGCTCTATTTTGCTAGATTCATCAAGCCAAAAGACAGTTCGGTGAAGAAACATAATTATTTTTCATAATCACTAGTCATATTTATTTACAAGTGTTAAAAGTAATTGATCATTAAATGTGTATACGTTGATTTTGACAAATTAATAGTTGAATTAATCATTACAGAGAGAAAGGCATAAGTATGACTCAGAACCTCCAGTATATATATATATATATATATATATATATATATATATATATATATATATATATATATATATATATATATATATACTGTTCAAAAAAAGAAACGCATAGCTATCCGAGGGCGCGTTTTTGTGAGTTTGTAAGTAAAATTTGGTGCTAGGGTATATAAAAACCAGCCTCAAATGTTCTTTACAGTATCAAATGCACGTGTTGACCTGAATTGCGTTCGTTTTTGTAATCGTTACAACGCAGTGGTCAATAGTGTTTATGATGCAATTTTTGACCACAGCTTATGTTGCGCGCACGTGAAAGCAACAAAATTTGGGGTGAACACTATTCACTGACAACGCAACTGAAACCCTATAAAAGGATAACGCTACACACAAAAAATTCAGTTCATTTTCAAGCAGACATTTATGGCGTCTCTATCGATAAAGTTAAAGAACATTGCTATTGGCCGACTGCATGCAGGCGAAAGTCAAAGTCAGGTTGCCAGGCATCTAAACTTGCATCAGAGTACCATCAGTCGACTTTGGCACCGGTTCCAAGCCACTTGCTCAGTTGAAGACCGGCATCGCAGTGGACGACCCAGAATGACAACAGCAGCGGAGGATCGCTTTATTCGGCTTCGTCACCTCAGAGACAGGTTTACAACAGCTTCCTCAACTGCCCAGTCATTGCCTGCAGGACGTCATGTGTCTGATCAAACTGTCCGTAATAGACTGCATGACGCTGGACTTTGGGCACAACGACCTCACCGAGGACCTGTCCTTACGCGCCGCCATCACCAATATCGACTTCTTTGGGCCAACCAGCATCGTCCCTGGACAGCTGACAATCAATGGAGACGTGTCTGGTTTAGTGACGAATCTTTCTTTTTGTTGCAGCGTCATGATAGACGGCGTAGGGTCTACCGTAGGCAAAATGAGGATTTTGCCCAAAATTGCGTTGATGAAGCTCCGCCGCATGGTGGTGGAGGTGCAATGGTGTGGGGAATGATAAGTTACAACGGAAGGAGTCAATTGGTGCACATTGAAGGAGGCTTGAATGCGCAATGATACGTCAATGAAATTCTTCGACCCCATGTCCTTCCACTTTTGGCTGCCCAAAGGTCTGTGTTTCAACAGAACAACGCCAGACCCCATTGTGCACGGTTGTCCACGCAGTTCCTGACTGCCAACAACATTCTCACCCTTCCCTGGCCATCCCTGTCTCAAGACATGAGTCCGATTGAGCACCTGTGGGATGAGCTGCATAGACGTGTTTGTCACCGAGACGTTGCTCCAGCCAATCGCCGTGATCTGTTCCAGGCACTCCAGGAAGAATGGGCAGCCATCCCACAGGCCCACATCAGACGTCTGATTGCATCCATGCCCATGACATGCCAGTCGCTGATCGATGCAAGAGGAGGCCACTCACCATACTAACGGGAAAGCCCGTACGCCAAAAAACTCTCGTGACATAGATGCAAAACAACTGTCAATTGATTGGTTGAACCCTAAGGTATTCGTGTGTGCAATATGAACAATTAACTCATTAAATTAAAAAAGTTATTGAATGTCAAAATTATGGCTATGTGTGTGCCTTCAGTAGCTGTCGTAGATTTCCGATAGGAGAATTCAGAAGTAGATTGGTCCCTTCTGAATAGAAATAGAATAAGTGATAGTTCAGTGAGAGCTGATAGTACAAATAGATTTTCACGAGTGAGATGGTAGAATTAATAGAGGCTGTACCTGAAATCGAGAATCTTCTCTTCTTCAGCCTATCTTCTACAACAGATTTAGAGGAGTCGGACAGTCTATTATGATATATATATATATATATATATATATATATATATATATATATATATATATATATATATATATATATATATACCACTCACATACACACACACCAGTGACGACAGTTAGACGCACATACGTGAAAACTATGACAATGGAAATATCGTTATTTGGGACAAGCTGACTAACACACTGGGATAAGTTTATGTAAAGTTTTATTAACATAAGGAAAATTGTCCACAACAAATAAGTTTGCTTATCAAGCACATAAAATTACACATAGGTTAATGAATTACTAAAAGAATAATAGACCCATAGGTGTAATACTTTCCCTCTATGTAGAGCCTACGATCCCGTTAGAAGAAAAGATATAGCCCCAAAGAGTCACAGATATATACGCTATAGTCTAAGGTTTACCCTCTAGAGTGTAAGAACAGAGTTAATACCTGAATCTAGTCTAAGAGGAAAACAGCATTAGCAACAAACTTGCATAAAAAATGAAATTTCAAAGTGAGTGCACAAATCAGGTTATAAAGGAATCATTCAGTCCTGCATTCTCTCTCTTCATTCAGCCGTGGGCCCAGGCGTACTTGCTTACCTACAACTTGGGTAGTAACTTCTGGAACAATACTTAGGATACGCACATACAGAATCTCCCGTGTTAATTTTTTTGGCCAAAAGAACCCCAGTTCCACAAAGACAGGTTGAAGTCACTTCTCCAGGGAACGTTTTCTTGGTTATTATTATTTGGAATTTCTGTTTGTGTCACATTTACTTTGTCCAGGCAAGAAAGTTAACAGCGCGCACAGGGTCAATAGCTTGAAGTTTCCCATAACTAGGAAATGTCAGGTAGGTACTTCACTCAGTATAAACAATTGATTGTCACACCACAATTAGTCAAATTGTCGGAAAAAAGTTATTGATTATAATATGTTTCTCCACAGGGGCTGAATGTACTTTAGATTATTGGGAAGAATTATAAGCTGGCTCGATAGGCCTAGTTACTTCATTAAGTCTTAAGTTAGTGAAATATGGGTACTCTGTCTATTTCTGGATGCGACACAAGGCCAGACAGGTTGTAACTTGTAACCCAAATTATTTTAAAGACATAAAAATGTTTCTTCTGTGATTTATTCTCATCTGTACTGAATAAACCGCTGGCAGTTTTAGGGCTTGACCCAAAATACTGTATAAAGAAAAACATATAGAATACATAATATTATACACATATCCTATGTCTACCTCGCGTACAATAACATATATATACTACGGTTATTTAACTTAAATCAAAAACTATAAGCTTAAAGCTTGTCTCTTCGTTAAAAACTCCCGTGAAATAAATTATAGTCATTACCAAAAATCAATCCTCATGAATTAGAAATACATACGTATTTCGTCAATACTCAATGATGACTCAGTGCATTAATTTAGTTTAGTTACAAATATTCTCTACTAGTTACTAGCAGTTTAGTTAAATTTAATTATAGCTGAATGAGTTTTTCGCTAGAAATTATAATTTATTCTGCTATCCACTGTAAAACTTAGAGAACATAGCTAAATTATCATTTAATCACTCTGCACAGAAATCTAACTAGTGAAATAAAATAGGCGATTTACCACTTAAATCACTCAACATTATAGATATTTAATATTACCTCCAAACAGAACTACGGGTATCACAATGAAACTGAGAGTTTCACTTATAAATAAGTATCTAGAACGAAGCGATCCGTCTACTGCAACTTCGGAGATCTGAATGAGGAAGTTTAAACTACTCTGGTATATTATATGAAAACCAGACAAAGGATGTACGTTATTTTCGAAAACCCGAAATAGCGTCCAGCTTAACACTTCACATTAACGCGGGCGCCAGCAATAAAACTGCCAGTGCTCGTTCTAACACCTACAGCTACCTCTGGTCATTTCCCAGCGATGCATGTTGGCGCCTATCACACCTATCACCCAGAACTTAACCGTAGAAGCTTCGTGTCATATGAAAATACCAGACGATATGTCTGCCATCCCCTGTCTGTCGAGACGAATTTCACACTATTCGGCACTTAGCTTAACAGCAATAAACTGCGTTGCTAAATACGAAAAGAGACAGTCGAAAGTATGAATGGGAGAGTTTTATTATTCACAATCAAACGAATGCGCAATAAAGGATAAAGGATAAAAGAGCGATAATAAAGTAGAAGACACGGGTAGACTAGAGAAAAGATATAGAAATTTATTAATCATCAATCTCTCTGCGACAGTAGCTATGCGTTTCTTTTTTTGAACAGTATATATATATATATATATATATATATATATATATATATATATGTAAGAGTTTTATCAGAATCAGATACAGAAACAAATGGAATGTTGAACATCCAGGGCACACACAGAATGATGCTTACTACCAGCTCCACAGAATGATGCTTACTACCAGCTCCACAGAATGAGCAAAATCCTTACTCATAGAAGGTCAGGAAAGATAAAAAGTTTACACGGCCTGGATCCTATCAGCCGTTGTACTTGATTTCTTTAAATTCCTATAAGGCTCCCTAGAATTGTAGCACCATTCTTCATTTCACATCTCTGCCAAGAGTAATCTTGAGCGAAAGCTAGAGACCTTTGTAGACCCTTAGTAGATACTCTGCATTTTAGCCAATGTTGGACCATCGCTGCACAGCAAGGGGAGTAAATTCCAGATTTACAGAAGAAGCTTTTATTATTTACAAGTATAGTAAACGAGAAGTACATGTTAGTCTGCTTCGTAAACCGGATGTCACAACACTGGAACCAGCAGCTGGCTTGTTCAGTACTTAGAATTTGGTTTGCTGGAGTATATAATCTGTTGTGACGTATTTTACATCTGGACTGCACCTTCCGGTCGTCACATCAGGTTTCTGTAAGAATTTTATTCGTGGTTGGCTTTTCTTAGCTTATGGCTGCCCTTTATCTGCCTACATGGCAACAGATTGTTTGAAAGCAGATTTTCCTTCTTCTAGGTGAAGTTCTACCCATAGTATAGACACCTATATATCCGCAGAAGCCCAATTTTAGGACCCCAGAGACTCGCATTCGTGCCTTCTCATGTTTGAATAAAATATTCCTGGCACGAGAAGTGCAGAGGTCGTTTCACTGTCAGGGTCTAGTTAAGACGCATCTTGTGAGCATTTAAACGAGTTAAGAGCTCATATTCAGCTCCACTCCCGGAAATGACAGCATTTGAGCTGAAGATGTTGCATAAGGAAATGTTAGACCAGTACTAGAATATGGAACACACGTCTGGGGAACGGCTTGAAACTTCAGCTTATACAAAACAGCGAGAATACAAAACCAGTCGGAAATAACAGTTGCTGGGGCAGTGAAATCAACATCACTAAATGAAATGAAGAAGCTGACAAAACTACAATGCCGGAACGACAGAAAAGGCTGCAGAGTTCTACATCAGGAAAGATAAATTATGACCTATCAGCCACTCAATTCAAGGCACATTGGTGCAAAAAAGGTGACAATTAGCTTTTGGGACATATTACAAAAGACGTATCCAGTAGCAGAGTGAACCCATATATATATATATATATATATATATATATATATATATATATATATATATATATATATATATATATATATATATATATATATATATATATATATATATATATATATATATATATATATATATATATATATATATATATATATACGGATTAATAATCAGAGCTACCAGTTGAAAGCATCACAAGGCAGTCCTTGTTCTGGAATCCCCAGGATGATATAAGTAGAGGCAGACCGAAGAAACCAACGGGCTGATCACCCGTTTGCCAGTCACTTCGATTACGAAAACAACAGCAAATGGATTGATTTGCCATTGCCCTAAAGACGCCAATAGGCGTGATGGGAAACAATGGCAAAGAAAACCTATCTGCTGTTGCCCTAAGACGCCACTAGGCGTAATGGCCACTGACTGCTTTGACGGTCGGTGGCTAAGGACGGAAGAAGAAGAAGAAGACCGAAGAACACACGGAGAAGAGAACTGGAGACAGAAATGAAAATGATGAGAAAGGCAAGGAAAAACCTTGAGCGGATGGCACAGGACATGAGGACTTTGCACAGGACATGAGGACTTGGCACAGGACATGAGGACTTGGCACAGGACATGAGGACTTGGCATGTATTTGTTGATGGCTTATGCTTCTTAAGGAGCTAGAAGGTTTTGATTGATAAATTGATCGATTGAAGAAGCAGCCAATGCTGATTCAAATACTATAAGTTAAAAAATGGACAGATCGACATGTGTCCATTTGGGGAAAGCATGAAAACCGTAGAAGATATCCACTCTAATGTCGGCTGAATAAGAGATGCAGATTGACTATATAAACTTCTAGGCAGAGGAACAAGAAGTACATGGAGAAGAGAGTTGGAAACAGAGGTGAAAATGATGAGGAGAACATGGAAAGAACTTGAGATGATGGCACGTGACAGGAGGACTTGGCATGTGTTTGTTGAAGGCCTATGCTCCTTTGGGAGTGGAGGGTTATGAAATGAAATGAAAAAACCCTCTTGAGGGATAAATAACGATATGAGAGGCCTGAAACATACCAACAAATTTCTGAAAGTGATTGAAGTGGTTAGAAGTATTAGTCCCTTCAGTCTTGGCTGACTATGGGAATGCGGCGATGAGGTGATAGCCCTCGGCTGCTTTTTTTTTTTTTTTAGCCCGGTGTTCCTTTCGGCGAGTTCTGGTGTGTACTGCTTGTTGTGAGAGCTTCTTTTCGCCAAATCTCAGGTGACGCCGTAGGGAGCATCGCCACTTAGTGCGATTGGCAGCTTCATTCTCCCATGTTTCTGGATTTATGTCCGAAGAAGTGGTTATAGAAGACAAAACAACACGGAGAAGTGGTAAGCGGATGTGTGTTCTCCCCGTGAACGTCAAGATTAAATTATCGTGCAGACTTGTCAATGGAAGGGGAGGCCCATACATGAATCTAAAGAATAGAGAAGAAATCCATTTCTCAAAGACCACGGTGTCACGTGCCATTAGCTCAAACTCTTTCCGTGACTTCCTGATCAATGTCATTTCTGTCTCCAGTTGTCTTTTCCGTGTGTTCTTCAGATCTTCATGCGGTCACTATACATCGCGTCTCATAATGCGTCTATTTCATTCATCTTTAACTAAAGTTGCAGGTATTAATACATCAGTTATATCCATATCTTTTATCTCTCCGTCTCTGGGACCTTAGTTATCAGTTAGTGTATTTATCACTTTCTTACTTACTATCACTCCAGCCACGTGACTTTTCTGTTTAGCAAGTCACCACCAACGTCATTTGTAAGAACAAATCCGTAAAGGTCATTCTTCGATTTACTCTGAGCCCTCGCCAAAATTATCTCCTGATCGATGACAATCTCCCCCGTCTGCAGACCAGAATGGAGACTAATCCCCTTGCCAAATTCTGGACTAGCGTGCTTAATTTGCTCTTGCAGTATTATTTTCTGAAGCAATTTGTTTAACACTGTGATGGTGTTCGCCCTTCACACCCTCACAATCGTACTTTGCAATCGTTTACCGTATTCTTGCTAAGAACCTCTGTCCTATTTTTTTTCTCTTTGACATAATGCCCAGGCATCCACGGGCGCCTATCTTCCACATAACTGGTATTAGTAAAAATTATCCTAGCAGTGTCTGTGTGACAAAACGTCGGAACATGCTCTTTTGATGATGAAATGTGATCTATCACAACTTCAGCCCTCCGGCAGTATCCGTTCTTTTTCTTCAGTTTTCTCACTCATCGCTTTCATTTGGCATAAATCATGCCTTTTCATTTGTATTTTCACTATTTTGCTCTATGCTGGACGTAGCATGGTGAAGTCTCTAACACGCCACTCCGCTATGGCAGTATTTGCTACGGGAGTAATTCTTATCTTATTGTGTCGCATTTACGCTTCACGAAGACGTGTTAAGTTACGCCAGGTTATTAGACGGTCAGCGACAGTATTTTATCACAATATCGGTCTGACCATCTTTTCAAGCGACGAGGCGTGTTTATCCAAGTAGTGTTGAATAGACCCAGATTTGTTTGTCTGGCGAAACATATGATAACCCGTGCACGAGGCGGAACTTATGACATAAGAGCTTCCAGGTCATCCTTGCTACACCAACATTAGTGTCTGTGTGACACCTGTGGGCAGACAAGAGTGATATAATCGCTTCTGGTCACTTGGTTAAAAGTAATCATGGATGTATTACATTTTAGACAATATGAGCCTACAAATGTGTTTGTAAGAGTGTATGCAAGACATCATATTACCATATATGGGAGAGGTAACCTTTTGCAAAATTTTACCGTGCAGGAAATATTTTGAAAGTGCCCCACCCGACCTGTTTGAAATGATTTGATCGTTCTGATTAGATTCCTAATAAAACATTAAGGGGAATATAGCCTGACCATTTCGCAGTTTTAACACACTGTGATTTGCAAGCTCGCCAAGACAACATCAGACCTTCGCCAGAGTGAAGAACTAGATTCATAATTCCTAATTGTTATCCGGACCTTTTATTGGAGAACCAGATAAGACTTATAAAGCACAGGAAATCTATTTCAAATTTTAATAAGGAACACAGGGACTATGAAATTTAAGAAACACGGAGTCAGAAAGGGAATCTATTGTAGAATTGCAGCATTCCAGACGCGTGTAAGAGAACGATTCGTCTCTTTTATTCATCTGAGCAAACAAGTCTGTAGCCAGGATTGGCGTAAGTTGTGATTTACATATCATATTTTATTACTAACATGTGAACTAACATATATATATATATATATATATATATATATATATATATATATATATATATATATATATATATATATATATATATATATATATATAATAATAATAATAATAATAGCCCCTTCAGTCATAACTGACTATGGGAATGCGCCCCTGAGGTGGCAGCCCTCAGCTGCTTATTTTCCTGGTGCTCCTTTCGACGTTTTCTCCTCACCTCTGCTTCTTGTGTGAGCCTCTCTTCGCCCAATCTGAGGTGGTGCCGTAAATAGCATCGCCACTTATTGCGATCGGCAGCTTCATCCTCCCATGTTGCTGGATCCATGTCCAGTGCCCTCATATCTCTCTTGCACACATCTTTGAACCTCAGCTGTGGTCGCCCAACTGTTCTCTTGCCATCTGCTAATTGTCCGTAGAAGATATCTTTTGGGATGCGACCATCTTCCATGCGGCGAACATGGCCAAGCCAGCGAAGTCTGCGCTGTCTAAGCAGCGTATACATACTTTGAAGGCCAGCACGTGACAACACCTCGACATTTGTCACTTTATCTTTCCACGAGATGCCGAGTATGCGGCGTAGACACCGCAAATGGAAGGTATTGAGCCTTCTTTCTTGCTTAGCATAGGTCGTCCAGGTCTCGCTGCCATATAGGAGTGTGCTGGTGACGCAGGCATTATATACCGCAGCTTTGGTCTTCATTGTGAGTTTAGAGTTTCCCCAAACACGCGATGTGAGGCGGGCAAAGGTAGCTGCAGCTTTGCCAATGCGGCTGTCGATTTCTGTATCCAGTGAGAGTTTGTCATTGATGGTAGACCCTAGGTATGTGAAGTGGTGCACCACTGCCAATTCATAGTTATCGATAGTGATAACTGGTGCAGCACCCACATCCTGACTCAGCACATTCGTTTTCTTTAGACTTATTGTGAGGCCAAAGTCCTTGCATGCTTTAGTGAAGCGATTCATCAAGCTCTGAAGCTCCTGTTGGCTTTGAGTGACGACTGCAGCATCATCAGCGAACAACAAGTCTCTTATAGTGACCCTTCTGATTTTTGTTTTTGCCTTCAGCCTTGAAAGATTAAACAGACGGCCATCTGACCTAGTGTGAAGGCATTATCCTTCAGTTGCATCTCTGAATGCATGTTTCAAGAGTAATGCAAAGAAGATTCCGAAGAGGGTCGGAGCCAGAACACAGCCTTGTTTAACGCCACTTCGTATATCAAAGGGCTGTGACGTGCTTCCAGCATATTGGACTGTTCCCTTCATGTCGTCATGGAATGACTTTATCATTTCCAGCATTTTAGAAGGGCAGCCTATTTTCAGGAGGATTTTAAAGAGTCCATCCCTACTAACCAAATCGAATGCTTTTGTGAGGTCTATAAAGGCGATATATAATGGTCTTTTCTGCTCTCTTGATTTTTCCTGAAGCTGGCGGAGAGAGAAGATCATGTCTGTTGTTGATCTGCCAGCTCGGAATCCACACTGTGCCTCTGGATATATGCGCACAGCTAACTTGTGTAGTCGCATTAAGATGACTTTGGCAAAAACCTTACTAACAATACTAAGAAGAGAGATGCCTCTGTAGTTATTGCAATCACTTCTGTCTCCTTTATTTTTATACAGTGTTACAATCTTGGCATCTCGCATGTCTTGAGGAATAGTTGTCTCTTCCCAGCACTGGCACAGCATCCTATGCAGGGGATGTAATAGCGTGCTCTTACAGCATTTGATTAAATCAGGAGGAATCCCATCACTGCCTGGTGCTTTGCCAGAGGCCAAGCTATCAATGGCCTTACTGAGTTCCTCTAATGTTGGTTCGGCATCCAGCTCCTCCATAGTTGGCAGACCATTGACAGCATCAAGGGCTGCAGGCGTAACGGTATTGTCTCTAGCGTAAAGCTCAGAGTAGTGCTCGACCCACCTCTCCATCTGCTTACCCTTATCGGTTAGCTTCTCTCCGCTGATGGTTTTTAGCGGTGCCGTCTTACTTTTATGGGGGCCAAGTGCTTTCTTTATACCGTCATACATTTGTCTAATGTTGCCTGTTTGCGCTGCGATCTGGATGTTCTCACTGAGCTGGAGCCAATAGTCATTTGCACAGCGTCGAGCAGTTTGTTGAACTTTGCTTCTCGTAGCCCTCAGGATCTGTAGGGCTCTGGCACTCGGTGGACGTTTGTATTCATTCATAGCACTGCGCTTAGCTTCAATAACAGGTGCCATCACATCTGATGAAGCGTCAAACCAGTCATTTGACTTTGCTGTTTTCTTACCAAAGGTGGCAAGTGCAGTACTTTGAATGGTGTTCCGTAGATGCTCCCAGTTCTCTGTAATAGTATCACCATGCTGAGGGCTACTGAGCACTTTCTTGAAGGTCGCAGTGAATTGAGCGATCATGAAAGGGTCTGACATCTTGCTGGTATCAATGCGTGGTTTCCCTTCATGTCTGACACGATAGAGTTTTCTTGGTTGTGCTCTGATTTTGCAGCAAACCAAGGAGTGATCTGTGTCACAGTCTGCACTATGGTACGAGTGCGTGGAGAGCACAGACCTGAGGAGTGGCCTTCTGACGAGAATCAGGTCAAGTTGGTGCCAGTGCTTGGATCGTGGGTGTCTCCATGACACCTTATGCTGGGGTTTTGTCTGAAAGTAGGTGTTGGTCACGCAGAGGTCATGGTGGACGCACAACTCTAAGAGCCGTTGTCCATTTTCATTCATCTTGCCAATACCAAACCTGCCCAGACATGAAGGCCATGAAACATTATCGGCACCCACTCTAGCGTTAAAGTCACCAAGGAGAACAAGCTGTTCTTGCCTAGGTATGCTTTTGATTACTGCTGCTAGATTCTCGTAGAACTCATCTTTAGCTTCTGAGGCAGAGTACAGAGTAGGAGCATACACACTGACAAGGGTGATGGGACCTGTGCTAGTTTGCAGGCGGAGCGTTAACAGGCGTTCTGATCCATTCTCGCCTGGTTCAACCATGTTAGTTAGCGATTTTTTGACCGCAAAACCTACTCCGTGTTCTCTAGCTTTATTAAGATCTTTCCCTTGCCAATAAAATGTGTAGTCCTTCTCGCTCACCGTTCCAGAGCCCGCCAGGCGCGTTTCCTGAAGTGCAGCTATATCCACCTGAAGTCGTTTAAGCTCATCATTAATTATGGCTGTCTTCCTTACATCATTTACATCCTGTAGGTTTTCGGATAGTCCAGTCAACATAGTCCGGACGTTCCAGCATCCCAATCTGAGAGTTTGCTTATTTCTATTTTTTCGATAATTGCTTGGTGCAAAATTTTCTGTCCACAGTTCGGGTTTGACCCTAATCCCCATGCACCCAATGGGGAAAGCAGACAGTGGCGGGACAACACCTTATTGACTGGGGGCTGCCCAGCTTGAAGCGGGCGGTAGCTGTCCAGTGAGATCCTAGAACCTCTCCCACTGTCGGAAGTAGCCCCTGGCGCCATGCCCTACGCCAATTGGGCAAAATGCTTATAACCGGTAACTGCTACTTCCCGTGTTTTGCCGACACCTATAGGGTGAAGCTGGAGTGTCCTCTCCAGGGCGCGAGCTTGGGCACAGTTATATGGAGATCAAGCTGTTGCCCATGCAGCATGTTCCCCCTCTCCACACAGCCGGTAGATCCAAAGGAACGGCAGTAGCCGATACAGTTTGGTACCAGCCATGTCGCAGGAGTTGCCAGAATAATGTCGAATCGACATTAGACTGCCTTAGGGACTCCGACTCCGGATTTATCCTCAGGGTTTACTCCCGAAGCCAATTCCACAAATGGATTTTCCCGCAAGGCAGCGGTGGTTTGAATTCAGAGTTCCTTCTCTTAGATAAGCTACCAACCAAGGATCACGAGCCCTATCTGCCCGAAGCTGCTGGTTTTAAGGCGCCAGTCGCTCGCCTTTGCCCCTTCTCCCGTCAGTGGAAACAGTTCCGCCGGGCTCAAATTGAGCCACACGGGAAGGCCGGGAGCTGGACTTTGGTTGTCAGAGGCTGTTTGAGGCGCGTGCCATAGAAGTATTTTATATATATTATTTATATATATTTGTATATATTACCATGTGAAGTTTAATGTGTGAAACTCGCTATTCGATGCCAAAGTTCATTGGGGCTGGCAACCTAGAATGATGATTCATGAACCACCACTGCACGGGCTGGTGATTGCTTTATTGATAGTTTCGTAAAGAGAACTAAAAGCATAAAGTAGTTCCAGGTTCCCTATGGGGCAGGGAGGGAAAGATGAAAGAAATGATGTACATTCTAAGAATAAGACTTACATCTTCAAAGCAGTGTAAATTTCCCTATAAACATATTCACTTCAAAGTTAATGTAAGTTTTCAAGCTTTAAACCAGTGTAAATGTCTATGTGAAAATATTCATTTTAATTAATAGAAGTTTTAAATTTTTCCACAAGTGTAAATGTAAATGAAACATAAATGAATTTATATTGTGAACACTTTTCAAACAGTGGAGATGTAAATGTAAAACATATTATATCTGTACGTTTAACTTTTTTTCATTTAAATGTAATGTAAAGCTAAAGCTATTAAGTTTAAATGTAAAGGAAGTTTTATCCCGAGGGATTAAATTTAATTCTCATCGAGGGTCAATTCTGAAATGGGATGGTAGAATAGAAGAGGGGGGCACATAAATGTGTCGGGAAAACGCCATACTTAGAAGAACGTTTCGTTTCTATTTCTATTACCAGTTATTGGTGGTACCAGCAGAAAGTACTATGTCTGGAACCAAGTGAAGGTAGAAGTGGACTGACGTTTTGCGAGACGTCATCATAAGAAGATCTTAAAGACAGACGCAGAACCAACTTAGCCGTTACTCCTTGAACGTTCTGGGAACGTGCGGTGCCTGAACCTTGACCAGAGACGAGCGAGAGCAGAGTGAAAGGAACTGACCCAGCGGGAGAAGAAACTACTATTGGCAGCTAAGTGCAAATATCCGCTGCCAAAAGTGACCTCCTTTATTCAGTTAAATCCGAATCATGTGATGAACCTTTTCCATAACTATTCAATTTATTTTCCAACTGTTAAAACTTAAAGTGATATTATTAAAATTTGTTATTTGTAATGTTACCAATTTAACTTCGATTTAATCTTTTTAAATGTACTACATGTTTGTCTCAGTCAAAGTTACTAAACCCACTCTAAACAGTTATATATATATATATATATATATATATATATATATATATATATATATATATATATATATATATATATATATATATATATATATATATATATAATAATAATAATAATTATTATTATTATTATAATGAATTCCACTGATTAACTCAGCGATGGGGGCTTAAAGAGCTAGATTAAACCAATGCTAAATTCTTCTTAAAAGTGTCGGCAAATTATAGAATTAACGTGCTTAGCGACAGCCAGCATTGTTTTCGCGTACACTGGACAACAGCCAAAATGTATCAGACAAAAGTAGCTATTTTTAACTAATTTGGACATGCTGATCACGAATATGAACTTAAAAATCGCGAATTAGCTCCAGTTTTCAAGATCCGGAGGGGTGGGGGGGGGGGAGGGTCAGTACGCTGGTGGATTCACCTTCCCGACGCGAATGACCCAGGCCTTCTCTTTTCCATAGCCCTGGCGCGTGATTCCCCACGAGACGGATAGCCTTGAGCGCTAATTGGATGACGCAATCTGTAGCAATCATTGCAACCACATTTCCTCCTTGTCATCATTTGTGTTGTGGATTCTGTGAGGGCACGTTCAAGATGCCTCGTGAATGTGTGAACAGTGCGGATTATTTTTGCTATATTTGCGGACAAATAACTTTGCTATCACAAAGCCGACCCATTACACCGATGAGAAAGAAAGCTTACAGCCTTTATTTTGGTGGTGAGATCGGTGACCAGGACCGGTATTGGGTCCCACACATATGTTGTCAATCCTGTGCAACGAATCTGCGCTGCTGGTTGAACCGAAAAGGACGATCGATGCGTTTTACAGTTCCAATGATGTGGAGGGAACCGACAAACTATCTTAATGATTGTTACTTTTGCATGACTCATCTTGATGGGGCTACAGCAGGGTTACACAACGTTTTGCTGTTTCCTCTGTCTGTGGGACAATCGTGCTAGGACTTCCGACTACAAGAAAACGGATTGGCCCCAATGACAATCACTTGAACCGGGGAAGAAGAATGTAATTAATGAACCACTTGTAGAATCCAACAAGATCTTGCTCCCTCCTCTCCACATCAAACTTGGACAAATGAAGAATTTTGTAAAGGCCATGGATCGAAATAGGGCAGGATTTTTATACCTTCGTGATAAATTTCCAAGACTTAGTGAGGCCAAAATCAAGGAAGGAAGGTGTATTTGTCGGTCCACAGATACGTCAGCTCTTCCGAGATCAGCGTTTTGATGATATCCTCACAGGTGATGAAAAGTTAGCTTGGAATGCTTTCCAGCAAGTGGCCACAAACGTTCTAGGAAACAATAAGGCTGACAATTACCAGGAGCTTGTAGAAACACTCTTGCAGCGCTAGAAGAGACTAGGGTGCAACATGTCTTTGACATTACACTTTTTACACTCTCATCTGGATTTCTTAACTGCTAACTGCGGTGCTGTTAGTGACGAGCATGGGGAACAATTTCACCAAGACATTACTACCCTCGAAAAAAGGTACTAAGGGAAATGGAATGCAGCAATGCTAACAAACTATTGTTGGACCCTTGTGAGAGATGCTCCAGAAACTCATTACAAGCGACAGGCAAAAAGGCGTCGCTGTGAATCATTTGAGCTACGAGCATTATTATCATTTGGTATGTGTATGCAAATGTATAAAACTTGTTTTGTAGATATTTAAAGAAACTAGAGCTAATCTGGTGTTTTAACAGCCATTTTCATATTCAGCAGCCCAAACAACATAAAGGTAACTTGGTTTAATCTCAGATACACACAAAATGTCAAAATTTGTTGTCCAGTGATATCTGAATATCTTATGAAGACTCCCATGTGATAGAAGCTTTACTACTCTTCTATCGACATTTCTGCCAAGAGTAATCTTGTGCAAAGAAAGACTCCATTGAAGCCTATAATAGATACTCTTGAGTTTTGGCCACTGTTGGACCATTACTGCAAAGCAGGGCAGGCAATACCGTCACAGTCTGCACACTAACATCTGAACTACACGGACGTATCTTCGACTTAACGGATATTTGTAAAAGCTATAATAGCAATGTCTCAACACTTATATCTGAACTACAAAGGACGATTGAAATAATAGCTATGTCTAAGTACTAACACCTGAACTAAAAAAAGGATAAAGGTAATCCCATAGCTGATACTGCCGTAGAGAAGTGAAGTGTTAGAGACTTCAATATGTTAGGCTTAGCATCGAGAGGTGGGGTGATCAAGTCCCTTGCTAGCTGTATTGCCCTTCAATAACTCAAAAACAAAGACAGGTACCCAATTTTTAGATGGGTAAACTAGAATGTCACGCCACAATGTTTCGAACCCAGATTCTCTGCAGCGAGAAACCAGCGTTCTAACCACTCTGTCAACTGAACTCTCTAATCTGAACTATACGGGGCAAAACTTCTACATAATCGGTGGCAGTAAAAGTTGTAAAAGTAGTGTCTGAGCACGAAAAGGGGGGGGGGGAAAGAGGGGAGAGGGCTGAGCGATCGTGTAGTACCCAAGGGCCCACAGCAGAAATGGGCTTAGGGCCCACTCTCGTCTGGCCTCCATTTAATTAATCAGCTGTCAAGTAAGTAATTCCTTTTGATAGGCTAACTACACTTCAGTTGCGTTTTAAATATTTAACTGACTTTGCCCATGAGCCCACATCACTGTTAGTCTACCCATGCTGAGACTAAAATCTTACTCCATGGGGCATACCCTCCATATAAAATGTTTCAATACACGTTAAAACATCAGTCTATGGACTCAAACGTTTCACTGTGATGTATCTTCCGTTCGGTAAAGGTTTCTCAGCTTTTAACGCGACATTTTAACAAGAACTACAACTTGTCATTGTATTTATTATTGCCTTCACGATGGGAACAGTTATAATTTGTAAGATGTTACCACAACACCAAACCCTGGTGTACTCACACAATTGAAAACCCAAGCCTAAAAACACGATGGGAATCGCCGCACTATGTGCATGTTCAGCCTAAGCTTTCGTGACGAAAATGCGAGACAGAATAAAAAAAAACATCAAAGACCTAGCCCAAATAATGGCTCCGTCTCTGAGAATAGCGAGACTGATCGACTGATGCGTGCAGTGTATAATCAAACACACAACTAGACTCGAATCCTGGACATATTTAGATTTTAAAGATATACTCCATTGCACAACAGGGCACTTTGGTATTCGATAGACTGAAAACTGGATTAAAATATTTACCGAATACGGAAGACAGATCAGTCCGAATACGGAAGACAAATCAGTTTGAAGATAACCATGTTTCACAGTTGAAGATTAAACAGTTGGCAGGGGCGTAGAGTGAGCCTCTTCAGAAGGTAAGCGTGGGATATAATGTTCAGTTCTACATTAGTGTGAACGTTCGTTTAAATGACATTACAGCAGATGACATTTGGTGCTGAAAAGGTAAAGATAATCTCACAGCAGAAATTGCCTAAGTGAGTCAAGTATTAGAGACTACAGTGTACTAACCCCACATTTATGAGGTGGGTTGACCTGTTCTCTTCCTCACTGATTTTGCCTTAACTAAAGAGCAGAGGCAAGAACCCATTTACAGCTCGGTAGATTGGAGTGTAATGTTAAGGAAGTTGAGGGGAACTGCTGTAAAACGTGGAGTACAATGGATGGGTGTGAATAAAAAATCGAAAAAAAGGTAATTCGTCTTACGAGGACAAAAGACAAAGAAAATAGCCAACGTTGCGACCACAAGGCCTTCGTCAGGGAAAGGAAAGAAAGTGAAGACTAGATAGGACACATAAGAACCTAAATAAATATAAAAATTAAACCTAGGTACTTCCCTGAAGGAATCGAGGTCCTACCACTATTGCTTCCCGTGAACGGACTGGCGTGCCCAGAAAAGGAAATGACTGTCACCACCGGATGTATACAATACATACTACGAAACTAAAAAACGAAACTGAACAATAAACTACCCAAACGTAATATTAGTGGGGAGTGGAAATAGAAGAGGACAGAATGAGTTGGAGATAAATAAATATGAAATAAAAAATCCAGACATATTAAAAACAGTGTATTATATTTTCATACATATTATTAGAAGGCGGCAGAAAAATAGAAAAATAGGATAAGAGTGGAAAGAGTCAAAATGGAACAAGAGGAAAGGGAAAGGGGGGGGGGGGGGGGGGGGTAAAGTGGGATGATATAAATATTTATAGGGGACTTAGTGTACTGACTGAGATCAGCTGTGAAGGTATCTGTATTTAATAAGTGTGGTGTGTTACAGATGACCTTACTGTGCTACCACATTTCGACCTCAGTCAGACTTATTCTGGAATATTGTGATGACTACGTTGAATGTCTAGGGTTATGATAGTGATGAAGTGTATGTTTACAACAACCAACAGACAGATAAACAATTTAATTTAATCCACAATACTTTACAACACTGTGACACTCACATACATAGAACACTCTATAAGACTATCTTAATAAGTCAAGTGTCAACTTTTAAAATATGTATTAATTCCTTTCAATAATAGATATCCTGATTCAACTACAAAGTGAACCAGGAATCACAATCAAATGTAATCACAAGTTGTATGTACACAATTTATAGATAGGATCTTTGTATTGACATATATTATTATTACAATATGTGTGTAAGTAGTGATGTAGTACTATGAGGTAATACTGGCTTTTCAAGCTAGGTTATTGTTTGTCATCATGACTTCAAGTGTTTGTTTCTGGTGGAAATAATATTGGAAAGGTTCACAGTTTCTTTTTATTTGAAACAAATAAATGTCCCTCTTGTTTTAATGTAAAGTCACTTTTAGAGGGGGGTATACACAAGATTGAGCTGCTCTGGCCAACGAAATCTTAACTTCTGTGTGGGCGGCAGGAAACAGTCTCCACTGCTCGCTTGCTTCACCGTTTTCTTGAGAAACAACACTGGTCGATATCTTGACCAAGGAGTATGCTACCAGCCTCTGGATTCAGCACAACTCAGACCAGGTGCTGCTTTAATACTTTAATACACGGTCCCTGAAACAAGAAGGTTGTACCTCCTACTTCAGAACTAATTTATAATCTATTTCCACACTGAAGCACAATACATAACAAACACCGAGTTCAGCGCGGTAGGCCAACTGCTAGCTTCTCATGAACAATATACACCAGTATTCCTCTCCCTAATGGTTACAACGCCTCTGCAATTCCAGCATTATTTCCTTCTATTCAATAAAATAGGTGTCATAGTACTATTTGGCAATCCCATGCAGTTATACTCCTCTCCGACAAGTTTTGTCCATGATGGAGCAATATCTAGGCTTTGCCTCAAGTTTGTTACTGAACCAAACACATACAGACATAAATTATCAATTCACATTCAATTTTCATCTAAAAGATATTAAATATGTCTAGCTTACCACAATTCAAGGAAATATTAAACAAATACGTTGACTGGCGATGAGTTATGGCACAATTCCGATCTGCCTCTGTCCCAGGCTTTTATTAGAAAAATATGAGCTGGTTCTCAACGCACTTGCTTCTACAAATTGTGTTTTCAAAAAGTGGCACTGAACCGACGCTCCTAATTGACTATATTAAATGGTCTAGCCAATGAGACCATGTTTACAAAAGCTTTTGAAAAAAAGTACCCTTCCTATTGTTTCCATTAACAACCAAAAATAATATCTGCAATCGACTAATCATGTTTAGCCTTACATATTATTCTAGCCAATCAAATCGGATTTAACGTGGTGGCCTCATTTCCTCTAAAGCAGTGTCCAAACACGCCATTATGAGCAAATATGATCCTGTGTTGTCAGACAACACCACTATAGTATTTTGGCTATAATTTGTTAATTATTAGACTATTTGCTTAACACCTAACATATTCTTTGTCAGCAAGTCCTAAGGCACCCAAATATATAAGTTTAATGGAGCTAAGTGGCTGCGTTCAAAATATGTATTTTCTTCTACCACCCGTTCACTTCTATACGATGGGGTCTTTTGTACTGTCAGGCTAATGTCAGGATTTCAGACGTAAAACAGTATTGTGTTATGTTTCCTAATAAGCATTAACCATGTTTTTTAAAACCTAACCTCGTATTGGTAGTGTTTTTTGTCACTGTTTATTTAAAAAAAATCAAGCCTGCATGCTTTTCGCGTGGGGTGGCATTAATTTCAAATCGCGAAGCGACGTGGTAGTATTGCATGCGTTCCTCCGTACATCTCTCTCTCTTCTAAGCCCGTCTGTCTTTTAGTTTACGTAGTGCATAAAATTACATTAATGGAATATTAAATCTAGGTCATTACGCAGTGTCTCTCTCAAGGTCGTACAAGAAATATAGTACTAGTTTTATTTTTTAGAAACGCGTGTATTTGATGCAGTAGGCTTTACTATCAAACGTGAAAGCGCTACAATTATGCAGACGAAGTAGAAAAAGGGGATTTTCTTGTTTAACTAGTATGACGTTCTATAACACAGGCGTACGCTATTGTGACCGCACTGTTCTTTTACCATTCTTCTTTTCTTTTATTGAATTAATTCGTTAGGCTTTACATTTCCTTTTTAATTTATATATGTGGATTTAGAATGTCTCACGACAAATTCCCCCCACTTAAAACAGACGTTATATGTCAGTCTATAATTCTATATACACATAGAGAAATTTATTATTATTCCTGGGGCTTACGGTGATTTTCATCACACGGATGGCGGCTTAGAAAATCCGCACCCAGGTTAGTTTTTCCAGAAATATACTCTATACTGAACTGGAATGGCTGCAAAAGCAAGGACCATCTGAGTAACCTCGAATTTTCATGCCTAGCCTGCGCTAGAAACGACAAGGGTTTGTGATCCGTTTGCAACTTAAATGCCTTCCCATACAGATAAATATTGAATTTTGAATTTCTTGATTGCCCATATTACTGCAAGACATTCTTTTTCGCTAGTTGAGTAATTTGTTTCAGCTTTATTCAACTTTCTGCTAGCATATGCCACTGGGTTAATTCCCCATCCAGTGCATCTGATTTCTGTAACAGGGTCGCGCCTAACCCGATATTACTTGCATCCGTTCTCACAATGAATTCTTGACTTAAGTCAGGTAATTTCAAAATAGGTTTGCTTGTGAGCTTTTCCTTCAATTTCTGGTATGCCAATTCACACTGTGCTGTCCAGGTAATTCGATCTGGATTTCCTTTGCGTGTCAAATCAGTTAACGGTGCACATATGGAATTAAAGTTTTTGATATACTTTTGGTAGAAACCACATAATGAGACAAAGGATCTCACGTCTTTCTTGGTTTGTGGCCTCGGGGCTTTCTTTAGTTTCTCTACATTCTTGGGGTCAGGGGTCATGTTTCCCTGATGGACTGTGTGTCCCAAGAATTATAATTCTTTACATCCAACGCAACATTTGGTTGGTCGGACTGTTAAATTCGCTTCTCTAAGTCGATTAAACAGCATGTTCAGAGAGTCAATGTGTTCCTCAAATGTTTCGGTTGCTATAAGAATATCATCCATGAAGTTTGTGATGCATGGATTATTCAGAGGATCCAACAATTTTCTCATCATTCTAGAGAAGACACTAGGCGCATTCTTCAATCCAAATGGCAATCTGTTAAACTCATAGTGTCCCTCTGAGGTACTAAAAGCTAGGTACGGTCTAACCTCAGGCTTTACTGGAATCTGATAGTATCCTTTACTCAGATCCACTTTTGAGAAATATTTAGCTTTATTTAGCCTGGCAAACAACTGATTTGTATCCGGCAATGGATCCACCTGACCTTCTGTGATAGCATTCAGTCTCCTGTAATCTATACAGAGTCTATGTTCTCCAGAGGGTTTCCTTAAGAGCACCACACTGGAACTATACGAAGATTCACTGTGTGAAATTATTCCTTCCTTCAACAAATAGTCTATCTCTTCCTTCAAGGCTTTCTCCTTAGCAAAAGGAATCGAATAGGCTTTCATACAGACAGGTGTGGGGTCTATCAGTTTCATATCATATTCCAATAAGTTTGTATGCCCCGGTCGGTCCGTTAACACCTCTGTATGATCATCTAGAACCTGTTGCACTCTCTCCTTCTGATTTTTCGTTAAATGTGTACTGATTTTCACCTGTGCCGCTGTCTCACAGGGATGTAATGGATATTCAAATGATGAAAGTGGTTCCTTTTTCATCTCCATTGCAATGGACAAGGTCAACAAGTGTGTCTCTTCCTGATTTTCTCTTTCCAAATATTTCTTCAGGAGATTCACATGATAGATTTTTTCTTTCCCCTTCTTATCTATCTTATAATTGGTTCTAGACACCTTCTCTAGAACTGTATATGGACCTTGCCATCCAATTTGTAACTTATTCTGACTACCGGGTAGAAGAAGCAGTACCTTCTCTCCCACAGCCAAATCTCTGTCTTTAGCTTTCCTGCCTATTTTTCCATGCACTGGTAGGGTCTCTTCCACTAGAAGCACTGTAGTGATGAATTTTCTTCCCAGAATCATCCTGCACAAAACGACCGCTACCAATATTTCTCTTGGGGCTCTCTCCCCACTTAGAATTCTTGATGAGAGATTTCCTCTCTACATCTTCTTCCTCCAGTTTACATAAGTCCGATTGAGGGATTTTCGGCTTATCCTGGGGTAAGACATCTTTTTGCACTCTCTGCATCGTGGCCATTGTAAAACATCCAATCGACGATTGTCCGTGAAAAGGGGCTTCCCATTCCACTTTGTCCACTTTATTAAACTTATTTTTCTTTTCAGTGTCAGGCCTACGTTTGCCCCGTGGCGTGTAGAGGTCCTGATCACTATTCCCACTTGTGGGTGTTCCCTCATGTAATATGCCACATCTCTCTACAAAATTTGCAATGTCCCACCTTGCCTTGGGCCAATAATAATTCTGAGCTACCTTTTGAATGATGGTACCTATTTTCTCATGGTCCCCATCTTGTTTCACGTGTAAGCTCCTTATTAAGTCTGCCCTATACCTTTTTGGAAGTACCAGCTGTCCCTGACCTTTGGATCTAGTTCCAGTCTTCCGGTATATCAGGTGGTTCTTCATATAGAAGTCTCCTTTTCTTGTAGGTGTGTGACATTTTGACAATTTTCTAAAACAAGGCTTGAGGGTCTTATCCCCAGCCTGTGCCTTCCTCATCTCTTCTGGAGGGGTATTTATCATAATATCCTCCTCCTGTCTAGAGGTCGACCTGACCTGAAGGGGGGCCATTACTATAGGATTCCTTCTGCAACGGTCAGTGTCATGATTGTTCATCCTACAATTTTTACACCACCTCCTTCCTTGGTTGAAAGATTTTCTTTCATCATATTTCCTTTCATCAAATTGTGGGGTTTTATTTTTATTGTCATACCGTGGCCTATCAAACTGGTGCCTACCTTTGTTCTGATCTTTAGGATCAAATTTATTAAAGTTCTATGGTGCCTTAAAATTGTCTACCTGTTTCTTTTTATTACTTGTTACCTCTGCCTGAGCTGCCTGATACCTTTCAGCGACATTTAGTAACTCACCCAGTCTCTCTGCACCTTGTTCCATGAGAAACTTTCTCAGGTCTGGAGCCATGGACTCTCTTAGTTGTTCTATAAGTATCATTTCCCTAAGATCTTGGGTTTTCCCCAGAGAAGTCCATTTCTCCAAGTATGTCTCTAACCGTGCAGAGAACTGGTTATATGTCTCACCTGACAGTAGTTTAGCATTCCTAAATTTTTTTCTATAAAATTCTCCATTCTTTTCATATCTTAACAAAAGAGCCTGCTTTAGCATGTCATAATTTTCTTGATCATCTCTGCTCATTTTGGCAAAAACTTCATAAGCTGTACCACGAAGCCCTTGATATAACTTTAAGCTCCACCTTTCTCTCTCTAACCCATACGTGGTAGCTAATAGTTCATACCTATTTAGATAGCTCTCGATATCATCTTCTCTCTCAACAAAATGATCTAAATGAAAGTCATAGCTGAGGTTGAGGCTCCCTGACTAGCAGAGGCATCAGAGGCAAAGGGACTGGCACCATTTTCAGGAGCATGGCCTTGAAATTCCAACTCCCTTAGTCGTAACTCGTGCGCCCTTTGTAATCTCTTATCTTCTGCTTCTCTTTCTGCAGCTAATCTTTTGTCTTCCCTTTCTGCAGCTAATCTTTTGTCTTCTCTTTCGGCAGTCAATCTTTTTTCCTCTCTTTCTGCCTCCAATCGGACCTTCTTAGCATCAGCCTCCAATTGTAACTTCTTAATTTCTTTTTCAGCCTCTAACTTTCTTTCAGCTTCTTTTTCTAATCTTTCCGATTCTAATTTTCTTTCTGCTTCAAATTTTCTTTCTTCACGTTCAATATATTTGTCACATTCAGTAGTGACATAGGCAATCATAACTTGCCCGTCCATTCCTAACTCTTTAGCAGCCTGCATAGCAGCAGATCGAAATTTTGCCAGGTCGGCCATTTTCTAACAGGCAAATTTATACAATGTCTAACTTAAACAAGTCAATCTATAACTAATTATCTAAGGACAACCATAAGCACTAAGAGCTCAACCTTATTTATTTTCCACCCAAGGATACCTTTTAATTTTTTTTATTATTCCCTGAAGTGAATTACCCCCAATATATATAATAGGAGAAGATTCAAAATCCCGGAAGAGCCCCCAATATATGTGGTAAAGTGGGATGATATAAATATTTATAGGGGACTTAGTGTACTGACTGAGATCAGCTGTGAACGTATCTGTATCTTTTTTTTTTTTTTTTTTTTTCGTACGCCCGCTAATACTCGAGGCGAAATCTCAGGTCATTATTATTTTTTTTTTTTTTTTTTTTTTTGTCTAACCTGACATTGATTTTACGTGAGTATCCCTTTATTTCTTGTACAGAGACAGGTGTCCCTCGCCATTCAGGCAAATACTCGCCGATTTCGGAGGTACCCATTGCAGCTGGGTCGGCTCAGGAGCCGCCAGTCCCTGGTCGACGACACTTCTTCAAATGTGCTCGCCAGGTCTCGAGTTAATCCAGTCCAAATCCCGGTCGACGAAAAATCCTCAAATGCCGTCGCCCGGGTTTGATCCTGTATCACCCGGTCGCCAGAGCGGTGTTGTAACCACTACGCTAGCGCGGCTCCCCATCTGTATCTAATAAGTGTGGTGTGTTACAGTTGACTTTACTGTGCTACCACATTTCGACCTCAGTCAGACTTATTCTGGAATATGGGGATGACTACGTTGAATGTCTAGGGTTATGATAGTGATGAAGTGTATGTTTACAACAACCAACAGACAGATAAACAATTTAATTTAATCCACAATACTTTACAACACTGTGACACTCACATACATAGAACACTCTATAAGACTATCTTAATAAGTCAAGTGTCAACTTTTAAAATATGTATTAATTCCTTTCAATAATAGATATCCTGATTCAACTACAAAGTGAACCAGGAATCACAATCAAATGTAATCACAAGTTGTATGTACACAATTTATAGATAGGATCTTTGTATTGACATATATATTATTATTACAATATGTGTGTAAGTAGTGATGTAGTACTATGAGGTAATACTGGCTTTTCAAGCTAGGTTGTTGTTTGTCATCATGACTTCAAGTGTTTGTTTCTGGTGGAAATAATATTGGAAAGGTTCACAGTTTCTTTTTATTTGAAACAAATAAATGTCCCTCTTGTTTTAATGTAAAGTCACTTTTAGAGGGGGGTATACACAAGATTGAGCTGCTCTGGCCAACGAAATCTTAACTTCTGTGTGGGCGGCAGGAAACAGTCTCCACTGCTCGCTTGCTTCACCGTTTTCTTGAGAAACAACACTGGTCGATATCTTGACCAAGGAGTATGCTACCAGCCTCTGGATTCAGCACAACTCAGACCAGGTGCTGCTTTAATACTTTAGTACCACGGTCCCTAAAACAAGAAGGTTGTACCTCCTACTTCAGAACTAATTTATAATCTATTTCCACACTGAAGCACAATACATAACAAACACCGAGTTCAGCGCGGTAGGCCAACTGCTAGCTTCTCATGAACAATATACACCAGTATTCCTCTCCCTAATGGTTACAACGCCTCTGCAATTCCAGCATTATTTCCTTCTATTCAATAAAATAGGTGTCATAGTACTATTTGGCAATCCTATGCAGTTATACTCCTCTCCGACAAGTTTTGTGCATGATGGAGCAATATCTAGGCTTTGCCTCAAGTTTGTTACTGAACCACACACATACAGACATAAATTATCAATTCACATTCAATTTTCATCTAAAAGATATCAAATATGTTTAGCTTACCACAATTCAAGGAAATATTAAACAAATACGTTGACTGGCGATGAGTTATGGCACAATTCCGATCTGCCTCTGTCCCAGGCTTTTATTAGAAAAATATGAGCTGGTTCTCAACGCACTTGCTTCTACAAATTGTATTTTCAAAAAGTGGCACTGAACCGACGCTCCTAATTGACTATATTAAATGGTATAGCCAATGAGACCATGTTTACAAAAGCTTTTGAAAAAAAGTACCCTTCCTATTGTTTCCATTAACAACCAAAAATAATATCTGCAATCGACTAATCATGTTTAGCCTTACATATTATTCTAGCCAATCAAATCGGATTTAACGTGGTGGCCTCATTTCCTCTAAAGCAGTGTCCAAACACGCCATTATGAGCAAATATGATCCTGTGTTGTCAGACAACACCACTATAGTATTTTGGCTATAATTTGTTAATTATTAGACTATTTGCTTAACACCTAACATATTCTTTGTCAGCAAGTCCCAAGGCACCCAAATATATAAGTTTAATGGAGCTAAGTGGCTGCGTTCAAAATATGTATTTTCTTCTACCACCCGTTCACTTCTATACGATGGGGTGTCTTCTGTACTGTCAGGCTAATGCCAGGATTTCAGACGTAAAACAGTATTGTGTCATGTTTCCTAATAAGCATTAACCATGTTTTTTAAAACCTAACCTCGTATTGGTAGTGTTTTTTGTCACTGTTTATTTAAAAAAAATCAAGCCTGCATGCCTTTTGCGTGGGGTGGCATTAATTTCAAATCGCGAAGCGACGTGGTAGTATTGCATGCGTTCCTCCGTACATCTCTCTCTCTCTCTTTTCTAAGCCCGTCTGTCTTTTAGTTTACGTAGTGCATAAAATGACATTAATGGAATATTAAATCTAGGTCATTACGCAGTGTCTCTCTCAAGGTCGTACAAGAAATATAGTACTAGTTTTATTTTTTAGAAACGCGTGTATTTGATGCAGTAGGCTTTACTATCAAACGTGAAAGCGCTACAATTATGCAGACGAAGTAGAAAAAGGGGATTTTCTTGTTTAACTAGTATGACGTTCTATAACACAGGCGTACGCTATTGTGACCGCACTGTTCTTTTACCATTCTTCTTTCCTTTTATTGAATTAATTCGTTAGGCTTTACATTTCCTTTTTAATTTATATATGTGGATTTAGAATGTTTCACGACAGGGGGTGGGAGGGTGACCTCAGACAAAGGTGTGCAGAGTGTTAAGACCGGCTGGTTTTAGACACACCATGCGGTGGATAAGACGGTTCTCAAGCTGTTCTGGGCTAGCAGTGTCAGAGGAGCAGGATCTGATCGCCGTGACCTGGATGTCGATGGGACCATGATGGTCAGGACCATTAAAGTGTATGGCAACTGGTGTGGATTTCTGCTGAGAGATGTCATTCAAGTGCTGACTGAATCTGTCCCCAAGTCGTTTGCCTGTTTGGCCAATATAGGTTATGCAGCAACGTTTACATATGATCGTATAAATGACATTGCGCGACTCACACGTGAAGCTACTGGTGATGGTGTACGTAGCCTTAGGAAAAGACACTTTGTGGGTTGAGATGACATACTTGCACGTGTTGCATCGTGTCCGACCACAGGGTAGTGTGCCAAACTGAGTGGCATTCTCCTTTGGAAGACGGCTGCGAACAAGAAGATCCTTCAAGTTCTTGTCGCGCCTATATGCCACCAAAAGTGCTTCACCGAAAACTTCCTGGGTCACAGACTCTGCTTGGAGGATAGGGAGATGGCGGAAAAGGATCTGTTTGACTGCAGTACTGTGAGGGTGATAGGTCAAGAGATGTTATCATGGTTCGAACTCGGTAATTTTGCTTCCAGAATAAGGTGCTGTAACAACTCAGCTGCACGAGACTGACATTTGATGTTAAACAATGCCCTCAAATTTGATGTTAAACAGTGCCCTCCCATTTGATGTTAAAGAGTGCCCTCAGATTTGATGTTAAACAATGCCCTCACATTTGATGTTAAACAGTGCCGTCCCATTTGATGTTAAAGAGTGCCCTCACATTTGATGTTAAAGAGTGCTCTTACATTTGATGTTAAACAAAGCCCTCACATTTGATGTTAAACAATGCTGTCACGTTTGATGTTAAATAAGGCCCTCACATTTGATGTTAAATAAGGCCCTCACATTTGATATTAAACAATGCCTTCACAATGGATTTAAACAGTGCCCTCACAATGGATGTTAAACAGTGCCCTCAAATTTAATGTTAAACAGTGCCCCCACATTTGATGTTAAACAATGCCTTCACATTTGATGTTAAACAATGCATTCACAATGGATGTTGAACAGTTACCTCACAATGGATGTTACACAATGCCCTCACATTTGAAGTTAAACAATGCTCTCACATTTGATGCTAATCCGTGCCCTCATATTTGATGCTAAACATTCCTTTCACATTTGGTGTTAAACAGTACCTTCACAATGGATGTTAATCAATACCCTCAAATTTGATGTTAAACAGTGCCCTCACATTTAATGTTAAACAGTGTCCTCACATTTGATACTGAACAACGCCCTCACATTTCATGTCAAACATGGCCCTCACATTTGATGTTAAACAGTGTTCCCACATTTGATTTTAAAAAACTCCTTCACATTTGATGTTAAACTGTGTCCTCACATTTGATGTTAAACTGTGCCCTCATATTTGATGTTAAATAGTGCCCTCACATTTAATGTTAAACAGTGCCTTCCCATTTGATGTTAAAGAGTGCCCTCACATTTGATGTTAATCAGTTCCCTCACATTTGATGTTAAACAGTGCCCTCACATTTGATGTTTAAAAATGTCCTCACATTCGATGTTAAAAAGGCCCTTGCACTTGATGTTAAACAGTGTCCTCACATTTGATGTTAAACAGTGTTCTCAAATTTGATATTGAACAACGCCCTCACATTTGATGTTTAACAGGACTCTCACATTTGATGTTAAACAATGCCCTCAAGTTTGATGTTAAACAATGTCCTCACATTTGATGTTTAACAGTTTTCTCACATTTGATGTTAAACAGTGACCTAATTTTGATGTTAAACAGTGCCCTCACATTAGATGTTAAAGAGTGTCCTCACATTTGATGTTAATCAGTGCCCTCACTTTGATTTTAACAGTGCTTTCACATTTGGTGTTAAAGAGTGCCCTCATTTTTGATGTTAAACAGTGTCCTCACATTTGACATCGATCAACGCCCTCACATTTGATGTTAAACAGTGCTGTCACATTTGGTGTTAAATAATGCCCTAAAATTTGACATTAAACAATGTCCTCACATTTGATGTTAAACAGTGCCGTCACATTTAATGTTAAACAGGGCTGTCAGATTTGATGTTAAACAGTGCCCTCACATTTGATGTTAAACAGTGCCCTCACATTTGATGTTAAACAGTGTACTCACATGTGATATTAAACAACGCCCTCACATTTGATGTTAAACAGTGCCCTTACATTTGATGTTAAACAGTGCTCTCATATTTGATGTTAAACAGTGTCCTCACATTTGATATTAAACAAAGCCTTTGCATTTGATGTTAAACAGTGCTCTATCATTTGCTGTTAAACAGTACTCTCACAAGTGATGTTAAACAGTGCCTTCATGTTTTATATTAAACAGTGCCCTCACATTTGATGTTAAACAGCACTCTCACATGTGATGTTAAACAGTACCTTCACGTATGATGGTAAACAGTGCCCTTACATTTGATGTTAAGAAGCACTCTCATATTTGATGTAAAGCAGTGCTTTCACATTTGATGTTAACCAGTACTTTCACTTTTGATGTTAACCAGTACTCTCTCATTCGATGTTAAATAGCACTCTCACAATTGATATTGACGAAAACCGGTTCTCTCACATTCAAAATTAAACAACACTCTCACAATTGATGTTAACCAGTACTCTTACAATTGATGTTAATAAGTACTCTCACATTTGATATTAACAGTACTTTTACATTTGATGTTGAACAGTACTCTTAAATTTGATGTTCAACAGTCACAGAACTGAATGGGATGAAGAAAACATGGAACAACCTTGAGATGATGGCAGGGAACAGGAGCACTAATTAGCACGGGTTTGTTGAACCCCAATGCTCCTTGGGAAACCGAAAGTTTAATGATTTTTTTTTTAAGTTTTGCCTCGTTTTGTCGAGGCGCGTCCCGTTCAACCTAGTCGGTTATATCAGGGTGCATGTCCAAATATAAAAGACCTTGAGGTCTGGGGTAATTATGATGATGATGGTGATATAATATATCAAATATGATGATGATGGTGATATAATATATCAAATATGATGATGATGGTGATATAATATATCAAATATGATGATGATGGTGATATAATATATCAAATATGATGATGATGGTGATATAATATATCAAATATGATGATGATGATGGTGATATAATATATCAAATATGATGATGATGGTGATATAATATATCAAATATGATGATGATGGTGATATAATATATCAAATATGATGATGATGGTGATATAATATATCAAATATGATGATGATGGTGATATAATATATCAAATATGATGATGATGGTGATATAATATATCAAATATGATGATGATGGTGATATAATATATCAAATATGATGATGATGGTGATATAATATATCAAATATGATGATGATGGTGATATAATATATCAAATATGATGATGATGGTGATATAATATATCAAATATGATGATGATGGTGATATAATATATCAAATATGATGATGATGGTGATATAATATATCAAATATGATGATGATGGTGATATATCAAATATAATGTCAGAAGCTTGAGTTATAAGTGGGGCAAAGTTGATCTTTGGATCTACCATTTGTTCGTGTAATATGACTTCTACCATGTCCTTGGGAATAAATGAGACTTAGAGGTCTTTTATGTTTGGACATGCGCCCTAATATAACCGACTAGGTTAAACCGGACGCGCCTCGCCAAAACGATGCAAAATTGTATTAAATAAAAAAAAATTGTGCCACGTATGGGAAGTCAACATACAGAGAACTCACCTTACTGGCACTATTAAACCATTAACATATTTACCTGACTTCTTGTTTTTATAAATATTAATTTTATGCCATTTGAAGAGCACGTGGATATTTTTAAAATGCACATTGCTATGTGGACTAGATACAAAATGTGTAAATAACTTCCAGTGAACACAAGTCGCTTTGACTAATTGCCTTAATACGATACACATAGGGGATGTTTGAACAAAGTTGTACCCAAGTTCTTAAAATAACACGCTCAAAACCAGAGTTTTGGAGCAATTAAATGTTTCGATTTCACCGCTACATCTCCCTTCTGGCATCGATAGTGACTGCCCCAGCTCCGCTCCATCACCGCTCCGGCATCGATAGTGACTGTCCCAGCTCCGCTCCATCTCCGCTCCGGCATCGATAGTGACTGCCCCAGCTCCGCTCCATCTCCGCTCCGGCATCGATAGTGACTGCCCCAGCTCCGCTCCATCTCCGCTTCGGCATCGATAGTGACTGCCCCAGCTCCGCTCCATCTCCGCTCCGGCATCGATAGTGACTGCCCCAGCTCCGCTCCGAGCTCCGACTCAAATTTGTTTTCTTTACTTCAAGTTTAAAAAATGCACACTGTAACACTGAAAATAAAACAATTTATTCAAGAACGTTCAAACAATGTAAATGTCATTTAAACTAGATTCGCCCTTTAATGTCCTCGGAGGAGAACAAGAAAGAATAGACAAAGTGTCCTCGACTGAAATGAAGAAATGCTTGGGTCTGGCTAATTCTTACTTACTTAGTCGTTTCTCTTCTACCGTGGGAGAGTCTGCCAGAGAGAGCGCTATATTATCCTATCGACTGTCTTCCTCTGGCCTGGAACCAATCTTGTCCTCGGTCCTTAAGACTGTCTAATGTTGCCCTCCCAGCAGACTCTTTGGTCGTCCTGGAGGTCTGGATCCCTGACTCTTAGTTTCTCATACATGTCGTGGTAGCCAATCTTCTGCAGACATGGCCAAACCATCATAGAAGGGACGGTTCTACTCGGGGCTGCAGTGGACTGGGTTTTGAGTCCTTGTGTGACCGGATGGCCTACTATGATAGCATTATTCGTGCTAACTAACCTATTAGAATAAGTATAAACAAAACATAAGTAGAAATCCTTAGAGCTGGCCCTGGTTTTATAAAGATATTTTCAGTAACATAAAGCTATTTATTAACCGAAACTGAAACTAAAATGTTTTCGTAGATGGCCAGCCTTTTTATGGCGAGAGTTGCATAGCAACTATTGACGTCATCTCATTTACATAGGCTTAGTTAAATTTTATAAGTAGGAAAAAAAAATGAAATAATTCTCTATGACTTTTTATAACCAGTCGAAAGTGGTGAGCCCCGCACCACTTTCGAGATCAGCTAAAATACAAGATTTTAGATCAGTACCTGATGGAAAGATGTTGGTGACAGTCGCTAGTAGATTCTAATGGAGGGTCCATGTTCGAGATTACGCTCGGAACTACAGTGGCATCGGCTTTCTTGTAAGTATTCTGAAGACTTCAGAAGAGAGACTGATGCGTGATGCCATATGATGATGGATGGCATCCGCATGTCTGGTTTTGTGTAGTGTGTAGATGTGTTCAGTCAAAACAATGTTCATGCAACAATAACAGGGCAATCCACATAGGACGTCAGTAAACTCACGACGTATAAAGTCAATGAGTCTTGAAACAGCCGTTGACGTTTTTCTTCATTATTTATTGTGGACGCCACAGTGACAAAATGGTTACGCAAATGTGTAGGCACATCAAACAGTCATTATCACAGCAACATTCAATACAGCAATAAACGGTAGACAGCATTACAATGATGAGTCAGATGCATGTTATATTTCAAAGTGCTGTAAATGTAGTCAGGTGAACAACTCCATCCTTTTCTATAACAGCCAGGAGATAACCAGATGTATGAGATCAGTTCACTCTCCTTAGTTTGACTTCAGCAAGACAGACACGTCTGCCGAAGTATAAATAATGTCCTCAAAAATATCCTCTAGATAATAAAGGTTTTCCAAACCTAGTTCATTTAACAAAGTAGCAAGTAATGGTCCTTGGTACCTGCATCAACCGATGCAGTACAATGCAGCGACATGTGAGCTAGGAAAACATCTCGTGACGACGACTTTCGCAGACAGGCTATGAATCGAAACCGCTCACGACCCAAAATCAATAGAGTTAATGAAAGAGTCAATTTACCTTGCTTTCATGAAATACACAGAAATATCACGCCTCCCGACATGTGGGAAACACTAGAGGTATTATCTCGAATAAACGAAATATCCATTAAGAGGACTACACATCCCTGACAGAACAAAAATAGCGGAGATCCCCTCTTCAACGAGGCATCTCTTTCGCCATTCCAAATCGCTCACTCCCACTAGTGGTGGGCGGAAACCGATCGACAAAGAAGCAAGACAAGTCATGCGCAGTCCAGCGCAAAACGACCACAGCTCAAACTTAACTGCATTCGATACCAACGCGAGAAGACAAATGCTTACCGAGAAAAGTGACTATAAATTCCAAGCAGTTGTTGCCCTTGCGTTATAAAACAGATATTGAAATAAAACGATGTTGCGAGAATTTATCACGCAACATATCACCACCTCCTCCCGATAAAAAAAAATGTGGAACATATTTTTTTTTCAATATCAAAGAGCAAGCGATAAGCGGCTCAAAACGCACGAATTATGCGCTGATAATTAACTAAATTGCCAAACAATAGGCTAATTATAGAGTGTCTGGTGAGGATATACCTCAACAGAAAAATAAATATGTCTCAAAAAATATTCACATCGGGGAGGTGTCACCAACACACATCACGTTAGCATGTAAACACAATATACGTATGCAAGTTACTATAATCATCATTAAACAGCATACTCTAATATTGTCTTTAAAAATGGATGTACAAATCTGATAGGAAAATTTAGATAGTACATTCTTTGACATGTAATGACATAAGTACATAGTAAAGTTAAACTACATGACGATCCAGGACATATGCTCTGGTATTCCGAGGGTAAGTACACAATCTAGAACTCGTAAGGTAAGTCCTCAGCTCAACAATGACATTCTGAGAAAGTACAAGCAATATAATGCTAATTAATAACTAATATGCTTCATAAGGTACAATACATTATTAATAATTGTGGCTGTTTAGTAAACTAACGGCCCTTATATTAACTACTCAGTCCTCCTCTATCATCTTAAAAAACGAACAGAAGAAGATGACAACAAAGCACGATAGTGTGTACATATAAAGTAAGTACAGATGTGCTAATCTATTGTAGAAATATAGGTGTGTTATGACTCTGTAATATATGGAAATATAGGACAGAAGTATTAGTTGGAGTCATGTGGGCATCTAGACAAAATGTCAGCCATCACATTATCCGCACCACGGATAGCTCGTACCGTGAAGTGAAAAGGTTGAAGAGCTATAGCATATCGAGTGGATCTCGAACTCTTCAAATTCTTAGTCTGAATAGCTGTAAGAGCTTTCTGATCAGTCTCTAGAATGAAATGTGCGCCCAGGAGGAATCTTTGTAGCTTTAGAATTGACCAAACCATCGCTAACAACTCACGGTCTAAAACCGAGTAGTTCCTCTCTGCCGCATTTAGTTTTCTAGAAATGTACATAACAGGATGCAGAGTATTTGCATATTCTTGCATCAGTGCTGCTCCAATCCCAGTGGATGAAGCATCACTCCGAAGAACAAAAGTCCTATCAAGAGTAGGTAATCTTAAGATGGGAGGAGAAGAAAATATATTCTTGATTTGGTCTAGTGAAGATTGGCATTCTTCAGACCAACGGACCAGATTAGGCGAACCTTTCTTCAACAATGTTGATAGAGGTGCCATGATCGAAGATAAATTTGGAATAAATCTCCCATAAAATTGAATTAAACCTAAGAGACTCCTAACTTGTTTCTTCGTTTTAGGAACAGAGATGTTCAGTATTTTGGAAGTATTGTGGTCTTCTGTCTTCAAGAGACCATGACCAACACGATGACCCAGGAAAGAGATTTCACCAAAACCAACAAAAGCTTTAGAAGGTTTTGCTGTCAAATTATTCTCACGTAGAGTGGACAGTAAGTCATATAACCCTAAATAGTGATCTTCCCAGGTATCACTGAAGAGACAGATGTCATCTAAGTATGCGATGACATCCGAACGATGTGACAGAATTCGACGCATCATGCGAACGAAAGTGGCAGGGGCGTTCATGAGACCAAAAGGCATAACATTCCATTGAAATAGACCCCTAGGTGTAGAAAAAGCAGTAAGAGGTTTGGCATGCTCTGCTAAAGGCACTTGCCAATAACCTTTAGACAAGTCAAGTTTAGTGAAGAATCTAGAATTAGAAAGTCTAATCAGTAGATCTTCTAACAAAGGCATCGGTTCAGCGTCGAACTTTGTGACCTGATTCAATTTGCGATAATCAACGCAAATTCGTATGTTCTTATCCTTCTTCCGGACAATAACCATGGAAGAAGAATATGGTGAAGTCGATGGTTCAATTATATTTAATTGAATCATTTCATCCAATTCCTTTTCCACTTGCGACTGAAAGTGTATAGGAATAGGATACGGCCTAACCCTAATTGGATTATTGTCGGTAAGAATTATGTCATGTTCTATGACATCTGTGTGTCCAGGAATGTCAGTGAGAACATCCTGAAATGTTTGTAACATCGACAAGTCTCGTCGATGTTCGTCACCAGAAAGATTAGGAGAAACAGAAACGTTTTTCCAAGATTCCGTGGAATGTAATGGAACCACTGGAAGGGGAAGGTTGACATCAGAGAAGGTAGCTTCCTCATCCTGAATGACAGACAGGGATGAATAATGACCGTGAGGTGCAGGAGCATCATCCGTTGCCTGGAAAATAGGCAGCAAATAGTCCGGACGTTCGTGAAATTCCGAAAGCATGTTTATGTGGAAAGTTTTATGCTTTCCATCAATATCGACCACATAGTCAACATCGGAAATCCGAGAGACTATTGCATACGGACCTTTCCATGCAATAAGAAGTCTATTTTCCCTACTGGGGAGTAGGACGAATGCTTTGTCGCCTGGACAAAGTTGTCGTAGACATCTATTCTTGTTAGCAAACTGCCTTGCCTTCTCTTTAGCAATTTCTGATGAAGCAGTTGCTAGCTTACATGCCTCAATGATCTTTTGTCTAAGAGCAATGACATACTCATATGAGGATTGAGTTTCATCGCTAATATCATCGGCAGTGATGAGATCGTGTAATAAAGACATAGGGCCGCGTGGACGCGCGCCAAAGACAAGTTCGAAGGGAGAAAATCCTGTGTGTTCATTAGGGACTTCTCTATAGGCAAAGAGAGCCGCGGGTAAAACCCTGTCCCAATCTTGAGGATGATCTTCAGTTATCTTACCAAGCAAAGTCTTGAGCGTTCTATTCAGACGCTCAACTAACCCATTAGACATAGGATGGTAGATACTACTGAGAGATCGTTCAATATGTAAGGTAGACATTACCTGTGACATAGTGTCAGATATGAGTTGAGTGCCATGGTCTGACAATATTTCTCTGGGGAACCCCAAGCGAGAAAATATCAACCAAAGAGCATCTGCGATATCTGTAGTAGATATGCTCTTAAGAGGAATAGCCTCTGGCCAACGTGTGCACATATCGACACATGTAAGGATAAACTGATGTCCTCTGGCCGACTTGACCTTAAAAGGGCCAATAATATCTATGGCCATTTTCTGAAACGGCCGAATAGGAATGTCAGCAGCCTGGATAGGCGCAGCATGTCGTGGTCCTCTAGATTTGACCTCCTGACATACCTTGCATGATCGGCAGTAAATACGAATGTCCTTATTGACAAAAGGCCAAAAGAAAGCCGCAAGGACTCTCGACTTCGTACGGGCAAAACCCATATGTCCAGCACATTGCGAGTCATGAGCATGTTGCAATATTTGGACTCTCATGCTCTTGGGAACAAGAATTTGCGAATGTGCCGACGTAGCCGAATCTTGTACCATACGTACAAGTACGCCGTTTCTCATTGCAATCCAAGATTTTCTATTTGTATCCTGATTCGGATCACCTTTCTTCGCAAGAACGAAGAATTTTTTTAAAGAAGAATCTTCTTCTTGCAATTTTATGAAAGAGTCACGAGTGATCACTAAGTGACTATCTTGGCTATCAACTTCATTATCACTATTCAGTGAAGTTTCGGGTGTTTGTAGAGCTTGTGCTCTTGTAACTACTGCATTTGTAGCTTGCATGTTATTATCTTCCCAAGCAGCAATCTGCTGTGGGGTACACTCCCTAACTCCGTGAATACGACCAATAATAAGGTCCGCAATAGGATTAGGTAAGAGACAAGCATGCACATCTCCAGTAAAGAAAGGAGTGGCAATGCGAATTACAGCAGTAGGATATTTTTCTAGAGTGCCGCCAAATGTGACACATTTAATAACCCTTCCTGTAGCACAAGATGGATCTACAAGCGATTGTCTAACACCAATAGTGGTGCATCCGGAATCGAAAAGTAGTGAGACCGGAGTATCATTAACAAGACCCTTATGTAGAATTAAAGAACCCCTCCCGTCATGCGCAACAGCAGCAGGAAGAGCGGGAAGTGGGTGACCACAACTCAAAGTAGTTATGGTACCCGGTTCGAATAAAGTACTGCATTGGGGACATTTGTTTGCTCTCTCAAAGTCAAAAGCAGAACTAGTGACAGCGTCAAAGTTTTTACTATCAACAACATGATTACAGGCTGCCTCAGTTTCCTGTTGTACAGCATTAGCCTGCTGATATCTCTTTTTTTTGTGTTGAGATCTACCCCGACTATTATTACCTCTGAAGTTATCAGAGTTATTATTATCTCTGCAGTTATTATTGTCTCTATTGTAATTGTTATACTGGTTCGAATTCCAGTTTCCACGATTACTATCATGTTCACATTGATGCGAACATCTATTTGTTTGGTTTTGAGGTCTTCGGCAGGAATAACCTCTATTACCATATCCTCTTTTGAAATGCTTATAATTATTAGGGTGATAGTAACGAGTACTATCAGGTTGTCTCCAATTCTTCGAAGAAGAATCACCATGAAATTGATTTCCATGATTTTGACAGAAATTACCGCTACCCTTTCTATCAAAATTTTGTTGGGATCTACGAGCAAAGTTTTGACCATACGGAGCTGCCGAAGCAACTGGTAAACCTTCTTTCACCTTAGAGTTACCCATGGTTATGTGTGGGTGCGCAGTTACGTATTGGCAACAGAAATCTTCCATTTCTTTTATTGTTTTAGGTTTACGTTCATGAAGGAAAGCAAGGAAAGACTCATTGACAGACGACATGACTTTGTCTCTAAGTATTAAGTCCATAAGTCTTTCATAAGTTTTTTCCGTCTTAGATAGTTCAACCCATCGTGAGAAAGTAATGCGTATTCTTGCAATAAACTCGGAGAATTCAACTCCATTTTCAGGTAACATGTTTTTAAATTGTAGACGATAGCCGTCTTCGTTAAGCTGATATTTCTTTAACAAAGCGGCCCTGACAACCTCATAATTGTTCTTGTCAGGTTCATCCACCATATTTAATATACTTAGAGCTTTACCTGTCAGTATCCCTGATAACTGATAAACATATTTTGCTTTGTCTATGTTATGAGCTGTACATGCTTGTTCAAATCTGTCCAGATAGAACATTATGTCATCGCTGGAAGGACTAAATGTTGGTAACTTAATCTTAAAAGTATCATTATTAGCCTTACCAGAAGATGAACCCTTGTTTGAATCATTACCATTACTCATGCTTGTCAATTTCAATTTTTCCAACTCTAAAGCTAAGACCTTTTCTTCATGTTCCATTTTTGCTTTCTCTTTCCTCTCATCAGACTCTCTCTGTAATCTTCTTTCCTCAGCCTGAGCCTCTTTTTGAAGTCTTTCATTTTCAGCTTCTTTTTCAAGTCTTTTATTTTCAGACTCTTTTTCAAGTCTTTTATTTTCAGCTTCTTTTTCAAGTCTTTTATTTTCAGCCTCTTTTTCAAGTCTTTTATTCTCAGCCTCTTTTTCAATTGACTACAGAAGTTTTACATTAGTAAAGCAGAGAATAGCAGTTGTGCATTCTCTAATGTATATTGATACTTCGTAAGTACATCTAAGTCGGCGTCTGTGGCCTAATGGATATGAACGCAGTTTCATAATCCAGATATACCAGGTTCGAAACCTGCTGCAGGCGGTTTGGTAGCAGATCGCTTTGTGTGGATTTTTAACAATGGTATAAGCGCCGTACCGTTCAGAAAGCAATGGCAAACTACTGAATGAAAAAATTGCCTAGAAAAATCACAAACAGCCAATAAAAGCTGGGGTTGATTGCCACGTCCTGTAAAGGATAAGCAACTAACTAAGTACATCTAGTAATAACTTAGACATATTTCAGGAAATATTCATCTCATGTCTCGCAATCCGAATGTCACTAGAAGTGACTGTGACAGACGAATTTCAGCGTCCCTGAACTGTTAGATGATACGGTAGACCATGGGATAGCATGAGAACCCTCATTCATTTATGTTGCAAATTTAATCGCCAACGTGGGTCCCAAGTTTGCTAATTAGTATGCACCATAGCAGAGTGGACTCTTTACCACGTTTGCTAATTAATATGTAGACAGTTAGTATGCGAGGAACCAGGAGATTCGCTTGGTATTTAGTTTAGATAAGCCACGCCTTCCGCCTTACTTTAGAGTGATCTAAATCAACTACCTCCTTCACCTTTCTTTCTTACCGCCTTATAGGCGTTGCCAAAGTTCAACGAGGAAAGCGGTTAACGATCAAAAAGCAGTGGTGGTCCCAGGACGGACGAAGCAGTTTCACGCCTTCGTTTAGCACCTCAGTGTGAACCAGAGAAGAGCGCTGAAATCGCGGCGGACGAATAGACACGGGGGGAAATCTAGGAGCTTTGCCCAGCGGCAAGTAACGCAGAATTTCCCTGATATCAAATAAGGTGTGAAATTTCGCGTGTCCCCCTGATCCTTCAATTCTTTAATTATATATTGAGACTATTGAAGAATGCGTTTATCATTTGCACCAGAGAGTCTGAAGATAGTACTAGCTTATAGAAGTATTTCTCGCGGATATCTTCTACATTGGAGACTAAAAAAATTCATTCTGTTTGTGCAGCGGTAATATATTAGTTCCTAATGATCAGTGGTCTAGTTCTTCCATTTTATTTCACTGGATTTTGTGTTAATTTAAACCTATTAAATAAACCCATCTCAAAAGTTTCCAGTTGTAAATTAAAGGATATATCTTACGTTATTTCCCAATATAATAGATGCTTAAATTAATTTAGAAGCCGCTAAGGGATTTATAACCAATTAATACAGTTTAGTTCTGTATATACATGTGTTTTTTAAACTATTAGACTCGCGGAGAGTTTTCTTAAATATATATAACTGAATACGCTAGTGTTTAAAATAGTCTTAACTGTAAATTTATCGCGCGCCAGAATATGATTCGTATTGGGTTTATGATTTCATGTTTTCTATTTTTTCACATAGGATGATCATATACCTTTGCGTCCCAGCAATTATAGAGTCCCCCAGACTCGGTTCTTCTACCTTCAGAGATTTTATAAACATTTTAAATATAATCTTCGTGTTGCGGCCCTGTGCGGTCCCACTCTCTATTTTGTTACATGAGAGGAATCCAACCAAGAACATTTAAATGATAATCTCAATAATTCTGTAAAGATAACTGGAGAAGAACAATCGCCAGAAGCTATAATATATATATTTTTAACGCTCTGCTGTGGAAAAGAATATATTCTTCATGCACACTGACCATCACGTTATTTTCCACTGGATTTAAAACCCCGAAGAGAAAAAAACATAACTCACTGATCAGTCTTTGTCATCACTTTGTGTTCATCACGCTATAGAAGTTTTCCACCACCAGCGGGGAAATCCAGGAGACCACTACCTTCTCATAACTATACCTGTGACAGTGCCATCCCATAGAAACTTTAGATAAAATCAAAAGGAACACTAAGGCTTCACCTTCCAGCGATTACGGGAAAATTAGCTGAACGCCAAACCCGATAGTCTGGGGCTGGAAAACGAAGAAAAAGACTCATACATTTGTTGAGTATTTACTAGCTGTTGGTGTTATTCTATGGATTGCCAGATTCAACGATCGGTAAGTGTGAAAGTGTGTGATGGCCATCGCTATCGTGCATGACTGAATGACATTTGTCTTGATAAACTTATAATTTTCTCTACTTGGTAAACATCCATATACTGTATTCCTTGCATTGTTCTCTTTAAGTGGGGTTGCTTACCTTTTCTTATTTTCCCTCCCTAAATCTGCTGAGTAAAGGGATAACTTTGAGAATACTAGGACTCTGTTCCTACACCCCATACTGAATATTGTAAAACACCCTATCATAATAAATTAATCTATCTTTCGGTTAAATTGTCTCTTTCTGATAACACTTGTCTTTGGGCTGGGTTTGTTTTGGTCTATACAAGCGGGAAGGGCATATTGGGATACGACTATTCCAACCCCCCCCCCCCCCCCCCAACCGTGTTATTTGTATTTTCTGTAACTATGATCTTTTTGACTGTACCATGCTAAATGTTGTGATTTTGGTTTAAATGATATTAAACGCCATAAACCTTATATTACTGTGTTGGCCGACCCATTACCCTATATCTGTTATATGTAGTTTGTATTCACGTCAGTGTTTTTGTAGCACCAAATTGGTGTTTGTGTACATGGGTGTTGAGTAACTGGCAAAATTGTTTAGCCAGGAGAGGTTTAGGAGTCTACAGATAAATAAGATTGTCGTAAGATAGGCAAATCGGAGAAGATTACCCGATTTCAGAGACTGTCCTTACTCTTTTCAGCACCCTTGTGAATCAACTATCTATTTCTTAACCCTTACTATCACAGAGCCTTCACTATCATTCTCCACTCGGACGGGACCACTATTTCTAAGACCTATCTCAAATAAAATTACGACAGTGACTAACATTGAACAACAGTTACTAGAAATAGAAAAGAAGGTAGAAGCTTCTCTCTCAATTGCGCCCAGGAAAGAAGTAGATAATAAGGAGAAGTCAGAACCTTGTTAAGATATTTGTGTACCCTACTCTCTTGAGATAAGAGATGGAATATTAAAAATACATGCAGACTTCACATTTTTGGAAGAAGTCTAACAACTGTTATTGAACTGACGTTGATCTTGGATATTCTATATAGAGTTATTTTAATACCCATGTGTCCCGCCATAGGAGAATCATGACCCGTCTGCAACACTACAATTCTGTATTCCCGTGGGACCACAACTTGATGTAAGATAGAAACACCGTTATCATAATATCTGGTCAATATAGACTTCTTGAGTTGAAACCAAGATGTCGCTGTTTAGTACGTTTAATAACCTTTTGCTCTGCCATACAAAATAAACGTTGGAGTTGTGGATCTTTTCTCTGCTTATCAGCAAAGGCAGTCGGTGTTTCAGCACCAATGCTAACAGATATAACATTATCCATGACAGGACTCGGTGGTTGAGCCGTATCTTCAACTTTCTGTTGTGCCCTGGTCACAACAGCATTTGCCACCAGTGGGGGCGATTCAACCCACATTGCAATCTCCTGCGGAGTGCAATCTTTTACACCTGGTATATTTCCCAAGATAATTTCAGCAACTGGATATCTTAATCCACAGGCGTTAACTGTGCCAGTGAAGAAAGCTGTGTCAATGTGAACCCTAGACACCGGAAATCATTCCACATTGCCACTGAATGTAATACATTTTACATTTTTACTTGTGAAAGCGGATGGATCAATTATCGATTTACGGATACCAACTGTCGTACATCCGGAATCACGAAGGACTGTTACAGGTTGATCAAATAAAAATCCTTTATTTAGTGTGAAACGTCCCAAGTTCTCAAAGACGACGTTGCTGGAAGCGTGTGACTACAGCTAAGTACTGTTTTATCATCTGGTACATGTCTTGACTGACATACATAACAGGAGTCATCTCTTACCGAACATGCATTGGCATGATCAGGTTTATCTGTATAATCATTCTCCTTGATACCTGCGTTAGCATGACCATGTTTACTTTTATCTTTAGAATGAGAACAAAAATGATATATTTTCTTCTTAAAAGATTTGCTTTTACCAAAGCGTTCTGGAGAACACACATCTTTTATCTACCATAAGATGATCTGTGATAACCGTGATGATGCGCATCATCATCCTCCCTGCCTCTGTGGTAACCATGATCTCGAGGTGAAAAGCCCCGGTACCCTCGTCGAATGAATGTGCTGAAGCACGTTGATGAGGGAAGTTGTAAGCTCCCCTATACGATGAACGAAAATCAGAGCGATTTCGTCCATTAACGCTCTTCGAACGAGGTCGGCGATCAAAAGATCTGGGATCATGGTGAGCCATGCACACAGGCATAGGATCTCGTGGAGAGTTTCTGTGGACCACTGCATTTGGGTGAGCAATTAAAAATTGTCTACCCAGTCGTTCGTACTCATCAATGGAACCTGGGTGTCGTTCCTGAAAAAACGATTCTACAGTAATTCCTGGCTACATGCCGATAATACTATGTCACGCAATACCAAATCTAGCAACCTCTCATAAGATTTCTGAATACCAGCCAAATCGAACCATCTGTTCAAGAAATGTTTGATGAGATAAATTCGCGAAAATCATCGTCTCTGCTCGGTTTAGCCACGTGGAAACGATCACGAAACCCAGACTCAGTCATTTGAAATATCCTGAGTAAAGTTTCTTTGACAATGTCAAAGTCGTTTCGGCTTTTCTCATCTAAGCTCACGAAACATTTTAGCGAATCCCATGTTAGGAAATCGATTAACAGACTACACCATCTTTCCTTTGGTACATCCAAAGCTGTGTCTTTTAAGATAAATCGAGATAAAAAACTGTCAATACAATCACGACCTTGATCAAAATGAGGCATTTTCAGCCTTGGATAAAAAATACGTGTACCTGAAGAAGCAGTCTTAGAGCTCTCCACCTGTATCTTTGCTAACTCTAAAGATTTCTCTTTCTCTGAACTTAATTTTAAAGCGTCAAGCTCCATAGCATTCCTATGAGCTTGATCTAACTCAAGAAACTCCATCCTTCGTATTTCAATTTCTTAATCTTTTTGAATTATTTTCTCTTTCTCTAATTCTCTATCTCTCTCCTTTTGATCTAATTCTTTATCCTCTTGTTCCATATTTATCCGTTCTATTTCCAAACTATGAGCCATTTCTTTATTCTTTTGTGCAAGTCTTCGTTCCTCAAGTTCCCTGGCCTGAATGAGTTCAAATTTCCTAACTTCATCTGATCTCTTAACAGCCTCACGGTGTTCTATCAGTTCAACATGCGCCAAATATTTGTCATATTTAGTATGTGCATATTCTTGCAACTCAGTCCCAGATTTGCATAAACGCACACCTGCGTTTATGAAATCCTCTAATGTTGACATGATTCTACTTAATAATTGTCTTGAAACAATATGTAAGTAATCAATGAAGTATATAACTAATATATATGCTCTATAAAGTAATGTAAACTAATCTGTGATCTCAAATATATCTTGAAATGGGAACCACAGGACAAGAACAATTGACAGTGAAAGGCACAAGCAAATGAAACACAATCATGTGATATCTCCAATCATACAACATCACACCACAAATAAAAAGCAACTAAAGGTAACACAGACTTTTTAATCAGTGAAAAGAAAACAAAAAAATAACATTACAAAAATAAACAAGGCAAGTCGTCATAAAATATGCGAAAAGACAAGAATTGAAGAGACAACCGTATAACCTCAGCTACTGCACTGAAATTAGGTTAGTTAATATAAAAAGACGGAGGACATGACGTCACAGCTGAACGAAAAAATTGATAGCGTTTGTATAGCAAACCAAGACCGAAATCTACACATTGAATAAACCAATGAATTCTTGGTCAGCAATACCAACACAGCCCTAAAAGACGTTGAAATTTTATGAATTTTTCTTAGGAAACTTTGGAAAATGACAAGCCCAATTCCATCCTCCCACGAAAATTACATATAAATATTGAAACACGTAATGATAAAAGGACAAGTGATGACAGTGAGATGGCAGTGAGAGTGAAGGCCAAAGCTAGACCTTTTGGACAGTAACAGAGGAACAGCACTTTAATTATACAAAGAACTTATCTTTAATGATCCGGCCATACTAGGGAAAACCTCATTTGAATGGATGTTGATGCTACGTTTCCAATAACAAGCACTGTTTCCCAGTGCACAGCACTAGCGGCAGACGACAGTTCAACACAGGCTCAGTGCAGAATAAAATTTCTTAACGCCTGTTCAGGTTGAGAACAAGCCCTACTTGAGATTAGTGCTAGGCTGCTACGAGATCTGGTTAAAATCGATACTGTCTTCAATGATTGCGACGAACAGATGTACTACACTAAGATGTGCAGCGATGTCTGTATGTATGCATCACAACGGTTTTCTTCTTCTTGCAGGAAGCTCGAAAATTTTGACATGCGTATTTCGTATGCCGGATTGTCCTCGAAGAACGAATGAAGTGCGTTTCTCACTGCAGTCACAACTGTCAGTCGGAGTATAGTTCTTCTTAAGTTGAATCTCTGTAGATGTTGAATTATTGTAGAACTTTGTAGTCTGTTACGAACCAAACGTAGTCGTGTGCCAGAAGATCCACCACTTCTGCCACCAAGATGTTACGGGCGTTTCCACCGTATTTTTGGGTATATTATATCAATTATATGGAATGTTTCTGCTTTGTGGAATACTTCTGCTTAGTGGAAGATTTATGGCTTTGACTATCGATATTACACTGTATTGTAAACCTGTAAGTTTCTTTCTAATCTCTTTATATTATCTTGGTTGCATATTAACGTTTTATTCCTATATTTAGACGCTTGACATTGTTGCGTCTTTCATTTTGACATTTATTTCAGGTTGATATTCTTGTCGATGTGTTTGCGTGATAATCTTGAACTAGAATCGAACAGTAATTCATTGATTCTGCCATCAACCTAACTTTATAACTCCGTGAATACAACTTCATAATAACTTGTCATGAAACATCGTAGTTGACGACTTTACATCTTTTATTCATCTTTATCATGTATCACAATATGATCACGTAAGTAGCATTTGATTCCCATCAAAGGATACGATACACTTCACAGTAATTTCACATATCATCTACTTGACATATAGCGGTCATTCTAACCGTCAACAGCATCTTCGTCGGCTGTATTCATAATATATCAATTAAATACTGATTTATAGAATTGTTTATGCACGTCAGGCATATATATATACTCATGGAACAAAGTAAGCGTGCAACACTTTATAGGGCACCGTGCGTGATTTCATGGACGAAATGAAATAAAAGTTGGCACACAGTGTGGTGGAATATTGAATAAAAGACCAAGTGATCACTTTGATTTTAGTGAAAGTGTTATGACAGAAAGATAAAAACTAAAGTCAGTGTGGCATCTAACTGCAGGTCTGTGAGGTAAGAGATTTGCCTCTCTGAGCCTATTCCGCACTGTTCTGCACGACATGGGTCTTAAACCTGGAATGTTCCTGGCAGTCCATGTTGCCTGAATAAACCTGTTACGCAAGTGCATAAGGCGTATGTAACGGTCTTGTGCAGGGGTGGTAACTCGTGGTCGACCACTTCTATGGCGATCAGCAGTGGATCCAGTTTGGTGGAAACGAGCTTGAATGCGTGATATAGTGTTCCTGTGAACATTGAAATGTTGTGATACAGCTAATATAGTCACTCCAGCAGCTAACATCCCTATAGCTATTGCTCGCTGTTGTTGGTTCAATCTCGACATTGTCAAAAAAGATGTTTCTGTTGGACTCTTGGTACTCTCTATTTTAACGATTACGTTTTCACATGCTTGTGATTAGAGCTACACACTTATATATATATAAATTGTTTAATATTTGTTCATTTCAGAACCACTGTCTGAACATTAATCTACATTTGTACATTTAGCCTTATACACCAGAACAGTTACCATTTATCATTGTTTCTTACAATGCAGTTACGCCTATAATCGCGTCATCTCTATAATTCGTCGCGTGCCATACCGCGTTTGAATATTCACACTTTAATATATATTTAGACTCATAGGTCTTAAACACACATTATTATTTTGGCTGAGCATATGACGGTTATACTTCTAGAATAAGTGGATCTACCACATAGTTAAACACTACTATTGGCATATAGGCCTCACATCAGCCATTAGGCATGAATGACACACATCGACTGTTCTCGTTACCGGTCGACCCACGTCAGCTAGTTATTTGCGAGTATGTTTTGAAGTCTAATCAAGTGAGGCGCTGCATGGTGCAACCATGTAGATTAAAGTAAAACCAAAATGATTATGAACCATACAGTAATCCTCAACACCGTCCTATAATGGAATCATTTTACTAACTCCTATCCTATTGTCTGATGACAGTTGGAATACATGGGGACTCAGAAGCCCTCTGGTCTTATGGTTACAACTTCGCCCACACAAAATTTAATGTCGCTAGTTTATGTTTGTTAAAGCCAATAACAGTTCAAGCTAGTTTACTCTTCGATTTAAAGCCAGTCACGGTGATTGACATCTTATTTTAATATATTTTCCGCCTATACATCGTTATAACTTCTGACATCATATGGTAAATGCAACTAATTCTTCAATAGTGATGTCTCTGATTATTAGGATAGGAGACCCCGCCATAAATCATAATGTCGTCTGCTTTGCCCTATTTTTTCCATATAATAATAATCAGGCCAGACATAGGATGGCCCATAGTGCATGTCCCTCCCTCAAGATAATAACCCTTTATCATTAAATTGTCGATGGCCCTTTCATAGAATAAAGTAAATACTCGTACAAGTCTAAACATAAAACTAGTTTTAGTATTAATTTATTTATTCATTCATCACCTTCCGACTCCCCATTTTCTTCCCATCGTTTTGCTAGCTCTTCTACGGCAGTATTCACATGTCATTATCTCTTAGTCTAGTTACGTTCCCTTAAGGTAAACAATCACATTTTAGGGCTTGATCGTTCTTCGTGTCAGCCCTTAGCGAAGCGATAAAAATAGGTTAAATAGATTAAATCTGGCAACATGAAACAAGCCTGGAGTGTTTGCATATCGAACAGATTGATGATCTAAGTTCATGTTCTATAGCAAGTGTTCAGTTTATGCTAATTTGTGAAGGCGATTCCGACTCTAAGCATTCATTTACACTAGTATAAAGCTAACCGGTTACAAGTACTAAACTCCTGCTGTTGTACTTCACGTCTGTTAGAAAGATATTTTTAAATTCACTCATTTTCAAAACCATCATTTCTCTCTCTCCCCTCTCTCCTTCTCTCTCTCTCCTTCTCTCTCTCTCTCTCTCTCTCTCTCTCTCTCTCTCTCTCTCTCTCTCTCTCTCTCTCTCTCTCTCTCTCTCTCTCTCTCTCTCTCTCTCTCTCTCTCTTTTTCTCTTTTTCTGTCTCTCACAATTTATTTTTCACCATCTGTTTCTCTCTCTTTTCATTCTCTCATATCTCTCATTCTCTTCCATCCTCTTTGTCTCTCTCTTTCTCGCTCTAACTTTTTCTCTTTCTTTCTTTCTTTCTTTCTTTCTTTCTTTCTTTCTTTCTTTCTTTCTTTCTTTCTTTCTTTCTTTCTTTCTTTCTTTCTTTCTTTCTTTCTTTCTTTCTTTCTTTCTTTCTTTCTTTCTTTCTTTCTTTCTTTCTTTCTTTCTTTCTCTGCCTCTCATTTTCTATGTCCCTCTCTATGTCTCTCTCTCTCTCTTTTATCTCTTCCTCTCTCTTTTTCTCTCTCACTCCCTGTGTCCTTTCTCTCTGCCTGCCTGTCTCTCTTTTATTTGTTTCCCTCTGTTATCACAGATGAAGATCACAGATGAAGGTCACAGATGAAGGTCACATATAAGGTTAGAGAATCTGAAATATCATTATAATCATCTTTTCTCTTTCTACTCCCTATGGAGTCACTAATGCAGCTGGTCCCTGTTCAAGACGACTATACCACAACATTCATGTTTTTATGGCAGCAGTGATTTCTGAAGCCATATATTTTGCATAATGAGCTTACCGCCCCACACATAACCTCATTTTAGGTGCTTCATACGACGTACCGGAGGTAACAATAGTCATATTCTCTCTCTGTCTCCTCAGTGACCCCAGGTGGAACAACGCGGGGCAAGCTGCATAACTATCATCATTATCTTCCCCAAGGCTCAGTACGGAGCACGAATCCACCACTGAAGCTGGTCTCCTTACAAGAAGAATGCACGTGACACGTGCTATATGTTCTTGTAGCTGCAGTTCCGTGGCAATATATTTTACGTGTTGACTTTGCCAGCAGCATGCACAACCTCATATTAGGTGGCTTGTACGACATGCCTGAGGGAACATTAGCCCTATTCTTTGTTTGTCTTTTTAGAGACCCCCGGGTACTACACAAGCAACCTGGGTAATGCATAATAAGAATTGGTACACCTGGTGACCTTAGACAGTATATTTACCTGAGAGATCTTCATACATGCAAGCGTAGAAAACCTTGTGAGTAAAAGATGACCACATATATGACCGTAGAGATACTCGCCCATGATAAACGAGAACACATGAGTACGCGGATAACGTCGTTTCGGTAAGATAATCCTTTTAAATGGCAATTTTGTCCACACTGGAATCGGGGACAGCGACATCAGATATTTGTATCAGGGTCGTATCATTTTTGTTTTACCTACTATAAGTCTAAAGAAAACAAATGTGCTGAGTCAGGATGTGGATGTTGCACCAGTTATCGCTACCGATAACTATGAATTGGCAGTGGTGAGCACCACTTCACATACCTAGGGCCTACCATCAACGATAGATTCTCTCTGGACACAGAAATTGACAGCCGCATTGACAAAGCTGCAGCTACCTTTGCTCACCTTACAACGCGTGTTAGGGGAAACTCCAAACTCACAACGAAGACCAAAGCTGCGGTATATAATGCCTGCGTCACCAGCACACTTCTATATGGCAGCGAGACCTGGACAACCTATGCTAAGGAAGAAAGAAAGCTCAATACCTTCCATCTGCGGTGCCTACACCACATCCTCAGTATTTCGTGCAAGGACAAAGTGACAAATGTTGATGTGTCACGTGCTGGCCTTCAAAGCATACACTGCTTAGACAGTGCAGACTACGATGGCTTGGCCATGTCCGTCGCAAGGAAGATAGCCGCATCCCGAGAGACATCTTCTGCGGACAACTGGCAGATGGAAAAAGAACAGTTGGGCGACAGAAGCTGAGGTTCAAAGCTGTGTGGAAGGTGTGGCCGTGTGTGCTGGTGTGTTGTTGTTGTTATTTGTTTAGTGGTAAGTCCGATCACTATCCCAACAGTGGGTAGTTGCACATGATGATGTTCACGTACGAGTACATACATATAACACGAAATAGAACTGATGCAGGATGAACTCGATGATAATGGAATTCACTAGAACAACAGTAAAGTAAACAAAATAGTCAAGTTTATTCACATGATGCACAAGGCGCCAAAACCAGCTGTGCATGAAGGTAACATTTAAGTGGAAGGAGATTTATTTTTGCCTGGCCACTCTGCTGTTGATTATATACAAAGTCGACCTTTCCTTCCTCGTACCATGGTTTCTGGTTATTGTCCCTGTTTCTATTTTTTCTTCTTCTCGTCCTTACTATTTCTTACCCAACTGTTTCTTTTCCTTTCTGAGACCAGAACGTTAACCACTTAAAGTTAATGGTTTCTTTTCCTTTCTGTGACCAGAACGTTAACCACTTAAAGTTAATGGTTTCTTTTCCTTTCTGAGACTAGAACGTTAACCACTTAAAGTTAATGGTTTCTTTTCCTTTCTGAGACTAGAACGTTAACCACTTAAAGTTAATGGTTTCTTTTCCTTTCTGAGACTAGAACGTTAACCAGTTAAAGTTAATGGTTTCTTTTCCTTTCTGAGACTAGAACGTTAACCACTTAAAGTTAATGGTTTCTTTTCCTTTCTGAGACCAGAACGTTAACCACTTAAAGTTAATGGTTTCTTTTCCTTTCTGAGACTAGAACGTTAACCACTTAAAGTTAATGGTTTCTTTTCCTTTCTGAGACTAGAACGTTAACCACTTAAATTTAATGATTTCTTTTCCTTTCTGAGACTAGAACGTTAACCACTTAAAGTTAATGGTTTCTTTTCCCTTGTGAGACTGTCGTAAGTTTTATAGATAGGCCTTATATTTTTATGGTCCCGATCGAGCAGAGGTGAGAGCTGTGTGAGAGAAAGGTGTGAGAAAAAGTCCTGTTTACGAGGAGTACAGGTGTAAGAAAAAATACTGTCTTGGATTGAGTAATTGCTCAACCCAACCTATCTAGTACGACACACTTTACTGGAGACGTATTTTCTCACTAGATACTGATTCAATTACACTATCCTCTCGTACGCACACACAAACAATTTTGTGATATCAATACGTACATACGTAGAAACGAACAGGTAAACTATGTGGGGGTCACATATAATGGGCAGAGGAGGTTTTGACCGACACCAATATCTTAAGGTTTATTAAGTTTATTATATCTTTAAAAAAATTAGATCACAAAATAAAATACATCGTTATCATTACATCAATGAATTATCGTTACATAATAGAAAAATATATATATACTCTCATAGACCCTCCCTCTGGTATGGAAAACTAAGAATGATTAAACCCGAGGTTGTTTACCCAATAGATCAAACTAATGATTTAACAATGGGAGTGGGGAGTAGGCAGGACGGGTAACAGGTAGGTCCTTAATTTAACTATCCCGTGGGCCTTCAGACTTAGTGAGAGATCGATAAAAGAGAAGGTGTTATATTAGTAGTAACTTAAGAAAATAAATTATTTCGTTCCGTTTCACGCTCTACATACATACCGTGAGCTCACGACATTCAAACTTACCCTCTGCCGACACTGCATACATCCATGGAATTTATCAACAACAAAAAACACAATGTCTTTAAGACTATTATATGTCCTGTTTGACCAGTTCAGCCCCAGATAAGCTCCGTCTAGGCAACTGCTATTTTTCTCGGAGATTTCGCTGAATTGGTGCGTTGATTATATTTTTCCTGGATGGGGTTATTCCTCTTTCGCACTGCAGGTATTTGGTGGGGTTAAGTTTTTTTCTAGGTTTTCTGTCGTAGTGAAATGTGAAGATATTACCACACATCGGAATGTTACTCCCAGTCTGTTCTCTGAATGAAATATCTGTAAATGTTCTCTGTATATTTGGTGTTAGGAACACTGCTTACTGTCATATGGGTGTTTATTAAGAAATTAGTGCAGTACGTTCTGCCTCATCAGGCCAGGGAACTTTACAGGATTAATATAGAAAAATCTTCTGGCATTGTCCCGTTCCAGTTTTTAGGAGTTTTAACTCACTTTAACATTGAGAAGGTGGACCTAAAAGGGTCTCTCTAACATCAGATTTTTGTTACTGTCAATGTTTTTGTATGTTAGGAACATATAATTTGGGATGCCATAAGCCATCTGGACATGACTCTCTATATATAAAAAAACCGTTGGATCGCAAAAGGCCTGACCACCTGTATAAAAAAGAATATATATAAAACAGGTAATTCTACTAGGATTATTTCAAACACCCGCGTTTGAGGTAAGACCTGTAAAATCACTCCGGTATTTAATTATTTATATTAAAAGAACTTCACGAGTGACTAGCTAATGTCTCATTTTTTAACACTAGCTATGAACAGTTAATTACTCAAAATTTACGCAAGATGAAATAGAAATATAAGGTTTTTAAACAATTACGATCGCCTAGCGTTTAAAATTATGTTACACATCTATTACTCTGGAAATAGCGGATAGTTACATCTTCGATTTACATCTGGAGAAATTTAATAGGTTTAAATTAACACAAAATCCAGTGAAATAAAAATGAAGAAACTATTATTGAATCACTCAAAACTCTAATATATGTTACCGCAGCACACAGAATGAATTCTCTCCAAGTATAGAGAAATCCCAAAGAAATCTTGTAAGATTCAAATATAAGAGCTAGGTACTTCTTCAACTCTCTGGCGCGAATGATGACTGCATTTTTCAGCAATACCAATATATAGTTAATGAATGAGAAATGATAGCCACATGTGAAGTTTCTCGCCTCTCTTGATCCTAGGGAACTATTTCGTTTTGCGCCGCCAGTCCAAGCTCATTTCTTCCAAAATCTACCGCTGACTTTCCCCGTTCGCCTTCGTCCTGAGCGATTCCTAACCCTCTTGGCCAGTTTGCATGAAAGTGTCAACCGGAGGTGTTAAACCGTTCCTGCTCGTTCCTATGGACTACAACCGTCTTTGATAACTGACCGCTTTGCCGTTTCCTCTTGGCAACGCCTTCTTGAAGGGGTGGCAGAATAGAACGAGAAAATAGCTTGATTTCATAGATCGAGAGATAAAGCAGTAGGAGTGGCTAAACTAAAATTAAAGACAAAGCAATGTCCTGGCTGTCCTCATGATAACTATTGCGTACTAATTATCCCGCGTGGGAAAATTCCACGTGGGAATGATGCATACTAATCAGCACGCGTGGGGATTCCACGTTGGCGATAAAATTACAACAAAATTCAGGGCCCCCGGTGCTATTCAAGGGTACTACTATTTAAGGGTAGCTTCTATTTTCATCCTCTCCGTCACAGAGACTAGAACGTTAACCACTTAAAGTTAATGGTTTCTTTTCCTTTCTGAGACTAGAACGTTAAGCACTTAAAGTTAATGGTTTCTTTTCATTTCTGAGACTAGAACGTTAACCACTTAAAGTTAATTGTTTCCTATTATTCTTTTCTGCCGATAAAATGTTCTGGCCTATGTCTTTTTTTGATTATGATCAAGTCCTGTAAATGTGTAACTGTTATACTTTTACAATGTTGGGATTTTACTTTGTTTTATTGCATTGATTTTGTTCATTTAAAAAAAAATAATATTGAAGATGCATATATAGGATAAATGAATTCAGTATTGGAGACGAGAGAATGGATGGGCAGAATGTTAGACAGGCCTGCTCGCACAGTTCTAAACCATTTGAAGATAAAGTTCGTACGTTTGTTCTTTCGTTCTATCTGACTCTGCTCTTGAGTTAGGGAGAGCAAAGAAAAACACGGAGTTCCTACTCACTCAATAGCAGACTGTTCAAATATTTCAGGAGTTCCTACTCACTCAATAGCAGACTGTTCAAATATTTCAGGAGTTCCTACTCACTCAATAGCAGACTGTTCAAATATTTCAGGAATTCCTACTCACTCAATAGCAGACTGTTCAAACATTTTAGGAGTTCCTACTCATTCAATAGCAGACTGTTCAAATTTTTCAGGAGTTCCTACTCACTCAATAGCAGACTGTTAAAATATTTCAGGAGTTCCTACTCACTCAATAGCAGACTGTTCAAATATTTCAGTGGTTCCTACTTACTGAATTGCAGTCTGTTCAAATATTTCAGGAGTTCCTACTCACTCAATAGCAGACTGTTAAAATATTTCAAGAGTCCCTACTCACTCAATAGCAGACTGTTCAAATATTTCAGGAGTTTCTACTCACTCAATAGCAGACTGTTCAAATATTTCAGGAGTTCCTACTCACTTAATAGCAGACTGTTCAAATATTTCAGGAGTTCCTACTCACTCAATAGCAGACAATTCAAATGTGACCACATGGCCTTCCACGCAAGCATTATCCCTACTACTTCCACGCTAAGCATTTATACGTGCTATAATATGCTATATAAAAGAATGACAGACCTCAAAAGCAAATAAGACGATTTTAAGTTCAGTTGGCAGTCACTGCTCTGAGAAGGCAAACGTAGGTCAGTCCCAGATAATAATATTGAATGGGTTTTATGCGCGGAAAGTGGGAAATGAATGTTTGTGCGATCTACTTTTTTAAAATCCAATTGTTAAGTTGGAAAAGATCACACATGTGAAAAAAGTCGAAATAACAGAAAGTCTTGTGCAAAATGTCGAAAACAGAGAGACGTGAGCAGAAATTGTAACGTGTGGAAAAGAGAATGGGGCGTGTGGAAAAAGGCGGGAAAAAAAGACAGGAACAGTATAACAAGGAGAGATTTGGACGATAAGGATGATTTCAGGATTTATGATTCCAAGGATTCCATGATTTTAGACTAGAGGATTTTTTTTTAGATAGCGTTAGGTGAACTTCGTCTTTGAGGATATCAAGACAAGTTTTTTTGAGTAGACAAGTGTGTATATTATTCAGTTGGATTATATATTTTTCATTTTGGATAAACAACCATCATTTTGTGAAATTTACAGTGTTTGTCTAATGACATCAATAAACTTTAATATAATTTTCTACTGAATTGCTGTTTGTGGAAATTTACAGTAATTTCTTTTGGATATACGTTGTTGTGCTGAAACTGTTTTGCTTATCACCAAACTTAAAGGGAAAAACACACTTGGAAAGAAGAAGAAAAATTAGTAAAGGTCAAGTATTACCATCTCTGGCGCAAGGCCAGTTAGCACTTGAACCACAACAACATATGAAGAATTAACTCTAATTGAATATAACTATCAATATAACTAATTGATGCCGTAACCTGCCCTGCCACACAAATATTTCAGGAGTTCCGATTCTATACTACCCCAATGTGATCAATCTCGAATTATTGTTTGATTTACCGTGTAGATGTTTTGGATTTGTTGTTTGGGTTTTTTCTTTCTTATTTTCATTACGTTCTTGTTTGCTTAAACAAATACTTTATTTTGATTATAATTGGGTAATGTCATCGCATGCTGTTATATAACCTTTATAATGTTTTATGCCTTTAATTTAATGCTTCAAGTAACATGTGGGAATGAAAAGGTATAGTATGCAAGATAAGTGAGAATGGAAGGGCAGAATGTTAGACGGGGCCTCCGCGCCCAATTCTTAACCCTTTGAAAATAAAGTTCGTTTGTTCGTTCGTTAATATATATATATATATATATATATATATATATATATATATATATATATATATATATATATATATATATATATATATATATATATATATATATAATTTCATTACTCTTGTCTTTGATCCACGATCATTGAGCGTAAGCTCATAGTGAACAATTATGCTACCTTGCTACATATTTCTGCCCTTACCAAACCAACTACCGTCTATACTTCTAAGGTCCATAAAAGTTCGCCACAAAAAACATACAAACGTGACACACAAATATTAAAACCCATTTCTTTCTTCTCACGATTAACTGACAAGACTCTCACAGCAAAATTGGGTTACTATTATCTTTGTCCTGGTTTTGTCACTTGGAACATCAGAAATTCACGATCAGAATTGGCAGCCAGTTACGATAATGGCTTTCGCATTTCACAAGTGACCAAGAAATAATAACACTGATGTGACCTCGCATCAGAAGATCGTTTTTGGCACAGGAATGGGTAAACAAAATTTACCATTTTAGCATATTACATATTCATAAGTTATCAGTGTTGACTGATTGGTGACTGATCTTAATCTGATAAGGGGGGAGAGTTCTCAAGCGATTTCATGCAGACAAGGAATATTATCATCTTTGTGATCGCCAAATTTACTGGTTTACAGGACAGTAAAAAGTGAGTTGTCAAGGTAGATCTATCTATCTATCTATCTATCTATCTATCTATCTATCTATCTATCTATCTATCTATCTATCTATCTATCTATCTATCTATCTATCTATCTATCTATCTATCTATCTATCTATCTATCTATCTATCTATCTATCTATCTATCTATCTATCTATCTATCTATCGATCGATCGATCGATCGGTCGGTCGGTCTGTCTGTCTTTCTGTTTGTCTGTCTGTCTGTCTGACTGTCTGTCTGTCTGTCTGACCGTCTGTCTGTTCGTCCGTCAGTCCGCCTATCTGACTCTCTATTCATCAGTCCATCCGTCTGTCACTCTATCTGTCCGTCTTTCTGTTTGAAATTAAAATTATACACAAGACATAAGAAAGTATATCACTGTTTGAGCTGACTCCACAACACTGGACTAACATAAGGTCACCAGTCAGTAACCAGACAAGAGAGGGCTAGAGATAATGATATTGTACTCAGTCTGTTCCATGTCGTGATGACCTCACTAATTCTCCTGTGGTTATTGTCATTCTTCTCTATTCCATTTCAACTTCATGTTATCTTTGTTGTCCAACATTATTGACTTACGGTCAATGGCCTTCATGTTATCTTTGTTGTCCAACATTATTGACTTACGGTCAATGGCCTTCATGTTATCTTTGTTGTCCAACATTATTGACTTACGGTCAATGGCCTTCATGTTATCTTTGTTGTCCAACATTATTGACTTACGGTCAATGGCCTTCATGTTATCTTTGTTGTCCAACATTATTGACTTACGGTCAATGGCCTTCATGTTATCTTTGTTGTCCAACATTATTGACTTACGGTCAATGGCCTTCATGTTATCTTTGTTGTCCAACATTATTGACTTACGGTCAATGGCCTTCATGTTATCTTTGTTGTCAAACACTATTGACTTACGGTCAATGGCCTTCATGTTATCTTTGTTGTCCAACATTATTGACTTACGGTCAATGGCCTTCATGTTATCTTTGTTGTCCAACATTATTGACTTACGGTCAATGGCCTTCATGTTATCTTTGTTGTCCAACATTATTGACTTACGGTCAATGGCCTTCATGTTATCTTTGTTGTCCAACATTATTGACTTACGGTCAATGGCCTTCATGTTATCTTTGTTGTCCAACATTATTGACTTACGGTCAATGGCCTTTGTGCCAGGAAACAAATTTATAAGCCTGCATTCCAGCAGAGGCCATCAAAGCACATATCGACACGGCTACAGAGATGTTATATAAATTACTTGGTAAAGTCTGGGAAAAGGAAGAGATACCAGCAGAATGGAAGGAAGGATATCTTGGTTAAGTTGCCTAAGAAGGGAAATTTACAAGAGTGCACAAATTATAGAGGAATAATGTTACTTTCAGTGCCAGGAAAAGTATTAAACAGAATTATCCTTGAAAGATTAAAAGAGTCCATAGACAAGAAACTGAGAGACGAACTAGCAGGTTTTCGACAAAACAGATCCTGTACAGACCAGATAGCCACTTTGAGAATAATAGTTGAACAAAGTCTGGAATGAATTTCACCACTATACATCGGATTTGTGGACTACGAAAAGGCATTTGACAGTGTAGACAGAGAATCACTTTGGAAATTGATGAGGCATTATGGAGTTCCCCTGAAGATCATTAATTTAATAAAGAAAACATATGAAGACATGACATGCAGAGTTCTTCATGAAGGACAGCTTACAGAACCGTTTGGGATAAGAACACGAGTGCGACAGGGATGCCTCTTGTCTCCATTTCTTTTCTTACTAGCAATAGACTGGGTTACGAGAACATCGACAACACACAACAGAAATGGAATCCAGTGGACTCTGACTAAGCAGTTGGATGATCTGGATTTTGCTGATGACTTAGCTCTTTTGTCCCGTAACCGTAATCAGATGCAGGACAAAGTGAAAACACCCGATGAGAGGTCACAGCAATTGGGTCTGAAAATACACAGGGAAAAGACAAAGATAATGAGATTAAATGCAGGTAATGATAACAGGGTTGAACTTGAAGAAGCACTAATACAAGATGTAGAATCGTACACATATCTTGGCAGCAATATAGACAAAGTTGGAGGGCCAGACAGCGATATCAAAATAAGAATACAAAAAGCAAGAGGAGCTTTCATTGCATTCGGAAATATATGGAGATCAAGAGAAATCGGATCCAACACGAAAATAAGAATCTTCAACTCCAATGTGAAGTCAGTCCTATTGAATGGCTCTGAGACATGGAGAACAACAAAGACAACTACCAAAAAGCTACAGACTTTCATAAATAGGTGCTTGCGTAGAATAGAGGGATTAAAATGGTATGACAAGGTTACCAACGTGGAACTGATGACAAGAACTAGACAAGTGCCAGTGGAACAAGAGATGAGAAGAAGACGATGGCGATGGATAGGACACACACTGAGGAAACCTATTGATAGCATTACAAGGCAGTCCTTGTTCTGGAGCCCCCAGGGCAAGAGAAGCAGAGGTAGACCAAGAAGCACATGGAGAAGAGAGCTGGAAACAGAGGTGAAAATGATAAGGAGAACGTGGAAAGAACTTGAGATGATGGCACGTGACAGGAGGACTTGGCATGTGTTTGTTGAAGGCCTATGCTCCTTTGGGAGTGGAGGGTTATGAATGAATGTTCTTTAAATGGATGAAAAATATAGTTTTCATTGATTGGCGAATAATTGTCATTGGTCGCTTTAAGTAGTTTCACTTAGACAGTCATAATGTAGAAGGATGAGATGATAAGCGTATGACACACATCAGACTGCGTCTGTTAACTTGTTATTCTAATCATGTTTAACTGTTTATTCTGATCATTTTTAACTTTTTATTTTGATTATGTTTAACTTTTTATTCCGATCATGTTCAACTTTTTATTCTGATCATGTTCAACTTTGTATTCTGATCATGTTCAACTTTTTATTTTTCTTCTTCTTCCTCGTTCATCCTAAAAAGGACGTTGGTTGCGTTGTGTCCGTTTACAGCGAAGTTGCGGTATTTGCGCCTTTCGACCGACACATCCGACTTCCGCACGGCATTTTTTGAGACCGTGTTTGCCTTTCCTCTTTGATCCTTACTCTCCCAGCCAGACTGCAGTGATGCAACCTGTTTCCAGGACCACCACGTGGAGGTGAAGTAGGGTCTTGGTCAGCTCTTGTTCGCTGACACTGACGCAGGCAGTCAAGCTATGGGTCGCTTACTGCATTCCTCACTTTTGATGCGTCTTGGGCCCTACTTTTTATTCTGATCATGGTTTAGTTTTTTTTATTTTGATCATGTTCAACTTTTTATTCTGATCATGTTTAACTTATCTTCTGATCATGTTATGAGATCAGGAAATGTGCAGTTAAATGACATTGCAACAACAGGAAAAGTGTCAGACAAAGATATAGAGGACGACAATTAGAAGGAGAGAGAACAAATCTTGAACAATGTTCACGAAACTACTCCCCTCCTACTACTAAGCGTCATAGGGAGTAGCAGTTTTCGTTCTTGTGTGAGAAGTGATGGATAATATCATGTCTTGTTTCTTTAAGAATTCTTTCAAATTCTCTATCGACTTCCTCTCATGCGTCCCCTTATTCCGTATTCAGATCTCGTTTTGAAGGCTTGTGACGTTAGTTGATTCGACTTCATTCAGACGAGATGGCCTAAACATGTCCTTGTTTTCTATCTCTGTTCGTTGCTTTGTTCCCAGTAAGAGTGGCCAGTAGATAGAGTACTTGCTTCACGAGGCATAGTTACCTTCTTCGAAACTAGATAGCGTCGCATTCCAGTCTATCTAGTTATAAGTAGGTACCAGACTCTGGTCTTGAGTTAAAGGAAGGTAACTGGTCACTCCACCTCATAGAGCAGAAACCTGGTATAGGTGGCGTCTCTAACACTGCACTCCACTATGACAGTACTTGATATTGAACTACCTTGACCTTTTAAGGTCTTAATATTGTAATTTTTTCTGTAAGCTCGTCTCAGGCATCTCATCTTGCATGCTGTGGTTTTTATTATATGTATGTCATAAATATATCTATAAATATGTGTGTGTGTGTGTGTGTGTGTGTGTGTGTGTGTGTGTGTGTGTGTGTGTGTGTGTGTGTGTGTGTGTGTGTGTGTGTGTAGCTGCGTGCGAAGTACAGGTGATTTTGAACATGTTTAAAGAAGGCTTTAGATGATTTAGTAGACGATATAGAACGACAATTATTTGCACCTGCTAGGTTTTCATTTTAAATAAAAGTATGCAGTGAAGTTACTGAAGTACACGCAGATCATTATGACTCGCTATGTGTCAAAGTGATTAATAGATAGGTCGCACTAAGTGACTGAAAAAGTTTGCATCAGCAGTGGTTCTCAAAAGATATAGGAAAGATCCCAACTTTTTAACTTTTGTATGATGCTAGTAACTACAATACATTTATAAGCCTCCATGTGTACTTGCTATTCTACTATTCTAAAATAATACAGTCAGCAAGAATTTGATCAAATATGTTGCCTGTCAACACAAAAAACAGCGTGTGAGACTAAGGTTAACGTAAAATATAGGAATATGAATACTGAGATCACGTTGACAGAAGGAGAGTAGCAAGTTGACAGAAGGAGAGTAGCAAATAGAGAGCAGCATATAGAGAGTAGCATGTAGACAGCAGATTGAGAGAGCAGAGCCAGCAACAAGTAGAGCAACAGTTTAGACACCATTCATCACAATTTTAGAATTAGAAAAGATCAGAAGAAAATCTCTCCAACATTTCTTAGACAGCAATCTTCAACATCAATTGCTGCATCTTCAGTGCTAGTTTACTGACAAATGACAAAGGAGAGGTAACAAGTATCTATATATTATTAGTTGTACCTGCTCAACATTTTACTGAAAAACATTTAAAATCTACTGAAAAATTTTAATGATATAATATCAGTTTCGTTGATAACATAGACCTGTACATCAGAAGAAAGATAATACTACAGCACGTCTTGAAAAAGTAATTTTCCACCTTATTTAATGACAAGAGATCTTATAAAATACAGACACGGAGATTACTGAAAACAGAAGAACCATTGCAGTTATATTTTTATGAAGCTGAGACAGAATTAATTCATTGTTCCTAAATAAATTGTTACAGACGGTGAATAAGACAGAACTACAAGACTGACTTACATTTTTAAAGTACAAGCTTAGGATAACAACCAACAACATACTACATTGTTGTCAGCTTAGGAGGGGGGAGGGGGGGGGGGGTAGGAGTGGCTAAGAGGTGCGGAGTCCACCTCGAATTCTAGAGGTACCGGATCGATTCCCAGTTGAGGGAATTTAATTTATGAAACATTTCTTGTCAGAACCAGTGGCCCTAATGATGTCATACTCCCCCCTGGTCTCCTGGGTAGTGAGATCGGATGCCTAGCCTTCTCGTACAAGGACGAAAAAATAGGAGGTCCCGTGTTCAAGATGCGCACGTTAAAAATCCCACGACAGTTGGAAATAGACCTATCAGGCCGCTGCCCTGACAAAATTTAAAAATTAGAAACCTACCCGCCACAAAAATATTTATAGAATGTGTGATTCCTATATACACACATTGGGATTCTCGATGGTGCTACGGAGTTTATACCCTGTGCTGAGATCCTCCTTATGTGATGTAAAGAAGGAGATCGGAGCCCTGATGGAGTTGTCCGTGTGCAAGGAAGATAGTCCTTAAAACCAAACCAACTTGAGAACCAGAAAAAATTATTTCGCGGAATTTTCAGACAATAAATTTATAAAAGACATATGCATTTTGTAAGATATTATACATATTTATGTTGTGACGTCGAAGAGATGAATGTCGTCAAGTTTTATGGTTGTGGACTGTGTTGGTGGAAATATTGTTTGTGAAAGTAAATCCTACAAAACAAAATCAACTGTCGTTAGGCTGCTCAGAGTAAGAGCCTGGTAAAGGAGGTTCTACCGTCGCTTCAAACACACAGAAGGCCATAATCATCCCAGGTTGTAAAGTTTCTTTCCCACTGTAAAGTTGCTTTCACACACACTGTAAAATGTCAGTCTGTAAAGAAGTATCAGTTGTATATTGTAAACCTTCTGTAAAGTGTGGTGTGTTCTCTTTCTTCTGTAAAGCTCCACTATCAATCACTGTAACATGTTGTTGGTGGTGCCACTACTGTATATGTCCATTGTAGTGTACAGAGTTGTTGAGATCAGGCATGCTCCAGTCTACCCAGCTGTAAATGGGTAACTCACCCTAGTCCTAAGTTAGGGAAGGCAAAGGCAGCTGTAAACAGTAGTTTCCCTCTAAGGCTCCAGGGAAGCAGGCCCTAAACTTGGTCACTTCAACCGACGCAGGATGGTGTATATATGGGTAGAAGTGTAGAGTGTGTTTAACGCGAATGGTGTACTGTTCGTGTTCTGACCAATCTAAACACTCATTCACTTGTGTCTACAAGGCACCAATGCAGACTGCTGGAATCTTTGTTTACACAGTTTATTTGGACGCTCACACTGGGACATAACGAGTAAATCATGGGTATGTTGACATATCAATTTGCAGGCATACATAGTAGATCCTATGTCATGGCACATTCATAAATAATAGGTAGTACATCAATGGCCGCATCCCCTATCTGACTAAGCGCGTCAGTGAAGGCGGATCGGTAAGTAACTAAAGTTGCTTTATATTCACAGTTTATCATATTGTGAAACCACGATAAGGGGTTTCTATCCAAATTGAGATCTCCTTGCCACTGTCCGAATAATAAGATACATGCCCCGTTCTTAAGACAGTGATCCAAAAAATGCGATGACAGGAATGTAACATGGCCGCCTACCTGAGTTGTCGCTCACTCGCTCACAGGAGGATATATATATAAGCCAAAGTTAATTTTCAATACATATGCATAATTTCATAAAGTTCCTCCACACAGATCTACCGTAATCCAGTTACCTCACGTAGACATAATTACAGTATGGAGCCTGTCATCTCCGTCGATACAAATTTGACCCTAGCGTTGCGAAGCACAAAATTCCCGCTAGGCCTAACCGACCTGAGATCATCAAAACAGGGACTGGAATTACCTGGAGTCCGAATCATACATGGTACCGTACATTAGGAGAGTCTCTAACACAACTCTAGTAGAGACACAATCTCCTATAGAAGAAAAACCACTTCGTAAATCATTTTTACTGAAGAATCTACCAGCCCTGGAAAAATGCGTACCCGCCATTGTCACGGTACATCGGAACTCATCACGACTAGACAAGACAACTCCTACTTCCGCTAGAGCGGTGTAACAAGAATATAGTCCTGCCTACCCATCCAAAATATACAATATAGGACTGATTCTACTTGTACTAATAATATGTAATACATATGAATTCAGGCCATAAACATAATAAGCAAATTAATCTATTTTCTGGCCCTAAGAAATAGGTACGGACAAGGGTGTCATATCCATGCGCCGAATTAATATCAAGAACGATTACTCCTATAATCAACAGGGTAAAACAATTATGGATTGTCTAGCCTTCCCCATAGACAGCATTTTCATACACAAATGAATGAATGTCTATATCTTTTCCATATTAAATAGCCATATCGATTTTTGTAATATGTGCGTCAAAATATGCACGCAACAGATTACCACACCCCTCGGGAAAAAAAATGGTACACTTTTTTTGTTTTTGAAATACATCTAGGAGCAACATACAATAGGCTCACAACGCACCAATAACAATGCGCAGATGATAAGCATAAGTTTTCTGACCTTAGAGAAAGTACTTCTCTAAGTATAAATATTTCCAGAGAGGTGTCACCAACGCATACTACAATATTAGCAATGACACAATTTGTACATTAGTTTATACATAAATTTCATCTAAGATATCTTAACATCATGATCATCAAAGACGAAAAAAACATTGAAAGATCAGCGGTGAATAAATATCAATGAACCGCTAAGTAGTGTTACAATCAATATATGATATTACATATGTGTACACATTTCAACATAGGAACAACTGTATCAAAGTTGTATAACAGTTATGAATCATGTGGGCATCTAGACAAAATATCTGCCATCACATTTTCTGACCCACGGATAGCTCGCACCAAAAAATGAAATGGCTACAAAGCAATCGCGTATCGCGTTGATCTTGCGCTCTTCAGATTTTTACTCTGAATAGCCGTAAGAGCTTTCTGGTCAGTTTCCACAATGAAATGCGCGCCAAGAAGAAATCTTTGCAGTTTAAGGATTGACCAAACCATAGCCAATAATTCACGGTCTAGGACCGAGTAATTCTTCTCTGCGGCATTTAATTTCCGAGAAATATACATCACAGGATGCAGAGTTCCAAAGTACTCTTGCATTAGTGCTGCTCCAATCCCGGTGGATGAAGCGTCACTACGAAGAATAAATGTCTTATCCTTAGAAGGCAATACTAGGATAGGTGAAGTAGAAAACATAGTTTTAACCTTATCCAAAGAGGATTGACATTCTTGAGTCCAGTGGACTACATTAGGAGACCCTTTCTTTAGCAAGGAAGAAAGAGGTGACATAATGGAGGACAGATTCGGAATGAATCGTCCATAAAATTGTATTAGACCTAAGAGACTTTGCACTTGCTTTTTAGTCTTAGGAATAGAAATGTTAAGTATCTTACTTGTATTATGGTCTTCTGTTTTTAGGAACCCATGACCAACACGGTGTCCTAAGAAAGATATTTCGCTAAAACCAATACATGCTTTCGATGGTTTCGCTGTCAGGTTATGCTCGCGTAAGATAGACAATAGTTCATTTATCCCATTATAGTGATCGTTCCAAGTATCACTGAAAAGACAGATGTCATCAAGATACGCAATGACATCTGAGCGATGAGATAGGATTCGACGCATCATGCGTACGAATGTTGCAGGGGCGTTCATAAGACCGAAAGGCATGAAATTCCATTGGAATAGACCCCTAGGCGTCGAAAAAGCAGTAAACGGTTTGGCGTGTTCGGATAATGGAACTTGCCAATATCCCTTAGACAAATTGAGTTTAGTAAAGAAATGAGAATTCGATAGTCTCGTAAGTAGCTCTTCTAGTAAAGGCATAGGTTCAGCATCAAATTTCGTCACTTGGTTCAATTTGCGATAATCCACGCAAAGACGTATGTTATTGTCTTTTTTTCGTACAATAACCATCGGCGAAGAATATGCTGATGTGGATGGTTCAATAATTTTTAACTCTATCATCTCATCCAACTCTTTCTCTACCTGTGCTTGAAAATGTATCGGGATAGGATACGGTCTGACTCTTATAGGACTATGGTCAGTAAGAATAATGTCATGTTGAATGACATCAGTTTGACCAGGAATGTCAGTAAGGACATCCTGAAATTGTTCTAACATAGTAGAAACTTGTTTCTGCTCTCCTGGAGATAATTCTGGAGAAATTGCAACATCTTTCCATGATTCATTAGAGTGAAGAGGAATCATTGGAAAAGGTAAATTTACATCCGAGAAACTCGTTTCCTCATCCTGTATTACTGACAGAGATGAGTACTGTCCATGTTGGACTGGAAAATCGTCCGTTGCCTGGAAAACAGGTTGTAAATAATCAGGACGTTCATGGAATTCCGTGAGCATGTTGATGTGGAAGGTTTTACGCTTCCCGTCAATATCGACGATATAGTCAACATCGGAAACTTTTGATATTATATCGTACGGACCTTTCCAAGAAATAAGAAGTCTATTTTCCCTACAAGGTAGCAAGACAAATGCTTTGTCACCTGGACAAAGTTGTCGCAAACATCTCTTTTTATTGGCAAATTCCCTTGCCTTCTGTTTCGCAAATTCAGAAGAAGCAGTTGCCAATTTGCATGCTTCAATAATCTTGTGTCTAAGTGCGATGACATATTCATAAGAGGATTTTGTGTCATCGACAATATTATCAGCAGTTATAAGATCATGAAGTAAGGACATAGGACCTCGCGGTTTCGCGCCAAAGACAAGTTCAAAGGGAGAAAATCCTGTATGTTCGTTGGCGACCTCTCTATATGCAAAGAGAGCCGCGGGTAAAACCCTATCCCAATCCTGAGGATGATCTTCTGTTATCTTACCTAGTAGGTTTTTCAGAGTTCTATTCAGACGTTCCACCATCCCATTGGACATAGGATGATAAATACTACTCAGCGATCTCTCTATCTTAAGAGTCGACATTACTTGAGACATGGTATCCGATATGAGTTGGGTACCATGGTCGGATAATATTTCTGCTGGAAATCCCAGACGAGAAAATATTAACCAAAGAGCATCTGCGACGTCAGCAGTAGTTATGCTCTTTAGAGGAACAGCCTCCGGCCAACGTGTGCACATATCAACACACGTCAAAATAAATTGGTGTCCTCTAGCAGACTTTATCTTAAATGGACCAATGATGTCTATCGCCATTTTTTGAAATGGTCGAATTGGAATGTCTGCAGCCTGAATAGGTGCATCATGGCGTGGACCTCTGGATTTAATCTCTTGACATACTTTACAAGATCGACAATAGATTCGTATGTCCTTATTCACAGCAGGCCAAAAGAAAGATTGAAGAACTCTAGCTTTAGTACGGGAAAAACCCATATGTCCAGCACACTGCGAATCATGAGCGTGCTGTAAGATTTTAACTCTCATATTTTTAGGCACAAGGATTTGAGAATGAATGGACTTAGCGGAGTCTTGTACCATACGTACAAGTACGCCATTCTTCATCGTAATCCATGATTTACGATTTGTATCCTTATTCGGATCACCTTTTTTTGCCAGAGTAAAGAATTTCTTTAGAGTAGGATCATCTTCCTGCTGTTTTATAAAGGAATCATGGGAAATCTCCAAGGGATCATCTTGGATCTGCGCATCATTATCTTCAGAATGTGCAGATTGCGGCATATTAAGAGCTTGAGCCCTAGTGATTACTGCATTAGCAGATTGCATATTAACATTTTCCCAATTAGAAATTTGCTGTGGAGTGCATTCTTTCACTCCATGAATGCGACCGATGATAAGATCAGCGATCGGATTCGGCAAGAGACATGCTTGCACCTCTCCTGTAAAGAAAGGCGTTGCAATATTGATAATGGCAGTGGAGTACTTCTCCAATGTGCCACCAAATGTTACACATTTGACTATATTGCCTGTAGCTCGAGAAGGATTTACGAGTGATTGCCTCACTCCGATGGTAGTGCACCCCGAATCGAAAAGAATTGATACCGGAGTACCATCTATTAGGCCCCTATTAAAGACAAGAGCACCCCTTCCATTATGCGCGATTGACGCATGGAGCGCGGGAAGCGGGTGACCGCAGCTTAAAGTAGAAACTGTGGTTGGATCGAATAATGTTTTGCATTGCGAACACTCAGATGCTCTAGCAAAATCAAAAGCGGAATTTGCTACACTATTGGAGTCTTTTTTATCATTATTCTGATTACCGGCGTCGTGGAACTCCTGTTGTGCAGAGTTAGCCTGGTAATAAGATTTACCATGTCTTTTGTGTTGTGATCTACCTCGGTTATAATTGTCTCTATAATTATTATTGCCTCTGTTATAACCCCTATTTGGGTTTGAATCATAATATTCATGATCATAATCATCACTCTCATTATATTGAGTATCCCTGTAATATTGGTTTTTTTGTCTCCATGAAGCACTTGGGTAGTTCCTATAGCTACTCCCTTTACGAGAATTTCTAAAATTATGGGTACCCCTCGCGTGTCGAGGACTATCAGCCCGATTCCAGTTCTTCGAAGAAGAACCCTGATTTGAGTGGTTATCTTGGTTTTGATACTTATTCCAATTAACCTTTTTATCAAATTTATTTTTAGCTCCTTGGAATTTGTGTGAGTAATTCTGATTATATTCTGTTGCCGAAGCAACTGGCATACTCTCTTTAATGTTAGAGTTACTAAGAATCATGTCAGGGTGTGCCGTGGCATACTGGTCACAATATTCTTCCATTTGCTTTAATGTACTAGGTTTACGCTCATGTAAGAACTCTAGGAATGATTTATTTACCGAAGACATGACCTTGTCTCTTAGCAATAAATCCGTAAGACCATCAAATGTTTTCTCTGTTTTGGATAATTCAATCCATCGTGAAAGTGTAATTCGTGCTTTTGAGATGAATTCTGAGAATTCTACACCTACCTCAGGTCTCATTGTTTTAAACAAAAGACGATAACCTTCCTCAGACAGCTGATATCTCTTCATCAAAGCTGCCCTAACAGCATCATAATTATCCTTGTCGGCCTCTTCGACGAAATATAACTTACTCAGAGACTCCCCTTTTAGATTTTCAGACAACTGATTCACATACTGTGATTTGTCAACATTATGAGCTCGACCAGCCCGTTCAAATCTATCAAGCCAGAATGCTATATCATCACTGGCAGAGTTGAACGCTGGTACCTTGACCTTGTACACAAAGGGTTTACTATTACCACTAGATGCCTGATTAACATTACTCATACTTGTCAATTTTAATTTCTCTAATTCAAACTCATGTTCTCTTATTGCTTTTCTCTCTTCAGCTTCTCTATCTAATTTTTTTTGTTCTGCAGCAGCAGCAGCGTCTAATTTTTTCTGTTCTGCATCAAATCTCCTTTCCTCCACTTGCATCTGCAATTTCTTTAGTTCAGCAGCAGTATCAGCTTCTTTTTCTAATCTTTTTTTCTTCAGCTAGAGCTTTCCTCTCTTCAGCAGCAGCTTTTTTTTCCTCAGCAGCAGCTTTTTTTTCTTCTGCAGCTAATGCTTTGTCATATTGAGCAACAGCCCATTGTTCTAAGTCTTTCCCAGTCTTATCAAGGGATTTTCCTTGTGCTATAAAGTAATCTAATGTAGACATTTTGTCTTCTTAAATCAGAAACCTGAAAAGTAAATAAATTACCTTATTTCACTTTAATGGGAGACAAGTCTATACCATAGACTTAGTCTTAGTGAAAACTTGTATGGTTTATAATACCCAATGATAACTTGAGTACCTGTGGACAACAATAACTGTATCTCAAATACTGTGGGAGACAAGCCTTACAAAGGTCTTGTATACCTTAATGTAATCAATGATCACTTGAGTACCTGTGGAAAATAATATTTCCCTTTCCAATCACTTTGGGAGACAAGCCTTATAAAGGTCTTGTACACTTTGTTTTATAACAATAACAATCATAAAGTACTGATCTGTACTATAAGTGTATTCCACTATACCTCATATGTCATATGTCAACTAAAGACATTACAAAGGACAAACAAGAAAAGACAATCTGAAAACATTTGCAGAGATCAAATTAAATTAAATAGGAGAAATGAAAAAAAAAATGATCACAGAATCCGTGATGATAACTGCAATAAGATAACAAGACAAATAACGCCACAGTGTATAAACATAGGGGTGTAAAGAACTGAAATGCAAGGAAAGATGAGACCTACAATTATACAAACAAATCAAACAAAAATAAAGAACAGAAAAAATGTTACAAATACAAATATGAAACAGTCGTCACAAATAACCAAATATTTGCAAACTATGTTGCATGCAAATTTCAATTAAGAAATTGCTCCCTATAGAACGCCAGAACAAGACCAATATCACTTGGTATTTCCTGTTCTAGTCACCTCCCATCCAGGCCCGCAAAGACATAACAATCACACATATAAACAAATAATATATAAACATAAATATATATAAATCATCAATGTGTGTATCATATCATGCAATGTGTTGTAGTTGCAATGTATAGTACTGTATGCTCAGTTTTAATCAATTAGACTACCACTTTATTGAGTAATAGATTTGCATTATAACTATTACACTGTCCAATTTTTTTGAGCACATTAGAAGATCCACCGATGAAATTTGCACTTTATGTTCAACAATGCTCTTGTATTACAGCAGGATAAACAATCACTGGTTTAGAACACTGACTGTATTGTGCCAAATGTCAACAAGTGCTGACCCAGATATTGCTACACTTGTCAGAACAGGTCAAGCTGACATTGATTGTATAGCTGTCCTACTGGTGTTGACGTGGTCAAACAAATGTTCTTGTAACTGTAAAATGTGATTCTCAACACAAGACTGCGTAGGCTGGACCCAGGGATCTGGCTCACCACTGTAAAGTTTCTTTCCCACTGTAAAGTTGCTTTCACACACACTGTAAAATGTCAGTCTGTAAAGAAGTATCAGTTGTATACTGTAAACCTTCTGTAAAGTGTGGTGTGTTCTCTTTCTTCTGTAAAGCTCCACTATCAATCACTGTAACATGTTGTTGGTGGTGCCACTACTGTATATGTCCATTGTAGTGTACAGAGTTGTTGAGATCAGGCATGCTCCAGTCTACCCAGCTGTAAATGGGTAACTCACCCTAGTCCTAAGTTAGGGAAGGCAAAGGCAGCTGTAAACAGTAGTTTCCCTCTAAGGCTCCAGGGAAGCAGGCCCTAAACTTGGTCACTTCAACCGACGCAGGATGGTGTATATATGGGTAGAAGTGTAGAGTGTGTTTAACGCGAATGGTGTACTGTTCGTGTTCTGACCAATCTAAACACTCATTCACTTGTGTCTACAAGGCACCAATGCAGACTGCTGGAATCTTTGTTTACACAGTTTATTTGGACGCTCACACTGGGACATAACGAGTAAATCATGGGTATGTTGACATATCAATTTGCAGGCATACATAGTAGATCCTATGTCATGGCACATTCATAAATAATAGGTAGTACATCAATGGCCGCATCCCCTATCTGACTAAGCGCGTCAGTGAAGGCGGATCGGTAAGTAACTAAAGTTGCTTTATATTCACAGTTTATCATATTGTGAAACCACGATAAGGGGTTTCTATCCAAATTGAGATCTCCTTGCCACTGTCCGAATAATAAGATACATGCCACGTTCTTTAGACAGTGATCCAAAAAATGCGATGACAGGAATGTAACATGGCCGCCTACCTGAGTTGTCGCTCACTCGCTCACAGGAGGATATATATATATAAGCCAAAGTTAATTTGCAATACATATGCATAATTTCATAAAGTTCCTCCACACAGATCTACCGTAATCCAGTTACCTCACGTAGACATAATTACAGTATGGAGCCTGTCATCTCCGTCGATACAAATTTGACCCTAGCGTTGCGAAGCACAAAATTCCCGCTAGGCCTAACCGACCTGAGATCATCAAAACAGGGACTGGAATTACCTGGAGTCCGAATCATACATGGTACCGTACATTAGGAGAGTCTCTAACACAACTCTAGTAGAGACACAATCTCCTATAGAAGAAAAACCACTTCGTAAATCATTTTTACTGAAGAATCTACCAGCCCTGGAAAAATGCGTACCCGCCATTGTCACGGTACATCGGAACTCATCACGACTAGACAAGACAACTCCTACTTCCGCTAGAGCGGTGTAACAAGAATATAGTCCTGCCTACCCATCCAAAATATACAATATAGGACTGATTCTACTTGTACTAATAATATGTAATACATATGAATTCAGGCCATAAACATAATAAGCAAATTAATCTATTTTCTGGCCCTAAGAAATAGGTACGGACAAGGGTGTCATATCCATGCGCCGAATTAATATCAAGAACGATTACTCCTATAATCAACAGGGTAAAACAATTATGGATTATCTAGCCTTCCCCATAGACAGCATTTTCATACACAAATGAATGAATGTCTATATCTTTTCCATATTAAATAGCCATATCGATTTTTGTAATAAGTGCGTCAAAATATGCACGCAACACAGGTGTTAACCTGCTACCATCTGAACCACAAACAATTGTAAGACTTCATAATTAAAACAAATAATGTGATTGGCTGTATCACTGGAACATCTTGAGAACCATCGACAAAATAAAAATAAAGAACAAAATTCTACACTTAAGTTTATCAACTTTGTTTAACTGAGTCAGAATCATCAAAGAACAGAATTTTCTACTAACGAGTTTTCTTCAACAAAGACTAAACATCTGACACAGTAACAAACACACCTGATGGACAAGTCTTCAAATGTACTAAAACTCTCGTATCAGACAACAAACAACGCACTACACGGCTACATCGACAATTGAATCGTTAATCCATCTTGGTAGATAAAGTTGTTGAAATACAGGATCGCCTTTGCCATTCAGCATAGCACTTGAGAAATAATAAAGAAAATAGGAAAAAGAGAATTATGTATCTGCTGGTTTCCCGTGGATCTCTAAGTAAGCATAGATAGAATTTTACTGGTACATTAAGCGAAATAAGGGACGAATAATATGGAGAAGTGTATGTAGCTAGCAACCTCATCGTGCACAACACACTGTTACAGAAACCCCCTTTGCAAGAGCACACAATTGCTATGAAGCAGGTTTACTGCAATTGGCCCATCTTCCGTAACTACGCTAAAGTAGACAAATAAGAAGCTTACCATGGCCCAAAGATCTTTAAGTGAATCTGAGCAACTTTTTTTGTACACGCTCTACATGATCTGAACGTCATTTCTGCTTCAAGGTTTAAATTTCAATCTGTTGCGCATAATTACGTTCATCGAGTTATCCATAAGACAATCTAACGTAAACCGGACAAGACAATTACGTCTTCGAGGCACTGGCTCAACATTGCTCAGATGCCTCACCGTCGATAATCGATTTAGCCTTGCTAGCAGCTGCTTGGCCATACGATTCTTGTTTTTCTTACGTCTGTCCACCACATTTTCACGTAACTGATGGAATCGTTCTTGCCTGAAGCATTCTTGTCTAGAAGAGGATCCCTGTAATTGCTTAGTTGTTTTGATTTGTAAAAAATAGTCACGTGCGAAGCAGTTGTTTGATTCATGAAGCTGAGTAACTTTTTTTCATGTTCTTGATTTTTGTGGTAGGGGAGACAAGACAGATTTTTTATAAACATTGTCTGACGTCAATTGAAATTCTTGGTTTTTAATAGTTTTTGAATGTTAGTAAGGCTAAGAAAAATCACATATGAGTGAGTGGATTTAATTTCTGTATGTTGTTTGTATCTTCCTTTAAATGTATGCCCGCCTACGTTTGTTAAGCACTCGTATATATATATATATATATATATATATATATATATATATATATATATATATATATATATATATATATATATACATATATATATATATATCTGTTCGGGCCAATCTCACTACTTAATGTGGAAGGGAAGATATTCTTCTCAGTGAGGGCTAAAACGCTCACCACAAACCTCCTGGAGAATGGGTACATTGACACTACCATCCAGAAAGGAGGTATCCCAGGTCACCAGGGTGTCTAGAGTATGTAACAATGATCTGGGAAGCAATTCAAAAGACAAAGTCTGTCAGATTAAATCTCCACGTAATCTAGCAAATGCTTAAGAATCAGTTCCACACCAGATGTTGTAGCAGGTCCTGGAAATATATCATGTTCCACAAGAAATTGCAGCAATACTGAAGCTGTATTTCGCAGGGTTATCTGTCAGATTTTCAACCAGAGACTACACAACGAAGTGGATTGACCTACAAGTTGGAATTGCGATGGGATGTACCATCTCTCCGATACTTTTCGTGTTGGCTATGCAGGTAATCCTCAATGCGGCTGAAGGAGTGGCAATAGGTCAATAGGAATGTGCCACATGCCCACCGCTCAAAGATGTCATGGATGACACGGCAGTATGTTAGCACGCCAGGATAAACTAGTCAGCTGGTGCAGAATGAGCTTAAAACCTAAGAAGCCTATCCGTCAGGAAAGGGAAGATAGCGGAGGTCACATTCATTGTTTCCAACCAAAGAATCCCTACTGTCATTGAGGAGCCTGTTAAAAGTCTTGGCATGGTGTACAATGCCTCGTTAAAAGACTCGAAGGCAGTGCAACAGACAACAGAGATTTTAGACAGGGGACTGCAGATCATAGACCAAAGCAGACTCCTGGGAAAATTCAAACTGTGGTGTCTCCAGTTCATGTTGATACCTAAGTTGCTGTGGCCACTGCTCATATATGAAATAAGCACAAGTACAGTGGAAGCTATAGAGCAGAAGGCCAACAAGTTCATGAGGAAATGGCTAGGGGTACCACCAGGTCTGTCAGATGTAGCACTGTACTGCAAAGAGTCAAAATTTGCGCTTCCTTTCAAGTCTGTTGATGAAGAGTACAAAGTGGGAAAGTCAAGGCTCACAATAATGCTGCGCAACTCAGCAGATGACGTGGTTAAGTCCATTCAGCCCACACTGAAAACGGGAAGGAAGTGGAGAGTGGAAGAAGCTGTTGATGCTGCACAAGAGTCGCTCAAGCTGAGGGAGGTAATCGGATACACACAAACGAATAGACGGGGATTTGTCCATGGAGACATCCGCTGGTGGTCCAAGGCATCAAGCAGAGAGCGCAGAGACATGGTAGTTCAGGAGATACATAGAGCTGAGAATGATAAGATGTTGCAAAATGCGGTGCAGCAGGCCAAACAAGGTCAATGGACTACATGGCAAGGAGCCCTGCAAAGGTCCTTGACATGGAATTATATATGGCATAAGGCACCTCTTAGGCTCAGCTTCATTATTAGATCAATGTATGACCTTCTGCCATTGGCCACAAACCTTGTGAGATGGGGAAAGTCGGATGATGAGCAGTGAACCCTGCACCATGAGAGGCAGACACTTCAACACGTGCTCTCAGCTTGCAAGGAGTCATTAGGGCAAGGGCGATGCACATGGCGCCACAATACAGTGTTAAATGAGCTGGCTGGAACAATAGATCTGGCAAGGATGAAGGCGAATAGCAAAGTCAGGCTGAGAACCGCAAATACATACTTTGTAAGAGCAGGAAAGTCAGCATACCCCAAACCGAGTAAATCAGGTAGCAGTTTACCATCTCTTTTTGACTGTGCAAATGATTGGGAGATGGCGGTAGACCTACCTGGACGAGGGGCATATCCAGAGAGTATCAGAAAATCTCGATGACGGCCGGATATAGTGCTGCATTCCTCATCAACACAACAGGTTATATTGAGTGAACTGACCGTGCCATTTGAATCCATATTGGGCGAGCAACACTCGTTCAAAGCGGTCAAGTACGTATAATGATCTGGCCGCGGACCTGAGACACGATGGGCTCACTGCAAGGGTCATGGCTGGTGAGGTGGGTGCAAAAGGGCTTGTGGCTGCATCAGTATATGATTTATTGAAACTGTTGGGGCTGAGGGGACAGTCGAGAACAAGGGCACTGAAGAGGCTTAGTGAAACTTCGGAAAAGGCATCAGGCTGGCTGTGGAACAACCGAAATTGGCTATGGAACTCGGGACAGTAAACTCTAGCCCCACACGCGGTTCAAGAAACACATGAAATTATTTCTAAGTCCGCAATACATTGAGTTTTTCGTTGTATTGGTGAAAAGACTGTGGTTTACAGGTAACCCGCGGTGTATTATATGAGGTGTCGGGCGCAGTTAGATTTCAGTTTTTAGCGCGCAGTGGCTTCACGCCGTCGGCTTTGCGCAGGTGTGTCAGTGTCTGTCCCTAGTCGTGGTGTGTCGCAGAACGACCGCAATAATTTGTTTTTAACATAAGGGTTACTTTCACAATTGCCCCCGGCTGGCAGAATTGTGGATTTTAAAGCTGCAACCTAGGTGGAGTGGGTGCATTTTCTACACAAGACAACAGGAGGCTGAGACACTTGGGAGTCATGACCCAGGTTGGCCCGTCCCCCTTAGCGTGTAAAGGAGAGTAAGGGGCCAAAACATTTGATGGACGGGTGGATTTCCTCTGATGATCAGATTGCCTCCTGTTGTATTGCTCTGTATGGAGTTTCCTATCATATATATATACTGAAGCACATTAAAAACACACCACCTGTATAATCCAGGAACAGAGTGTGAAATGTAAATATAAGTGTTTACAAGTTTACATATTTGGAATCTTTATTCATTTTCCTATGAATCCATTGTTACCGCTGGTGACGGCACTATGTGATGTAGGTGACCGTTACAGCAATCTATCAAGTTTATAAGCCAAACCTTGACACCATGAAAAACCTTCTGTGACAGGTATCAAATATTTCTTCTGAGTTCATTGTTATAAAATTTTCCCAAAGGGATCGTAGTGGTTACTGGTTTACAGATTTATCTTATGAGTGTTAACTGGCGACTGCCAGAGATGTGGTTACTCAAATGAAGGTTGCTCAAGGCCAGATCCTTTCTACTCACCGCAGGTTGTCATTGATCAGTTGTATCCTATCAGGGCTTACATACTCAACATACATGATGTAAGTAATAGCTACAAATCATGAAAAACTTTAATGAAGGAGTCCAAGGGACAAATTGCAAAGTTCAATTACACAACCCAATATCCTGGCTACCAGCGGCCAGATCGCTTGTTGTTTACATAAATCAGGATGCCTTTGTAAAAGGACATCGTCATAAATAACATGTCTGCTTGAGCTCTTCTATAAATGTCGATAGGCTTCGCCTAGAGTCTCAATCATATATAACTTAGTAGAGCAATTATTCTATTATAAATCGAAATCATACTAATCGTGTAAATACTTGCCAAAATACTGGAAACCACAATCTCCTAGAATAATATCCTAGAATAATATATCCTGTGATAACATGAAGTTTTCCAGTTTGTTACCTCGCCCAGAGGTTAATCACACAACCTTTAACAACACGGGGCCCGCACTAAGGTTGAAAACTCTCCCCTGGACACGTCTGCCTCTCTGAACTGTGTACTGCGTGACTGAACTCTGCTCTGACCGCTGTTGTCAAAAATAGCCATCGACGATTTCATTGGTTATGTTCGACTAGTGTTATTTTTGTTACTAGCTAGTCTTGCTCAAGATCTTTTACTATTCTTATAACTACTGTTAACATGATAGCTTGCGTTAACGTAGGACATCCGGTGACACTATGCTGGTCATTAATTTGTACATTTGATTGTTATGAAATTCATTGCATTCTGTGCAGGCAAGGGAGAAAACCAAAAATGCAACCAATAAAAAAAATTCATTCACACTATCCTCAGTATCTGGTATGTCCACCGTGTGCTTGCAAACAAGCTTGGCAGCGGCTCCGCATGGAACGCACAAGTCTCTGTAGGAAATTCCGGAGCATCAAGTCGCATTCACGTGTAAGAGCAGCTTCGAGCTGTTGCAGATTAGCTGGAGAACCTTGCCTGTAGACTCTGCGTCCAAGCTCGTCCCACAGATGTTCTATAGGGAACATGTCTGGTGATAGGGCAGGCCAATCAATCGTCACAATGTTCTGCTGCTGTAGATATTGCTGCGTAATGCATGCGGTGTGCGCACGTGCGTTATCCTGCTGGAGAAGCTGCAAGTCTGGATAATTTGTGAACGCAGGAGCAACCAATGCATCCAGAACCTCATCTCGATATGTCACAGCATTAACATTTCCACGGAAGACGTGAAGAGGCAAGCGATGGTGAAAACTGATTCCTCCCCAAATGTGAATACTGCCACCTCCAAATCGGTTGTGCTGACGAACACAGCAATCTGCAAAGCGCTCTTCACACCGCGGCCAAATCCGCATACGTCCATCAGCAAAGGATATGTTGAATCTGCTCTCGTCTGTGAATAGGACAATTCATTTGAGAAACGTGAGCTTTCATAGTAACATTCTGTCTCTCGTGCCATAGGATATAATTTGTAGGAGAAGTCTGTTCGAGGACTCTGTAACCGACCAGCCAACGATTAGCAAGCTTGTCTGCCTCTAACAACTCATCAACAGTCCTTTATGTTTTCTTCTTGATTACACTTCTGTTTTTCTTTCTCTTCCCACCAACTTCTACAGGTACGACTTTAGCCCTGGATCCCTCATATCTCAACTCTGTAGCTAATTTCTTATCTTTGTCGTTGCCAAAGCATGGTGCTGATCTAATCTGAGTCCAAACACAATTGTCATGTTAATCATTAAAATATAATTTGATGACATGAGAGGACGTACAGAACTATGTCTGGGCGTTTCCGAAACTTTCTAGTGGCTTTCTGGGTGCGATCCTCCTTCACCGTAGATTTACTGTCATTTCTTACATGTTTGCATCATCAATAACTCATGGTAACCTAGGATTACCGGTTTTTGATGTGTCGGCTATGTGCTCTCGGGAAATAGGTCAGTTTTTGAAATATCGAACTTGCCCCATGTAGTGTGAGGGTCACTGAGAACATAAAGAAAGAAAATAACAGCAGTCCCCTGTTGTACATATTCTGTTTTATAATTGTGTGCAGTATCGTAAGAGTGGCTACCATTTCTGCTCTATTGTAAGTGGTGCTTAGTGTGCTGTGTGCCTTTTCTATCTTATACAGTTCACTAATCAAGTGAATGTTAGTAAGCTGGCTAGTCGGTTATCACAAGACCGCGAAGAACGTTCATTTAATCTTGGGGACACATCGCTTGTAAGTGCTCCCAGGATAGGGCTAGTCCGAAATTTGCCTAGCTTAACAAATTATTTCTTGTTCCCCAAAACGTTCCCTATGATCTAGCTGTAGACCACGATATATCGGTTACCGACCCTTGATTTAAACCAACTAATTTTGTTCTTTATTGTTTATAATAATATGACGATGTCATCAAGGCATGTAAGGAGAGAACAAGAAAGTATTCAGTGGGGTACTGGAAGATGAGACAGGTCTATATTTCGGAGCTGGCATTTGCTGATGATGTTGCCCTGATTGCTAAATCAGAGGCACATCTCCAATCCAACCTGCAAGTCTGGAAGGAAGAGCTGGAGAAGAGAGGGATGGTCATAAGCAGCTCTAAAAACAAAATCCATGGTGATATCACGAGAAGAAAGAAAACATCAGATTAAGTTGGGAGAACAGGTCCTGGAGCAGGTCGACCACTTTAAATATCTCGGAGCTATTATAGACCGAAAGGGAGGCATCAAAGAAGAGTTGGCCACTCGAAAAGCAGTGGCTGGGAGACTTTTTCAGGCCATAAATCGTGGATTCCTCAGCAAGAAAGAGGTTGGTAAGAAAACGAAGATGGCTGTATACCGCTCCACCTATGTCCCAGTCTTGACATATGTATGCGAGTCGTGGGCAATGACTACAACCCACAAAAGCCAGATCCAAACCTCAGAAATGAGGTATCTGAGGAAAGTGGTTGAAGTAACAAGAAGAGACATGGTCCGCAACCAGACGATCCGTCAAGGCCTAAAATCCCACCCCCTGCAGACCCAAATAGAACAGTCCCAACTAAGATGGTTTGGCCATGTCTGCAGAATGGGAGAAGATCGGCTACCACGACAAGCATGTGAAACAAAGAGCCAGGGATCCAGACCTCCAGGACGACCCAGAGTCCGCTGGGAGGACAACATTAGACAATCTTTGAAGGACCGAGGACTAGAATGGAACCAGGCCAGGAAGAAGACAGCTGATTAGAATGGTCTGGCGCTCTCTCTTCCAAACCTCTACACCTCACGGTAGAAGGGGAACTACTAAGTAAGTAAGTAATAATATGAATATCCTATAATCTACTAGCACAGTATTTTACCAAGAGCTGACGCTCAATGACATTGGATCAAAGTCAAGTCAACACAGTATTACAGCGTTTATCTTGTTTGTTATTTCGTCTTTATTAGTTGTGAACAGGGAAAGTTATTGAGTAACGGAGTCTTTAAAAGTACAGGTTGCTGCGAGTCCTTTATTTAATTGTTGCACTGTAATTGTGATGATAGTCTCGACCTATGGTGATGCACTTTTCAGATTTCCGGTTTCCTATAAGGTGGTTGTCTGTGCTGTTACAGTTCACTCTCGCAGTAGGATGGCAAGGGGCAGATGGTCCCTGATTCGAATCTCTGGAGTGCTTGTTACTTTTCGGTTTAATAAAACCAGACTCAGTACAAATGCAACGTATTGAAAAATAAACTCTCTATAAATTAGCAAGAACTTTTTTGTGGCAGAGTGATTAGAGCGCTTATATGGTACATTAAAGTGAATTGGTTGTAGTTAAAAAGCTATCTCCCCCAAGAGTAATTGGCAGTACTGCTGGTCTCTCGATCTGCAACAGGGCCGTGCGGTGGCGCTGCAGAGGAAAACATATTTTTTTGGCCAGCAGCTGTACAGGTTGTAACTCCAGCTCCAATAGCGTATATTCAAGTTGTTTCAGTTAAAAAAGCTTGCTTTTGATCATCGCAAGCATAAATTAAAATTGCCTACTGACGACAATTGTTGCATGTTGGACATGTTCCACACAAAGGGATTTCAGTGTGAGAATTTGATACGGTTGACAACTGCATGATGTAAAACTAATTACCGCAGAAACCACAGCTGTAAGAACAACGTCTGTTCTTGGTGAAGACTTCCTGGAGATAATGCAGCTGTGTTGATTCAATGCTCCGTCAGGACCACATGAGTTAATAGAGGCTCTCTAGGAACAATTAAGTTCTGGCTCTCTAGGAACAACTACGTGCTGGTTCTATGCTCCGTCAGGACCACATGAATTAATGCAGGCTCCCTAAGAACAACTAAGGGCTGGCTCTATGCTCCGTCAGGACCACATCATTTAATGCAGGCTCTCTGAAAACAACTAAGTGCTGGCTCTATGCTCCGTTAGGACCACATGAGTTATGCAGGCTCTCTAAAAACAACTAAGTGCTGGCTCTATGCTCCGTTATTAGCGCCAAAGAGACAGCAAAAGAGTAATTAGGGCTCTTGCTTGTCAATGTAAGACTGAGTTCGAAACCAGGTCGCTGAATCATCCAGTTTACCAAGCTGTGGACATGAATACCCGACTCTTCATTTAGGGAAGTGTGGCGTATAATGGAAATATAGCCTACAGTATCTGACAGTCTTACGTGACCTCGTAGCGTTCTTATGATTTGCTAGCAAATCCATGCATTTACAGCCTGCGTTTTACTCACTTTTTTAATCCACGCTTCTTTTCCTTGTACATAAACAAACGAAGTTGTTTACCAACTTTCGCGACCAGCCAGTCATAGCGGGGAGCGAATATGGTTTGTTTACCAAGTTTCTCACGTGAGCTGATGTTACGTGCAGTCTTTGATATCTTACAATATTATACATTGGTATACTTGTTATGTTCGCAAATATTTTGTAAACAAAATAGATACTTTTTAGTGCTTAAGGAAAAGTCATTATTGAGTTACTTCCCTTGAAAGTTGTGTCGTCTCTTTCGATCGAACTCCGCGGATGAATCCAGTTTTACTGCGATTTATTCTTTGTTTGGGTAGTAATAGATTGTTCTTGCTTCAGAATATCTATGGCCTGAATTTATGTGTATTGTTTGTCTGAGTAGGACGAGTCTGTCTTATATCTGTATATCTTTACATATCTAAGTCGAACTATATGTTCTTTTGTCTCTAGAGAGGTCAAAGGCTGTTCGGCGGATGTGTCGCGAGAGAGGTGTGTTTTGGCTTCGCCCTGATGATGGGCTGTGTTTTTCTATGTCGGCTTGTAGCCGGAAAAAGTGATCTCTATATTTATGGGGAAAGTGATAGTCGTCTAGACCTATCATGTATGCTTTACCCCAGTGTTCATTCTTATTGCCAAGGAATGGCAGAATCATATTTCTGATACCCAGGTAATAAAAGATACTCTTTTGAACTCTCGTACGAAGCCACCGTTTTTCGATAGGTACGATTTTGTACATCTGAGAGGATGCATTTAACTAGATGGAAAACGACTCTGATTCCTAGCAGCACTATATCCTGTAGAATGCAGTCAATTGTATCATGATAGAATCTACAGAGCAATGAAACATTTAATGAATGACTAACTTTAAGACAGATTCATTATCTGTATCCAAACGTGAGTGACAGCTCACGAGAGAAGCCATCTTGTAACCAAACATTTAGTGACTTTCAAGAAGAGAAAAGGGATGCCCGTATTATCGCTTGATTAGTCCAGAGATCACTGCTACACATGAGAACCCATTGCTAGCGGTTCAATTTGATTATATGGAAAAATCTGTGCTGGACATTATGTTAAGGAATCTTCGCTAGACGAGGTTAGGTCTAGAAGCCATCTTGGACATTGTTTATAATCTGACGTGCTTTGTCAGTAAACTCAGATGATATATATATATATGGGCAATACTGAGTGCTTGGCTACTGACAGTCCATTATACTATTATTCTACATGAGTGCCCATGTAACATTGCAAGACCATTTATCCACTGTACCATGATGTATTATGCCAACCTGTGATTTGTCACTATCTGTGCTGTCGAGTGTGTACGTCCAAATTAAACTGTAGTAAAGGTACACAGTCGTTGGTGTCGATGACTTCCAGCCATACATGAGTGTGAGAAAAGAACATTTGTCAACACCACGAACTCTTCTTATCATTCGCATGTTATACACTCAATCTATGTCTACACACCACTGCGTAGGTCAAGTTGACATTCCATACTCAAACCACGAGCAACACAACAACACAGTATTTAACTCTGGTGATGTTCGAGTGAGCTTCAGATTTTTCAGCATGTCTCTTGCTCAGGGCAAGGGTCTTGTATTATAAGAGTTTATCAACTGATGATGATGACGTCTGTCTTCCAAAAAGAGACTTTATCAACTGGTGGACCAGCTTTCTGGGTTTGACCTCGCAGAAGTTGAGAAGTCAACAGATTACCGATACCAGACCGTTTCCTGTGGCTGATACGACACACTTGCAGTATTGGTTTGCTCTTTGTCAACACTTCGTCACGTGACCTGTCAAGTGAATGCAGTATGTAGGTCAGCGTTGTTGACATTTTTACATTAGACATTACAGAGTTTCACAGAACAGTTGGATCAATTCTTGTCAATATTAACAGGAAGACAGTATTATTATTGAACTAAGAAGTCCTATTTTCATCGATGGATCTTCTTGTTTTCTATATATGAACTTTAATATTTAAGGCCAGAATGTTTAATTGAATAAAGTGGCAGTTTGTTTATTTTCATAAAAATAACTTTGCCATTACTGTAAAAACTGAGCCTATTTTGCAACACATACTATCATACACATAATTTATATATTTATGTTTACATGTTATTTGTTTGTATAGTATGTTAGTTTCTATGTCAGCGGGTTGTGTTTAGGTTGGGCGGAGTCCTCACAACAGAATATCCCACGTCATAGAGGGTCCGTTGTGGGCGTTTTTCTATAGGTGCAATTTTCTTGATTGAAAATTTGCTGCGACAACTGTTGCTTTTGTGTTAGCTGTGAAGACTGTAATTATTGTTATTTTTGTAATATTTCTTTGTTCTTTAGTTTTGTTTTGATTTGTTTGTAATTTGTTGGTCTACCCTTTTCTATCTTTCAGTTCTATTCACAATTTATATTCATATACTGTGACGTCATTTGTGTTGTTATCCCTTGCAGATTCAGTGATTATTTTCATTGATTTCCCTATTTGATTTATTTGATTTCTGCAAACGTTTTCGTATTGTCAGTCCTATTTGTACTTTATGTATTCTGTTGGTTGACATATGTTTTATATAGGTATATTTCATAAGACACTATTGCCTGTGCACTGCACTTGGATTATGGTATAAACCAGTACTTGATTATTATTACTGTTATACAAGACCTTATTAAGGCTTGTGACCCACAGATATTGGGATAGTGTACTGATTAATCAAGTCATTAAGAACTTGTGGTATTATTATTGTTTCAAGTGATTAGTATTATTGTTAGACATCATGTCTACATTAGAATACTTCATTACACAAGGGAAATCCCCTGATAAGACTGGTCAACAAGTAGAACAATGGGCTGTTGCTCAATATGACAAAGCATTAGCTGCAGAAGAGAAAAAAGCTGCTGCAGAAGAGAGACAAGCCATGGCTGAAGAGAAAAGATTAGAAAGAGAAGCTGAGGCTGCTGCTGAACAAAAGAAATTGCAGATGCAGATGGAGCAAAGGAGATTTGATGCTGAACAAAAAAAGATTAGACAGGGAAGCTGAACAAAAAAGATTAGACAGAGATGCTGAACAAAAAAGATTAGACAGAGAAGCTGAAGAAAAAAAAGCAATAAGAGAACATGAATTTGAGTTAGAGAAATTGAGATTGACAAGTATGAGTAATGTTAATCAGGCATCTAGTGGTAATGGTAAACCTTCTACTTACAAGGTTAAGGTTCCACCGTTCAATCAGTCCAGTGACGATATTACATTCTGGCTGGATAGATTTGAACGTTCTTGTCGTACACATAATGTAGATAAATCACAATACGCTAATCAATTAGCAGAAAACTTGAAAGGTGAATCTTTGACTAGATTATGCCTTGTAGGAGAAGCAGATAAGGATAATTATGATGTCATTAGGGCGGCTTTGATAAAAAAAATACCAGCTAAGTGAGGAAGGCTATCGCCTTTTGTTTAAGACGATGGTGCCTGAGACAGGTGTAGAATTCTCAGAATTCACTGCAAAGGCACGTCTCACAGTTGATCGTTGGATTGAGCTTTCCAAAACAGAAAAAACGTATGAAGGACTTATGGATTTGTTGCTCAGAGATAAGATTATGTCATGTGTTAACAAACCATTCCTTGAATTTATACATGAGCGTAAACCCAAATCTCTAAAAAGAAATGGAAGAATATTGTTCCCAATATGTCACTGCACACCCCGACGTGACTTTTGGCAACACTAAGATTAAGGAGAGTATGCCAGTTGCTTCAGCAACACCATACAATCCCAATTATTCACACAGATTTCAGGGACCTCAAAACAGATTTGATAAAAAAGGTAACCATAATAGTTATCAAAACCAAGGTAACCAATCATTTCAGGGTTCTTCTTCAAAGAACTGGAGACGAGCTGATAGCTCTCGACACAGGGGTGGTCATAATTATAGGAATTTCCGTAGAGGAAGTAATTATAGAAACTATCCGGGTTATCCGTCTTGGAGTCAACAAGATCATAATTACAGAGATACTCATTATAATGAATATGATAATGGTAACCAAGGGAACTATGACTCAAACCCAAATAGGGGTTACAATAGAGGTAACAATAACTACAGAGGTGATAATAACCGAGGTAGATCTCAAAACAAAAGACATAAACCACATTTTCAGGCAAACTCTGCACAACAAGAGTCCCATGAAGCCTATAAACAGAGTAAAGATAATAATGATGCTAGTAATATGGCATGTGCCGCTTTTGATTTTGGGAGAGCATCTCAGTGCCCCCAATGCAAAACATTATTTGAGCCAACCACAGTGTCTACTTTAAGCTGTGGCCATCCTCTTCCTGCTCTTCCTGCATCAGTCGCGCATGATGGAAGAGGTTCTCTTGTCTTACATAAGGGTTTAGTGAATAACAATCCAGTCTCTGTGCTATTTGATTCTGGATGCACCACAATTGGTGTTAGGCAGTCACTCGTAGATCCTTCCCGTGCCACTGGACAAGTAGTCAAATGTGTAACATTTGGCGGCACATTAGAGAAATACTCTACTGCTATCATTAGGATTGCTACTCCTTTCTTTACAGGAGATGTACACGCATGTCTTCTTCCGAATCCGATCGCTGACCTCATCATCGGTCGCATTCATGGAGTCAAAGAATGCACTCCGCAACAAATTTCCGCGTGGGAAAGGCAAAACATGCAGATTGCTAACGCTGTAGTCACTAGAGCTCAGGCTCTTAATATGCCTCAAACTTCATCTACTGAAGATAATGAAGTGCATAACCAAGATGATCCCTTGGTAATTTCTCGTGACTCGTTTATAAAACAGCAAGAAGATGATCCCACTCTGAAGAAATTCTTCATTCTTGCAACTAAAGGTGATCCGAATAAAGACACAAGTCGTAAATCGTGGATTACAAAGAAGAATGGCGTACTTGTACGTATGGTTCAAGACTCCATTACGTCAAGTCATTCTCAAATCCTGGTTCCCAAGAATTTGAGAGTTAAAATTTTGCAGCACGCTCACGACTCTCAGTGTGCTGGACACATGGGTTTTTCCCGTACTAAGTCAAGAGTCCTTGCGGCTTTCTTTTGGCCATTGGTAAACAAGGACATACGGATTTATTGTCGATCTTGTAAAGTATGTCAGGAAGTTAAATCCAAAGGTCCACGGCATGCTGCACCCATTCAGGCGGCGGACATTCCTATTCGGCCGTTTCAAAAAATGGCCATAGACATTATTGGTCCATTTAAGATCAAGTCTGCCAGAGGACATCAGTTTATCTTGACGTGTGTTGATATGTGCACACGTTGGCCAGAGGCTATTCCTCTGAAGAGCATTACTACTGCTGATATTGCAGATGCTCTTTGGCTTATATTTTCTCGTCTGGGGTTCCCCGGAGAGATATTGTCAGGCCTTAATGAACACTTAAAAAAACTTGCCGCACATACACAAGCGTGACACTCTCAACTTAGTGCCGGCCAATTAGCGTACGCACACAGAGACTCTGCTACTACAAACACACATTTGAACACGCTGGCGAACAAAACGTGTCAATGTAAACAACAACAAAGAATCAAATCGTTAGCGAATCTGTACATCAACTCACAACACCTTCTGCTCTCACTAAAGTGTGGCCACACAAACACAGACACTTGACACACTATCATCTTTTGCATCGTGCGAAACACAAGATCGATCTCGCAGCGAAACAACATCACAAACGCACACATATCTCGATGTCGACTAATATTACGTTACACAACTACACCATCAATGGGGAAACAAAACGCACTAAAACGCGGTTCCAACAACATCTAGTCACACAACTAACGCTAATCAAACACAGCGATACGTTATCCAACATTAACCCGAAATCGCGCAGAGGACACAACATCTAGTATGCAACCACATTCCACACAGCAACACTGACCGCACAAGTCTTCAACTCCACAGTCTAGTCAATACACATGGTCATACAAAATGGATCAGCTTCCAGCTCCTGCGCACACATTAGATTCCAGACACTACGAGTCCTGCCACAGGCAACACCAAGTTTTTCTTCACACAAACACGTACAAAATCTCTTCCTCCTTCTTCACATGTGAGTACTCTCAAGCAGATCAATCTACAGAAGAATCATAGGTGATCAAGTACAAATAGAGTTTCACATACACGATAAAACTTAGAGATCCATCTACATGCAGTTTCTCTCAGAGACCCTCGAGATGAGACACGACAAACATCGTAATAGTATAACAACATTCTGAAGTTCAACAATACACCAAAATTTTTACACTCAGAGTAATGGTCAACATTGCAGACAGCTGTCAACACGCGACGAACACAGCATTGTACATTATATGTGACAACACACATTGAAAAGAATCACGTCGTTGCTCTACACACAAAGACCATAGATACTCTGATATTAATGTCTAGTTACCTCGGGATAGTGGTATATTTATATGAAAAGAACACCACCCAACCGTACCCGCTGAAATATAAACATATTATATACAAATAACATTATACATATAAACATGTAGCATGTAAACAGTGTGAAAAGTGTGGAGAGAACAGAAGGCTCAGTAAGAAAATAAGAAGGGATAAGTTCCACACACTCACATAACTCAACAGACAGCGTATTTGACCTTATCCTATAACTGTACATTTTCAAGCACAGTTGACTAACATATAACATATGTGTTCACAGTGACATACACGTAGCAGACTGCATTTCCGAGTAGAACAGACTGATCTTATCAATCACGCACACGACACTCTTTCTTAACACAATTACATGCTGTGAACATATAAGAAGTGTTTCACAAATCATGGTTTTATTGTTCAATTACATTCTGCGATTAAGTACATTCATACATATCTTAGTATTTGTGAGCGCATGAATATAGTACAAATACAGCATGACTCAACTCATTTATGTGAGTGCGCAATTCACGTAGTTTTCTACTTTTTTCAGCAAAGGCAACGAGTTCTACTTGTGGAAGTTATGATAGCTATAGGGCTAGATGAGTCATTCGGGGTTACAATTAAACACACTTGCTATCATCACATCACACTTATGCAATATTATCTTTAGTAACATAGACCTTAGAGAGTGAGGTCTGTGTGATCATACGGTCTCGTGGTTGTGCCTGACGAGAGGCGTAGACAGACAGGTTTTAAGTTGCTAGAGACACTCTTCTATCAGACATCACGAGTAGCTGTCAGGTGTGTGCACTCATCATAGAGACAGCATGTGATCAGGGGTGTGAGATGGACTTAGTACACACACAAACATCATGGTTGAAGCGATGGTCGACAGACAGGAGGCAGGGGAGGTGGTGTCCATAAAAGGACGTGATCACTCAGGGATCACAACATTCAGTTACAGAGTGGAGAAGTTGAATTGATAGTATCATGCACTGTGGACTGTGGGAAGTATAGCATGTCACTATACATTAAGACATGTGGGAACGTGTGATGACTGACATCTATTCAGGTATATGGTGAGTTATTAGTATACGTTGTATCATGTGTGGATCTAGTGTGATTGTGAGGAGACTTGAGTATCACACATGAGGCGGGATATATGTCTGTAGTGAACACTCATCACTCAGGTCATGAGCTTAAAGAGTTGAAGTATGTGAGCGGAGCTGGGAGGTATTATCGGCTTCATGGTGACACACGGAAGTGAATAAGTATGGACGCCATGGAGAGGAGGGCGCAGAACAAACAGTTTGTATAGGAGGGAGGGTATCGAGCTCTAAACATTTTTGTAGTAGGTTTATGGTGCAGACAAGGGGGGAAAAATTTCAATAGAGAGTGAAATTTGTAGTTTTTATGGGTGTTGTATGGGTTGTTGTAAGGTGTATTTTGTTTGGTTGGATGTGTGATTATTTTAGTTAATATTTATGGGATAAAATATTGATATAGGAGTTGTTTGGGGAGGAAGTTGTGGGGAAATAATGGTGCAGAAAATTGGTTGGAATTGGAACATATAGGTGTGTCTTATTAGACCACTCTTTTATGTCGGAGGTCTCGTTAAACGAGTACACATATATATATAAGTGTGGTGGGATGTATGTAACAAAGGGGTACTATGAAGAGAGTTTATTTGAGACACATGTAGTGTGCGATTGTACACAGGTGCGTAGGGTCTCAATAGTTCGACACTCTACACTGGCGGGAGGTCAGAGTGTGATGATACAAACCAGTAGTGTACCACTCTTAGTATGTAACTATAGTATTACTGAGACATGACAGAGACAGACTGGTCAAGAGGGTGAGAGGTTTTATCACAACACTACAGACAAATATTAATTTATAGTTATCAGAGAGTAGATCTGGAACATATACTGGAGAGTGTTGTTGATCACTAGCAACTGGAGTCATATCTTGATGTGAATATTTAGGAGTGAGGTATGGTGTGATGATATCATATCCTCACACATAACTGTACAGATATATCTGTGGCACAACAAACATAGCAGGCAGTCACATTTGTACTCTTGTTGACTTTACACTGTACAAGCGACAATATTTTTGAGATGGATATAGTTATGAGTATTCAATATGGAGTAGACTGTTTCGTTCGTGTTAGTGTCGTAGTGTATTAGAGTGATGGATTGTGTGTGAGTTCTAAAGCATTATATTATTAGTACTATTGATTTATCTTATGTAGGTCAATGTGCCTTTAATGAGCACACTAGGAGTTATCGAACACAGTCTGATGGTTTTGAGCGAATATAGTGGCGTTGACTCGGTTACATCATGGGGACATAAAGAGGTACATTCTGTGGTGGGCAACTTACAGCTAAGGATAGTTCACACAATTACTAGAATCTAACTATTCTTAGACTATACGGAGTAGAAACGATCTGTGTAGGACACAACACAGGTCTAGCTCTATGCAGGTGTAGAGGTGAGATGCAACAATTTCTTATTCCCTAATAGGCACAATAGGATGAGTGCACAGTATTGACACTAGGTGTAGAGACTCTTTACTTACATGTGGGAGTAGATATCTGGTAGGTGTATAGAGTGTCATATTCAGTTACATGAGTCAGTGGAGCATTAGATCTAATGTAGTCTTTGTCACATAGAGAATCGATTCTGATTATATTCTATACGAGAGCAGCATTAAACATTGCGGATTGCGGAGTGTGGTGGGGGACAGTGTAATTACTTATGAATCTGTTAGAGAGTGGTTGACGTAGAGTTTTTCTATATACACGTGATATCAGTCGGATTGTCTCTAGGTAGCGGAGCTCGTGATTGTAGGGCTACGTCAGGGGTGCAAACTGTAGAGGGGCATTCAAGTATTATCATGGACAGGGGATATCTAGTAGATACAACATTGTGAAGGGTTTTTGTGTAGTAGGGACTGTTCATATACTCTAGTATTATATGCACATGGACATTGAACAACAGGTATGTGTCACTTTTACACAGTATAAACACATAGGACTAATTGTATCAACACTGCGATTCTACTTTAATTCATACATGCATGTACAAAATAAATGCATTTGAGTTTGTGGGCGAGGCCGTGTCATACGGGTGCAACACATATTCGTTCTGTAGTTGTAGACTCGTTAATTAGTAAATGGCAACGAGCGCGTATGTGCACACAGAGTGTGTGGATATCGTTAGTGACACATGCACAGGTCGTGAGTTAGTAGTTCACACACTTTTATCAATATTTACTTTTTTATGGGCGAATGTGAGTAGGATGTGGGAAGTAGTGTCAAACACGAGATGTTCCGTGGGGGACGCAGTGTAGTTGGTTTCTCAGGTGAGATATTCTATGATCTTAGTAGAACATGGGACTGCGGTTACTAGTCTCGTGTTTAATTGTTATCTGATGAATCTTGTAGATGGATGTCTAGTGTCAAGAGTACGTGAGTAAAGTGTAATAGGGGGGCTATAAAGGAGAGGACATGTGCGATTTTCATAGTGAGAGGGGGTTGGTTTGGGGGGCTCAATCTCATTGACAGCCATGACAGTTGACGAGGACATATGAATTATTCAATATAAGGGGTTTTCTGCTAATTGTATCTGGGACTCGCGTCGTAGTGACACGCACTAGTATTTACGAAGGGGGAGTACGAGACACACTTAGAGGACATGTAGATAGGGTGGGAGACACGCTATTGGACACATAGAGGGTCACGTTTTTACACAATTGACGGGAGCTCACTCTCTAGATGAGTGAGGTAGACACAGGGACAGCGAGTAGAGTGGGCGCGCTATGATAGAACTCATCGGATATGTCTAGTGATGTGGTAGCGAGGGAGGATGTTGTAACAGATCTATTGATAAGAGCACGATTCATGGCCGGAATAGGGGCATGCACTATATCTGGAGGCAGGGTAGCAGGGAGACAGGATGTACTCTTAGTCATTACGTCAGGATATAGGATTGAACGTCTATAGGAATGAACTTGTATAACACAGGATGAAGTGAGAAAAAACGAGTATCGGTGAGTTACACGCTGATTGGTTGAGGTGACGCGAGTGGTGAGAGTGTTGGGAGCACTAGACGAGAGACGGCAGAGGAGCAGAGTGAACACTATGTGACAGAGAGGACTCAGTGAGCAACGAGTGTGATCGGACAGAGCACGGAGATGGTGTGGTGAGGAGCGGAGAGAAATGCAAGAGTCATTTTGTATTTTAGAGACGAACAGGAGTGCTGAGACGATGATCAAATTAATATAACAGCGACATTTTAGCAGTTACAATGTGGTCCTTCTTCTTACTTGACCCACAGCATTTGTGGGGTATTAGGGAGGGGTTTGTGTTTGTAAGGTGAATTTAATTTAATTGTGGATGGTAAAAACATTTGTGGCGACAATGGAACTCGAGCTGCACAGAGAGTGAGCGCACGTTAGAGTGTGATCTTACTCTATGATAAATATATGTGATATATGGGTATATGTAGGAATGTAACTATTAGGACTTGTTGTACTATTGATTTGTTGTTGGATGAGGGAGGCATACAGGTGATTCCATCGAGCGTGGGGTAGAGTTTCACATACCGAACCGTGAGGACACAGAGTGTATGGGAGTTAGTAGGTGATATTATCAGTATGATGGTCAGTATGGGTACTGGATGCGTATATATTTATACAAGTAGATACTCTAGGTGACTTTCTACAGAGTGGACACGTAGACTGATGTGGGCGACAATTCGTGACGGAGATTCACAGTATGTATCTAAATACATATAGGCTGTTATATGATCTTTGGCATAGTGTGGAGGGGCGAGAAGAGAGCACTTGTAGACAGTTCTGATGTATTATTTCTCATTCGTCACTAGACTGAACTTTGGATGCGTTGGTGTTATATAGATTAGACTCTTTGATGGTTCAGGACACATACATATGGATTCTGTTACACTATTGGACATGTGTATATAGATACGGAGTGTGTCATAATTTAATACTTATGTGAGTAAATGAGAATTTACGTATGTTGTTAGAACTCATGAGACATATACATAACTCACTTCACAATAGTGAGATACAGAGATTACGGGTGATGACACACATTCGACTCTGTTGTAGTATGTTGATCTGTGTTTAGGGACACTGAAGACAGAGTTGAGTACGTGACTGTCGTCTCATTAAGATTATGTCAGAGTCACACACTATAAGTTGATGTCATTATTATAGTTATTTATAATAGGTGATAGTGAGCACAGTGTAATTTAACAGTTAGTTTTTTTTTTGTTTAATAGTTGAGATATGATTTAGAAGGGGAGGGTATGGACTAGGGATAGATATATTAGTTCTTAGCTATACAGTCTGTCTTTCTTCATCTGGAGGTCACTGTATCACGGAGTGACACACAGGATGTTTCTATGGGTCCGCTGACAGGGGGGTGTACATGTGATTGATAGTCTGTCTTGACTATTATAGGGAGAAGATTTAGGTATATTATGGTATGTTGGATTTAAGATTTATGGGGTATATTTATGTTAATAGGAGAATTAGATTAGACTGTATGATTTAAGGTATCTACATGAAGTGACTGTTATATGTGAAGTATTATTCTCTATCATGAAATTTATGCTGGGGGCACACAGACACACTGTTACGGGGACTGGATTTAGGTTTTGTGATATTTATGGGGGTAGTACTATTTATAGTTTGATGTTTAAGTGAACACAAGGTATTATGTAAAGCTTGGTGTGAAGAGGGTAGTACTATTTATGACACACACATGTGAATTGAGACAGATTAGGTGTATATGTAGTGGAAATGTTTTGACAGAGTTAGTTATATTGAGGGGATCAGGTGCATTCTTAAAGGTGAGGTTATGATTTTTCTTAGGGGTAACTGATTTGCATGGTGTTATTACTTTAGGTAAGTGGAGGTTCTTGTTAGGGATTTTAATAATAGTAGGGTCTGGGTAGATTAATAGAGGACGCAGTAATGTAGTTTATGATAGGGTTTGGAAAGGTATGAGAATTTTATGTGAATTGGGTGAAATTGACATGGGAGATTTTGGAGGTGTGTAATGTTAATTGTTTTGGTGAGTATAATGTTAGTTATAGCGAATAGGTATTTGATGAACGATGGTTGTTTAACATGGTTTATAATGTGGGAAATGGTAGAGTGTTATTTTGGTGGACAGGGAGGACAGATAGTGGTATATATATTACACGTTAATGAGTAGGAGTGAGTTTATTTATTGTAAGTGGTTTAAAGTTGTGGGTGATATGATATGGTATGATTTTATTAGCGGTTTGGAAGTATTATTATGTTGGGTGTTTAGTTGCGATGTAATTTTATATTTAGGTGTTGGGAGGTATGTTAATTTGATTTGAATAGTGGTATTTTTATGAGACGAGGTATTTGATATATTGCAGGAGGAGTATGGGGGTTTAGGTAATGAGATGGGTGAGGAGTGTAGATAGGGGATATGGTGGAGTAGATATGGTATCGTGCGGCGGATGAATAGTATGTTTTTGGGATGGGAGGACAGGGATATTTTAGGATATTATGATATTGATTGTTTAGTACGGACACATAATGTGGGTGAAATGGTACTTACTTAAATGATCGTTAGTATCTGTGTCAGTAGTGAATTAAGTGTGGATGTTTAGTAATGTACAGGATAATGAGTGGTATTTTGTTATAAGAGTTGATGAAGATCTATAGTTAAAAATTAGCGGACTTTTTGGAAATTACTATATTTAGGTGGAAATTACAGGAGGTATGTGGTTATGAGTTATTATGTTAAAAATTGATAAATTGTAAGGAGTAATCAGTTAAATGTTACTGGTAAATTGATTAGTGATATGAGTTATAGATAGGTTTTTGAGTGAGTGAATTTGAAGTTTGTTTAGGATTGATTGGGGTTGTAAATTATGGAAGATTTCTAGGGGGGAGAATTTTAGTGTTAGTAATACGTATTTGAAGTTTGATTTGCTTGTGGTGTTATTTATGATTGTGAAGATGAATTCTGAAATTTAGAATGGTTATTATAGATGTACATTGGATTTGTTTGTAATGGAGTATATGTTTTAAAGGTTGAGTGTTTAAGTAGGTTGTAATTCGTCAGTGAAGGTGTGACATAGTGTATTGATGTTATTTGTGTGGAGTTAAGGTTTGGAATTTTTTGTTGTTGGCAAATTTTGGGGGTTTTTTCTGGAGTATAAAAATATTTTTTATGAGCAGTTGGTTGTAAGTATTATGTTATACATTTTCTAAAGATCTGTTCATAAAATTTATTTTTGAGATGTAACACACTTGGTATGTTAGTGAATGGTATTTGTGTAGTTATGTTAGGTTATTACTTGTATTGACTGTGTGTTTTACTGGTAGTTGTTGATAAGTTATATAGTTTTTATCATTCGTTGTAGGCAGTTAGCACGTTTATTTGTTTGAAGTTTTATGTAATTAAGTGTTAGAAGTAGTTATGTAGGGTTTGTTTGGAATGGTGTTAGGTATTATGGAAATTGGTGTGTAAGTCAGAGATTATATAATGTTGTAGTTAGCATGATTGGGTTGTTTAATTCAGAATTGCACATTGTTTAATGGCTGTGTTTGGACTGTGGGTAGGAGTTAATCTAATGAAAGTTTGTTCATAGGGCATAGATATTATATATAGAATGGTGTTATTGTGATCTTAATAAATGAATAAAATGTTTGCATGATATATTGTGTATGGGTTATGTTTAATATGTTTTTAATTGATTTGTGTAAATATTTAGTAATATATTTATGTTATATTATATATATGAAAGTTAGTGTATATGCCTAATATGGATTGTATTAGGATAAGATTTGGTAGTCTATTTATGTTTATTTGTGTGGGGAGGTAATAGTAGTAATGATTGTTGAATAGTCTGTGTCATTAATTTTTATTTTTGCATAAATAGGATATGTTATATTTATTAATTGATGTAATGATAGATTGTTAACGTTTAGAGTATAAAGAGTATGTCTAGACATTGTTGTTTGAAAGTTTAGGTAGGAACGTTGAAAATATTTAGAGATTTGCTGGCAAATTTATATAGTGATTTTGTTTGGAGATGAGTAGAGTTAGTTATTTTATTAAATTCAATTTAATATTAGATTTATTTAATTAATTTATAATTTGATTGTTATATAATTTAGGGGTTTTTGTATAAATTTTGTGTGAGTTAGATGGTTGTATTAGGTGGATTGGGGATAGTAATTGTTAATATTAGTTGGGTATATTTTTTAAATGAATAGTTGTTGTATTATAGTATTTTTGTAAATTGGTTATCTAGAGTTCAGGTTTTAGTAACAATATAGAATTTAGGAAAGTGGGTTGAGATAGTTGAGGTGGGATATGTTGGTTTAAGGAGTTATATAGAATTTAAATTAAATATGTTGGTGAAAAGAGGGTATATATTGGTATGGGTAATTGTTGGTAAGAGTGTAGTATATTGAATATAAGTTGGATGATTGTGGGGAAGGTTAGTAGGAGATTTGAGGGTTGGTTACTCGGAGTTTTTTTGTTTCTATTTAAGTCGGTAATTGTTTTTATTATTGTTTTTGATTGGATTTATGTGGTGGTGAATAGTTGAAGATTACGTATAATTTATGTGATTGTATTGTATGGTGGATTGATTATATTGTTTGTTCTGTTTATTTTTACAGGGATTAGGTTTTTATTAGTATGAATTACTGTTGTTTTTAAAGGCATATTTTTTTTTATGTGTAGTTGAAGTAGTGGGTTATTTAGGGGTGGTGAAGATTGGCGTTGATTTATGTGTTTTATTTTGTGGGTCGAGTGTAGGTAAATGTTTTTTGGGTGGGTGATTGGTTTTGAAGATGAAATGGAGGGTTTATGGTAAAATTGTAGGTAATTTGAGTATGATATGGAAAATGGGAAGTTGATAGAGTGATGGTATATATAGTTAATTGTGATTTGAAGGTGATTGGATAAAATATAGTAGGATTTGGACTTGTGTGACTAGAGTGAATGGTTGAAGTTGAACATGGAGCTGTGTGGGAGTTGAAGGGATACTGATTAGGGTGTTTTGAAGCGTGAAAATGTTTGTTTTAGTTAGTAAAATTGAGGATTAGTGATAAGTTCATTATATCTTATATACCACATTAGTTTGTGAGAAGTGCGATTTTTGTAATGTGTAATTGGTTGAGTTTTGAAAGTATGTAGGATTGTATTACATGAAGATTTTGAAGGTTTAATGATGTGTTAGGTTGATTATAGGTTTGTTGAAATGTTAGTTTGTATATTTACATTGTGTAGGTTTTGTAGTGTTTATTTAATTGATTGTGAGGTCACAGGATGTTAGGATGATTATGGTAAGATTGATTTTGAAGTATGTAGACATTGATTTGGGTGTATATGGTTGTAAGTTGTTGATTTGTTTAGTGTTTGTTTAAGGGAATTAGTTATGATTTATGTAAGTTATTGTGATAACATTAATAATTTTATGAATAAATTTTGATAGTGGGGGTTTATATATGATTTAACTATGAGTGATTGAAATTGATCAAAGGTCTGTGTATAATGTTGATTGGGTTGGTGACAGTTATAGGTAAGTGTTATAGAGGTGTAGTTATCAGGGTTGTATTCTGATGGTAGATAGAAGTGGTTTAGTTACAGTTATGGAGTCTTATTGTAAGTAGCATATGCTATGTGAGAGGGTATATATGTGTAGATGTTATGGGTATTTTTGAGGTGTGACTTGTTTTAACGTGTTACTGTGGTGAGATTTGGGTGACAGAAGTACGAGCAAGGTTGTCTGTGGGTCTTACTAGAGGGATGCGTTTATGGTTTTTTGTAGGGGTATCAGTTATTTAGCGTAATGGTGTTTAGCGTAATGGCGAGTTTAGAGAACGATTAATAACTGTTTTGATTATGTTTTATTTTATGGTCATTTGAAGTTAGACTTTTCTAACACGAATAAGATTACAGTATTTTGGAGTCTATGTCTGACAGAGAGTCGTTCATGAATGGTGTAAGTGAGCACTGTGAGATGAGATGGATTGGTGTGTCTACGTAGGAGAATGGAGTGTTAGTGGGTTATCTAGGTGAGTTATGTTGATCCTGGGAGGACAGTGATTGTGAAAAAAGGTAAAGTATGTGGTTTTGATATAGTTGAAGTTCTTTGATGGATGGAGTTAGAAGAAAATATGTAATAGTAAATTTGAATGGGTGTGATAGAAAGAGTTATGAGGAGAGAAGTTAAAGTTATTTATGGATTGGGGGAGTACAAAAGGGGGACTTTTGAAAGCTCTTTATGTGAAGTGAAGTTTGGATCTACGTGGTTTGTCGAGTCGTTTAGGTGAATATTGTGATAGTAATAGAAAGGTGTAATGGGGGTTGAGTGATGGTTGCTAGTTATCAGTTAAGTTTGAATAAGTAATATTTATAGTAACTACAATATGCAATTGACAGTATTGACTAAGATAGTCATAAGTGTAGATTTGTGATTATATTTGATTTACAAGTGTTTGTGTAGTGTTTTTTAGGATGGGAATTGTGTAGTTATTGAACGAAATATAGAGTCAGTGAGGTAACCTATCACTAGTATCATCATATATTATTTTTAAATATTAATATAGAACCGGTAATTTAATATTAATAGAGTTTGAGACACATGTGGATGTCTAAAGTGAGATATGTACAGACGAAAAAAAATTATGATAGTCATATAGAAAATGGTTGTAATAGTGAAAAGTTGGTTATGGTTTGGAAGTGTATTAATTATTAGGGTATAGATATGTTTTATTATGTTGTTACGTAGGGTATTTTGTTTATTACTTGGGAATCAGAATGTATGATCGTGTGTATCTTAGTTCATATGTTGATGATTAAGGGGACAGTAAGAAATGGATCTAATTTTACATGGGTTTTTGTTTTGGATTTATGGATGGGGATATGATTATGTTTTAGTTGGGTTAGGATGAGTTGTGGTCTGTTGTAGCGATAAGATCTAGAAACATGTAGCAAATTAATACATTTGTTTAGAAGGGGAGGTTAGAATTGTTTTGTGGTGAACACACACGGATGCATATTGGTAAATAGGTGGCTATTTATTGTGTTTTAGTGTGATATGCTATTACTTCATGATGTTGTGCAGGGTGAGGAGTGTAAATGTGATCTTGATTTAAAATGTATGAGGGTTGTTAATGGGTATTAGAATTATAGTAGTTTTATGGTTATAGGATGGTACGCGTAGGGATCACTTAGATAGATTAATATGTATGTTTCTAAAAGAGTTAAAAGATAGTTTTTGGGATGTGAAAGTTTGTTGGTGGAGATGTGTTTGGTGAGTTTAGATTTGCGAGATTCTGGTGTGTAGACTTGGAAGATATCGTATATTTTAGAGGCTGTTGTTTAAGTTCAATGAGAAAGTGCAGTGTTGGATGACATGATTGATGGGAAGGACGTAAATTTGGCGATATGAGTAATAGTGTGTATGTTTTAATTTATTTGTTTGTTATAGGGTGTTAATCAAGTAAGGTTGATTAGCGAGTAGGAAATGTTATGGTGAATATGTAGGGTGGAGACTGGTGTTGATAGGGTAATGGATATGGTTTTTAATGACAACACAAATACTAGAAATTTTTTGAGTAAATGGTAATTGGGAATAAAGTATTTTGGTAATCATATGGTGATTGTTTTACTAGTTGGACACACTTATATATTCTAACAGAGTAGGTGGAAAGGCACAATTGTTTGTATCTAGAATGGTTCAATAATATTTTGAAAAGTGATAGTGGATATGAAATATATTGGAGGTGTAAACATGAAAGTTAAGGGATATATAATGCGACACACTGAGGTTAAAGGTGTACTGCGAGTTCTGACATTTGGATAAAGAAGGTTTTAGATTGGTATGAGCAGAATTATAGATTTGAGGAAGTGGGTCAGTTATATAGAGATGTCGTAAATATTATACATAAGAACATTCAAATCTGGAATTGATTAAGAGATGGAAGTCTGGAAGTACTATTACGTTAGTATAAGTGACTTGGTTAATGTGTGAAATTCACATGACATCATGATATTGAGATTTTTAGATGTTGGGTCGATTCCTTAATCTGTTCGGATGGGTAAGAAGCACATGTTGAGGACTTGATGTGTATAGCAGCGGATAATATGTTGGAAGGACAGTAGGATTTAGGGCAGAAGGATGAAATGAGATGGATCATTAATATCTCGGAGATTTGTATCGTAAGCACAACGGCAGTTAATTAGTAAGAATAGGAACTTATGAAAGTATGATAAAAATTTAAGAACCTCGTTTTCTTTGAGATAATTGTCTGAGTAGTGCAGCGAGTTTGTGAATTAATAATATCAGTACGGAGATGGGGAGGCTAATTTGTGTGTTTAAGAAGTATGTTATGTGGTTTAACTTAAGAGATATAAGTTGTAATTTAATAGGTGATCTGTGGGTGATGGTAGAATGATTTGATAGGTTTAGATGATTCTCATCGTCAAAATGATATTAAGTGAGATGTATAGTATTGTTATTTGGTTCATGTATCGATATTGATTTTTTAGTATTAAGGTGGTGATATATTATATTTTGTTTATGATTGGTATGATTATTGAAGATCTATTGAAGATAATCGAATGGAAATAAGTATGGTAAGAAAGAGTGATGGTGAGTAAGGGGGATATAGAATCTATAGATCAAATAGAAGTATGTTATATTGAATGATTGATATGGGGGGGGAATATATAGAATTTTTACTGTATATGTTTATCTATTAACATGGTAAGTTATGTGGTAGGGGTTGGAAGTATCTAGGTGATTTAACTATAAATTTGTTTAGATTATGTATGCAATAAAATCCTATGGTAATAATAAAATGTATTATGTAGAGAAGAAAAGGTGATTGATCAATAGTATATAATAAAAATTCGATCTAGACATGAATGGTTATATCTAAGTTATAGTTTTGCTCTGAAGGAGCGGTTTGAAAATAAGCTGGGGTAGTATGAAGATTATTTTAGTATATATGGGACATAGTGAATTGAAGTTTGAATTTTACAAGGGAGGACGAAGGATAGAGAGATCTGATACGGACATAAGTTGTATGAGACAAAGGACATAGAAGTGAATGATGAAGTTTGAATGTTGTTTTTTGTATAGAGTTTTAGAAGTAGGTTGGTTTTGTTTTATTTGTGTTAGAGATTGAAAATGTAGAATTGAGAAAGAATCAGAGGTTTAGGAGTCACTACACACATGGAGGAATGGTTAAGGTGAATTAGAATAATGTGTGAGATTGAGCGTGGAGATCTAGGTATGATTGTATTTGGATGGAGATCTCAATCGGGACACACATATTTGAGATGGTAGGTGTATTGTTATTGGACATCGATTTTGTTGATTAAAGATATGTGTTTGAATAGGATGATAGTTGTTGTGGGGGAAAGTGGTTTGGTTTTTGTTTATTTTATTTGGTGTTACGATATTGTTGAGTGGGTTATAGTTGGAGGGTAAGTGAGTAGTACGCTATTGTGATGGTTGGAGTTGTATTTTTACTATAGGTTTTTAAGTTGTGGTTAGATGGCTTGGTGGTTTATGGAAATGTTGCCGATAATAGACATTGCGGCGAATTGACTATTGGGTGGTTACTAGTTGTAGACACAGAAGAGTGGTTTATTAGTGTCATAGGAATAGGGCGTTTTGGAATTAGTTGCAGGTACATTTTGCATGGTCAAGGGATTATTGTTGAGGTTTTGATTTGTTTTGATATAGATTGGGTGAGCGATGAATTTGGAGGGATGTAGGCGTAGTTCATGGTTGAATGTTTAAGAAGATTATGGGTTTGTGTTTATAGATAGCGGGTATAATTTGTGTTGTTTGGTTATATTTGTAGGTGTAATGTATTAGCACAGATGGATTATGAACGGGCGGGGGTGGAGTAGGATGTTGTATTTATTTGTAGGAATGGTGAATTGTTAGATATTGAGAGGCGTAGTCTTGTGGTAGGTGTTGTAGACAGATTAGGTTGTTTTGGGATGGGTAATTGAGTGTGATTATGGGAGGAATTGTGATGTTAATGAAGTTGTATGTAGGGAATGTTAGTTTTGTATTGGGGGTGGATGTGTATTTTATTGATAATTGTATGATTTAGAGGTTGTAGTTGTTATTAGAGATGATGTTGGAGGGGTGTGATTTGTTGTAGGTGTTTCTATTGTTAAGTTTATGTAGAGTATTGGAATGTGTTATTGGTGGTATGTATATTAGTATGGTGGTGAGGTAAAGGATTGTTTAAGATATTAATTGTTGCATGTTAGTAGACTAAAGTGTGATGGATATTTGTTTAAATGAGATTTATTGTCTGTAAAGGAGTCTGGGGTAGAATTCAATTGGTTATGGTTTAAATTAAAAAGTGAGGTGATGCCATGGATGAGGTAAATTATCTACAGGATGGGAAGCTGGTCTAATTTAGTTAATTGGTATAAATTTTTTGATTAGTTTGAAGGAGTTATTATGGTTGTGGGTATGTACAGTGGTTACATATGTTGTGGTTAGGTGTAAAATGTGAAGTGTGTTTTGGGGGAGTTTTGTTGGGTTTTTTGTTATGTTTGTATAAGTTTTTTGATTTGTAGAAATAATAAGAATTTTGGATAATGATTGAGTTGTTGTGGATTAGATTGGAATATTTAAAGTGATTAAGTGTTGGGGTGTTTTGAATGTTGGTTTGTAGGTTGTGGTATGGATATGCTAAATTGTGGGATATTTATATGATTATAAGGGTGTTTATGTATTAGTTAGGTTATTATGAGTTGTGGGTGGGTTTGGTTGAGGGTTTATGTGATGGTGTAGTGTTGAGATTTTTTGAGTAGGTGTTTATATTGGTAGGTTTATGTTTTTGGGTTGGTCATAGATTGTTTGATGGTGTTATGTTGGCACATTGTGTGTGTGTTATTTTTAATTAGTTGTTATGATGGGTGGGTATATTTGGGTTATATGTATTAGTTGTGTTTGGTGAGAGGGTAATTTTTGAGTACTTTGGTTAGAGTTTGTACATTGGGGGTTAATGATTGTTTTAAGTAATAGGGGGCAGTTGGAGAATGCTAACTATTGGGTGTTTGGAAGTGAGGGATTAGCCATTAAGATGTGGGAGAGTTTGTGTTTGTGGAAGTTGTGTTTATTTTGAACGGTTTGGTGGTGATAGAGTTCAGAATTTGATATGGATTGGTTATGTGATATACTATGAGTCATTATTGAAGTTTTGTTTTTTTTAGAGTTGTTGTTTTAGTTTTAATAGAGGCGTACATGATCGCAAGGTCGTAATATAAGGTTCGGTGAGGTATTTTAATAGATGTAAGAATTTACATTAGGGCGATTTCATAGTGATGTTAGATTTAAGTGTGATTGTATTTAGTACAGTGTGACACAATTGAGGTTTGGTACTGAATTGATGTTGTGTACGATCTGATATTTCTATGCTAGTATATTTTTATATAGGAATTAACAATTATGGGTTTGATATTTTTCGTGCTTATTACAAAAATGATAAGGTAAGACATTAATCAGATATTGATGTTAATCAGAATTCACTGATATGATGAATTTGGATGGTAAAATAGTAGTAATTGTAATTTCACGGTTAATGTATTAGAGTTTAATAAGTCTTTTGGTAGTATGTAGAGATAGTATCTTGGCATTTTTTTAGTTTAATGTATGTAGGTTTTAATGATTGTGTGGTTGGACTCTAGATTATAATTATCACATGTGGGCGTGGATAAATGGGATAATGAAGTGTGGTTTGGAGGGATAAGATAAGACGATAGGGAATAATTATGGAGTACAATTTGCTATGGGTTGTTGTGAATTAAGATCCAGGGGCATTTTGTGGTTGAGGCTTATAGGAATGTTTTAGCTGGGCACCGGTGGCCGGTATATTTAATGAGTGTGATTACGTTATTGTGATATCTATTTTAGTAGCCATTTATGCTCAGAAGTTCTATGAATTTATTAAAATGGTTTTTTTGGGAAGGTAGGAGTAAGACTTTAATAGATGTTTGATTGGAGGGTTGAGATTTTGAAGATTCAACATACATATTGAGATAGTTTGAGTGTTCTAGTTATCAATTCTGTTGTAATCCTTTGCGGGAATTATGGTTGAAAGTATACGCTATTGGGGTAGATGATGCGGAGTTATATTCGACATGGTTAGGGTTCGGGGTTAACCTAGGGCTGTGAGGACTATGCTGGTTATACGATGAAAGTATGGGGTTTGAAATTCACTCTGTTTGATGTTTTATATTAAGTGGGTGACACATTGGTCAGGTGGATATCGTGATATCTAGTTGAATTGTTGGAGGTTGAGGATAATTTGTTAGGTCTACGTTTAAGTTGTCGTGCAACGATTATTGTTGCAATACCAATTGTGGTACATGGTTAGTGTGGAATTTATACCAATTTGGTGGGTTATTTTACCATGTTAAATAAGTTGCAGACATTTGTATTGTACACATTAATGGGAGTAGTGCCTGATCTGGTGTAATGATGATTCCATTGATTTTACACGAAAGATGAGAAGTGAATTCACTAGATAAATTTGGTTTTGAGCAGGATTGTTATTGCGAATACGGGTGATTTGACGTATAGCAGTATTACCTGTTTATGTAGTCTTGGAGTTGTTTGTACTGTAAGTGTTTTGAGTAAGGTTTTGGATCGTATATATGTACTTGGGATTTTAATGGTGATATGTGGTATCGTTTTATTTGTGGTTACTTGTTTGAATGGGGTTACATAGCCATGAAGATGTTTGTGATAATTATATTGCACATGGAATAAACACAAATAGGTTACGTGTGAATTTGGACAGTGTTTCAGTGCTTGGACACATGATAATTAATTTGTATAATTGACCGGGGTATGAGGTCAACAGGTCCCATAGGTTTTAGAGTATCGTGTGATTTTGTTTAGATCTGGAGTGGTAATTGTTTGATGAAATGCTTTTTATGATGTAAATTGCGGGTGTTGTTCTGAGAAGTATCAAGTGCCATACTGCATATCAGTGACAGATGGAGTTAGGTCTATACTATTAATTGTAGAAGTATGTGCAGGTTTTATGGACTTTTGGTGAGTGACTCAGTTCTTATTGATAGTTTGGTTAGATTTATGTACGGGGAAGGAGTTTAGATTTGCCACTATTCATCATGTTGTATGGGCGTTATGAGCAATTCTAAAATTGTTTGACATTTATGGTTTAAGGGAATGTTGTGGGATAGGTGTTGATTATTGAGGGTAGGTGATTAATAAGATTGGGGTTTAGAAAAGTGTATGGGAAGGGTTGAATTGTGAGTCATGTTGTAAGTGGTGGTCAGAGGTTACGTGTTTGAGTGTGTTTAATTGTGGTTATTGGATATGGCGGGGGATGTTATGTGTAATGTGGTGTCCAAGTGATAAGTGATGTTTGGGTGGTGTTTTTGTGGGTGAGATTTTGAGTAGTTTTTATTGTTTTTAGATTATAATTGTTTTTTATTTGTGTTAGTGTAATTGCATACATTAGGAAGATTAATGTTGTTTTGTGAATAGGTGATAATTTTGCACCTGGTAAATTATGATGGTTAGCAGGAAGATTTGTGTAACGCATGTTGTGGGGAACCACTATGATAGGATAGTTTGGAGGAGGGTAGCTGGTACGTTTTTAAATTTGTGGTGGTTGGTGGCGTCGGGGATGACATTATTTAAATGGTATGTTGGGTTGATTACCTCTGATTTGATCTAAGATTATGTGGTTTTGTTGGAATTATTTTTAATTTATTTTTACCTGGGAACCAAATGGTGATATAGTGGATGTTTTGTGGTTTTTGGGATGTGGTGGGGGTTTATTTTGACCGACGTGATATTATGCGGGTGTGTTTGTTTGAGGTATAACTATGTGGTAGCTTGGGAGTTGTATTGGTGGGTAGGGGGATTGATTATAGGGGGATGTAGGATGTGATGTAGTATATGAGTTATGGGGTTGGGGTGGACATGTGGGGGGCGTGGTGGGTTGTGGATTGTGGGGTGGAATTGTATGGGGTTTGTGTGTTAGGTGTGTTGTTTGGATGTTCGTGACTTTTATTTAGGATACTAGGGTTATTGTGGGGTTTGGATGGTGTGCATGGGGGGTTGGAGAGTGGTGTTGGGGTGGTTTGTTGTGGGATATTGGAGGTTAAGTATGAGTGGTGTTTGTGGAGTGTGGGAGAGGAGGTGCGGTTGGGTTGGAGGGAGGTATAGTGGGGGTTGTTTTTTATTACACAGGTATGAAATTGAGTAGTTAGGGTTGCTATAGGAGTGTGGTACAATGTGGACAGCTAAGGGGATGTTTAGTGGGAGGGTTTTGGTTATTGGGTTGTAGGGTGGGTATTAGTAAGTTGGTGGTTAGGGCAATGTGGTATTATATGATATGTGGGGGTAGGGTATATCAAAGAAAGGGGGTGGTTTGGGTGTTTATACAGATATTATGTGGTGTAGCTGTGGGGTATAGCAATGGTTGGGGGGGATGTTTGGAAAGTGTTTTGGGTTTTGAGTTTGGTGTATTATTCAGTAGGATAGGGGGAGTGGGGGGTTGTGTTTTAAGGTAGATATTTACTGGGGGTGGGAGATGGGGTGGATTACAAGTGTTGATTGATGATGTGTGGATGGTATCAGGTGGGCTTTCATAGGTTTGGTATCAGTATGTTATTGGGGGGAGCTATGATTTTTATTGATGAATGAGAGTGGGATCATATATGAGAGGATACTGTGTTATGTGTTATGGCACTGGATATGTGTTAGGGGTAAGTGGTAGGTGATGGGGTGGGATGATTGTGAGTTTAGCTAGAGTGTGGGTTTTAGGTAGTAAAGGGTGGTTGGTGGTTTTGGTATTTGTGTGAATTGGGACTGTACATGATGTTTTGTTGAGATATGGTGATTACGGGCTCACATGTTGTGAGGTTCAATAGGAATTGAGTATATGTGATTAGTCTGCAGGAGGTTGGTGAGCGGGAATTATTGTCATCCATTGTTGGAAACGGATGGTGAAGTTTATGGGGATGTGATAATGATTATTGAAAGGAGTGTCGGCTTAATTTGTGGTTTGTATGGTTTTTTTGATTATGGTGGGTTTGTACTTGACTGGAAGTCGACGTCTAGATGTAAGAGGATGTCCTAATGGTTGTTTGGAGATTATTATGAGCTGGTTTTTGTTTGTAATAGTAATGTGCAGATTAGCGCTTTGTAGTGAGGGGTGAGATGTCAATACTTTAAGGAAGTTATTATGTAGTTCAACGATGGTGTGGTTTTCAATAATGTACATTTTAGCGAGGTTGATTGCGCATGTTGATGACATGGGGGGGTTGTTACATGTAATTTAACTTAGATATGATGTTGTCACATGAGAGATAGTAGGTACTTCTATGCGCGAGGGTCATAAGTTAGTTTATGAGGTTGGCATAAACACATCTACAGATGATTGAGCAATAATAAGAAAAGTAATCATGTGAGGGAGATAAGTTCAAAAAACAAGGACACCCATTCACGGAATATTTTGCAAGTTAGATATAACATCTATTGATTTTATGGGGCTTAGTGTTTGTCGTTTGATCCAGAACCACCATAATCTCTACCAAGTCTTTTGGTCAGAACCAGAAATAACATCTTGAGCGAGGCCAGCGACATCGAACAAGTTAGAATGTTGGTGATTGAGGGACTTCTTTGATGGGCTATATCTAATGTTTGGAATAGGGGGGATGTTACCTTATTTATACAGATAGTCGATGGGTAGTTCCCGGGTTAAATTTATACTGTGTCAGTAGGAAGGAATAATAGGCTACTAGGGGTGTACACTACGAGCTAATATTAAGTGCCAGTTCAGTGTCGAGTGGCTCATCCCCTTTTATTTGAATGAGTGTTATTGGAGGAAATACAGTGATTTAGGTTACTAGTATGTGACCATGATTTTGATTTGATGTTACAGAGCAGTACGTGGTGGAGTTGATGCAGGACCTCATCATGGACAACCGTCGTACACAGTACAACTCTAAGGTACTGGATTGGACCTTGTAGTCAAAAAGGCAAGAGTTATTACAAGTGACACAGGTTAGTCGGCTATAGATCAGAGCTATCAGAGACCAGAGATGTGGGGTAGCTTACACGATAGTTGAAGGAATAAACATGTAAATATATTTATGATGCAAGGATAGGGGGGACCATTTTAGAGGGTCATGGTCATCTACGGGCAACGCAATTCCTATCAGGAGGTATTTATGAAGGGTCTATCTTATATTATTTATTGAGTAACAGTTGATTTTTGTCGTTGAGTGATTTAAATTATGGTGAAAGCAGATCACACTTGGATCTGAATCTTCAAGCCTTTAGGGGGTGTAAAATATACATGAATGGTAAGAACTTGACACTTACATGAAAAAGATAAAATGTATACATCTGTAAATACACAGAATAATTATTTAAGGATTGCAGTTAAAGGTGTCTACATGCACTTCTGCCGTTGTCAATTACTTGATTAACACTGACGAGGACTACAAGCGTTTTATTGTGAGTAACAGATGATTAAGAAACATCATTCATATCTCCAGGTATGAGTAGTTATTATTGAGTTGGTATGGTGCAGATGTGAAAATTTACCATATCAAAGAAAACATTACTGAAATCTCAGACCTCCGCCATTCTGACAACTAAGCTGCGTACTCCAGGTGTGTATACGTCCTTCATATTGTAAAGAATCTAGTTTGGATGTTGAGATCTATAAACACTGTCATCTTAGAGGGATACACAGACCCTAACGTGATACTTAGACTTCCAACATAAAACCACATGTCATGTCACCACCCCACTATCATTCTTAACGTGGGAAAATTACACACCTCGGTTAATCACTACTTCAATCTTGACCTCTTAACAAGGATGTGGATGTGGGTGACCAATTCATCTGCAGATCTCCATTTACAGATCTTGTTAGACGTCCTTGACATTGTTGTTATATAAAACTCCCCCCCCCCCCCCCCCACCTTATACTTCCGTTACTAGGAGCGGGTCACTTGACGCAAAATAGTTGTACCTCCTCAGTGTCCCTTCTCATCCTCATAAAACTGTTTCGTAGAGTTAAAAGGATTTAATCACATCAGGGATTAACAGAGGTTGGTGGACCAGCACCAATATGCTAATGCTGCTATTTCATGTTCAATTGTTTAGGTGTCGAGACTAAATATCAAAGAATGCTTATTTATATTTGACGTCAATTGCCTTGTTCTGTAAAACACTTTTAAAAGTAGTTTACATGTAGTTGGCACTATTCTGGGATCGTCACTGTTTCCAGTTAATTAAAACGTTGTTTCGCTGCTCGTTTTAAAGCTAAAACGTGAAGAAAATTTTTTTCCTGTCTTTAATCTAGATAAAACACTGCAGTAAAACATCTGAATTGTTTTGATTACATATTAATGCATGCTTATTAGTTTTAAAAACATCCGGTCTGAAAGTGGAGATTAATGGTAGTTGAATAAATAAAGAGGGAAAAACGAGACTTATGAAGAGTAAATAAACAATAAACATAAATATTTATGTTGCAGGCCCTGGTAAAAAAAATTTTTCCATCGCTTTTCCCTCACTTTATGTATTTTAATATTTTAAATATTTCATTTATTTATTTATCTTTTACTTTTTTTTTTTTTTTTTAAATTTATTTTTATTATTTTTTTTATTGTTAAGGCCCTTTTTTTAAAATTTTTTTCATTTATTTATTTTTTTTATTTTATATATATATATATATATATATATATATATATATATATATATATATTTTTTTTTAATTTATTTATTATATTATTTATTTATTTATTTTATTTTATTTATTTATTTATTTTTTGTTTTCTTACTCTGTTTTCCAGTCCTTGTTTTCATTATTTCTTTTTTTTTTTGGTTTTTAATATACTATCGACTTCCGCTTTCCGGTTTAGTGGCAGTCATCTTGCTGCGTGTGACTGGACATAAGGAAGTATTTTTTTCTCTTATTTTTATAGTTTCATGTTCTCTACTTAATTCTCATTTTCTTTCCCTCCTGTCCCTGACGAAGGCCTTGTGGCCGCAACATAGGTTTTTCTTGTCCTTTCTCCTTGTAAGACGTATTACTATTTATGTGTTTTTTTTTTTTTCCCATTCAACCGTAAGAAATTAAGAAGTAGAAGACTAGACAACAGACAAACAACAAAATTGATAGGTTTACCAGGGACTCCGAATCCAGACCATCTCCACAACTTCCTGCCTCCAGTGATGTTTATAATTTCTGTTGCTGACAACTTTCAGCGTTACTATGGTAAACAAGCGTCTTTTTTCTTTGTCAACCTCTATCTCTTTTTCCCTCAGTCATTTGCATTCTCACAATAGATTCCATCTGTTCATTGCTTGTACTGTTAGATAATGGTTAGAATAAATATTTTGATAATATGTTGTCTTTAAACGTGTGAGAGTTGTAGTTATCAAGAACACATTTCAATTTCTTGCTCCAATTTGTTACACTCATCTCTTATTCTGAGTTCTTGCTCTCATCTCGTCCTCTACATTCGTGCTTTCTTGCTCGTATCTATTCCTCTAATCTCGTGCTCTTGTCTCTTGCTCTCATCTCTTATTCAGATTACGTGCTCTCGCCTTTTGCTCTCATCCCTTGTTCTCATCTCTTGTAATCTCTTGCTCTCGTCTCTTGCTCTCGTCTCTTGCTCTCGTCTCTTGCTCTCGCCTTTTGCTCTCATCCCATGTTCTCATCTCTTGTAATCTCTTGCTCTCGTCATCGTTTGCTCTGATCTCGCGGCATTTCTTGCTGTTATCTTTCGCTCTCCCCTCTAGCTGTGAGATCTTGTCATTTTTTCTTCTCTTCTCTTTATCTCTTGCTCTCGACATTTACTCTCAAATGTTCCTTTCATCTCTAAATCACATCAATTGCACTTATCTCTTCCTCTAATATCTTGCTGCCATGTCGTTGTCTCATCTCTTTGTCTCATCTGTTTCTCTTATCTCTTCTTCTTATGTTTAGCTTTAACCTCCAGCTTTCATTTCTGTCTCTTTTCTCGTCTTCTCATATCTTGCACTGTTCTCGCCATCTCTTGTTTTAATTTCAAGCTTTCGTTTCTTCCTCCCTGTGTTCCACTTTGATCTACTTTTAAAGAGCTGAAACGTAAATGAATTTGTGACCTTCTTGGTTTGTTTAAGAATACAAAGAGACATCAGCAAACCACAGAACTGATGAAAATGGCACCACTTAGCAAGGACATCATTTGATATTCCAAATAAAACAAAAACACTAAGGAGCATAGGCGTTCAACAAACTCATGTCAAGTCGTTCTATCGCATGCCACCAGCTCAAGATCTATCAATGCCTTCCTGATCATTTTCATGTCTGCCTACAGCTCCATCCTCCTTGTGTTTGTCGGCTTCCCCCTACCTCTACAACCTTGGGCATTCCAGAACAAGGACTGCTTGTCAATGTCATCATCAGGTTTCCTCAATGTGTGTCTTATTCATCGCTAGAGTCTTCTTCTCATCTCTTGTTCCACTGGCACTTGTTTGATTCTTGTCATCAGTTCCACATTGGTGACCTTGACATACTTCTTACATCCTTCAATTCTACGCATGGATCTTTTATGAAAAGTCTGTAACTTCGTGGCTGTGGTTTGTGTTGTTCTCCATGTTTAACAGCCATACAATATTACCCAATTATTGAGCTGAAGTTTCAGATTTTTGTGTTTTGTTTGGTTTCGTTTGATTTCCATTTATTTCTCAGTGTAATAAAAGTTCATTTAGCCGTTTTTGTATTTTTATTTTCATATGACTATCTGTCCCTTCAACTTCCTCTATATTGTTGCCAAGATGTATGTATGATTCTACATCTTATACAGTTTTTTCTTCATGTTCAATAATGTTATCGGTTGCGGCATTTATTCTCATTATCGTTGTCTTTGAATAGGACACACATTAAGAAAGCCTGTTGATAGATTTACAGGGCAGTCCTTGTCCTGGAACCCCCATGGTAAAAGAGGCAGAGGTAGACCGAAAACACACAGTAAAAATAACTGGAGATAAAAGTGAACATGTTAAAGAAGACATGGATAGAACCTGAGCCGATGGCATGCGACAGGAAAGCCTTGGCATGTGTTTGTTGAAGATCTGTGCTTTATTATGGAGCTAAAAGCTTCATTGATTTGTCTTTCCTCCATGCATTGTCAACATAAGAGATCAGTTTAAAGATCAAAAGCCAACTTCAGTCACTCTTTTGTTCTTAAAATGGTGCAAAATCCTTGCCAAAGAATACACCTCCTCTCAATAATAACTACATTGTTATAATTATAACAGGAAATACAAGCATAGTTAGTTATTATTTAATTATATTGTCTCTTACTGGAATTACATTTTACATTGTTTCATCAGTGTTGAATTTTGCTACTTGTTAACTCTAACTTTTACTTGAAAAAATATTCCGTTGTATATTTTTAAATATAAGCAAGCGTTAGAGTTATTCCTAGGTGTAATTACGTCACGTCTCATATCTGTGTCTTGACCTCAATGATCGTCAGTGGGGAGCCTTTGACCTTTCGAGCTATTTGTCAATTTATCTATTTAAATATTTATTTAATGCTATTGTCTTTAGTTGAGGAAAGTAACGAGGATATAACCTTGCTCTAGTACCCCAATCATTACCAAAACTAGCATCAGTTGTCTTCCCTTTTCTGTCCTCAATACATTTTCTCTGGAGGAAATTCTCTCTTTCTCTGCGCGCCTAACGTTATTCACAGATTTTTGTGCAGAAAATGATAGAACTATTCACACTTTAATAAAATTAACATCTTCCTCTTTGCCACATAATATGGGGGTGTGATTTTCTTTAACTTTCCTCCAGTAGACCACTACTGTTATCACGACCTCAGACCTCAACGACACACAGATGAAGAAATAAAGAACAAAATAGTTCTAACTGTTCATAATAGAGCACTGCTTTTACTGAGCGATGCAAGATTGCTAATCTTCCTCCTGACAACAATTAAATCGATTCGTTCTATAGTATACATGGTCTGTTATGAGTTCAATCCTCCTCACTTTTAGTCTCAACTTACTCACTAGTAAACTTACTATTATTCACAAGAAACATCATATTCTCTCATAACCTCAAACTTACTAAGTGGTAACCTCAAGTCTACGCACTAGTAACCTTAGCATCATTCACAGAAGCCTAATCAATATTCACTGGTAACCTGTCATGAAATGACATTTGATTATTCGTGTTGTCTTTTTCTAACCTTCCTTTTGCATTCATCTGAATGGTCGTTCTTTTTTCATGTTCTCTTCTTTGTCAGGTTCCCATCGCAAACCAGTGCGCGAACAAACCGTGATAAGAGAAAGGTGTAGACATAATCTCTTTATGACCTACCACGTGTCTTTCTTATTACTAACCATGATGATAGATTGCACGGTCACTTTCTGATCTTAAATCTTGTCTTTCTCACATAATAATCTAACTTATCTTCTTAAAAACCTCAGCTATACTCTGTAGTAACTTTTAAAATACAATGACAGACGTAGTCAGCGCTTAAATAAATTACAGGTACCCAAGCCCAGGCTTGACCTATTTAAAACTAGTTTGGCTTACTCAGCTGCTCATCTTTGGAACAATCTTCCCAATGACCTGAAAAACACGCACAGTCCTTACTCATACAATCGTATACTATTCAAATACTTTATGAGTGCTGATTATATGCCACCCTAACTGATTGTGTTGTACTTTTATCTAATATACTGTATGGAGGCTCTGATGATCTAGTTTTCATTACAATATACTTATTCTTAATATTATATTCTTAATAACTTATATTCTTAATTTTATGATCAGGTACTGTTAATGTATGCTGTTATACTTCCTTGTAATGTTGCACTGTCCTTAAATTAATACTTTCAGTACGCTGGAGAATGTTGAGTGACAGTAATAAAAGATGAGCAAGAGGATGGAAGAATGCAAGAGGGGACTGTGTCCGATTTTCAACCCTTGGCAAATTAATTGCTTTCGTATATGTCTATCTAACTATCTACCTAGTCTGATTCTGGTCTTGAGTTTGGGACGCAAAGGAAATGGAAAGGAAAATGGAAAGTAACTGTCTACCCACCTCATCTTGATGAACCTAAAAAAAAAAAAAAAAAAAGTCCCTGAGTCATTCAGTTGAACACCGTATGAACATTTTACAAGTTCTCATAACATACCTCTGAATATGTCTCAAACCACTAATTTATAGTACGAAGAATTCGATTTTTTTTTTATTTATTTATTTTTAAAAATTTATTTATTTTTTATTTATTTATTTATTTATTTTTTAAAATTTATTTATTACTATTAATTTTTTTTTGTTTTAATTATTTTATTTTATTTTAAAAACACTTTAATTATGATGATTATTGCAAATGTAATATTACTTTTATAATGATAAATGCCTTAATAATGCTTAAAGTAAATGTGAAGATGAAAGGATATTAGTATACATGATGAGAGAGAGAGGAAGGGCAGAATGTCAGACGGGCCTGCGCGCCCAATTCTTAACCCTTTGAAAATAAAGTTCGTTCGTTCGTTCGTTCCTTACTCACTGGTAACCGTCACTGGTAACCACAGCTCTACTCACTGGTAACCTAAACCTTATTCGCTGGTAACCTCAACTTTACTTACTGATAACCTCAGCCTTAATTCACTGGTAACCTCTATCTTATTCACTGGCAACCTCCACTATTTTCACTAGTAACCTGAGCCTTAATTCACTGGTAACCTCTATCGTACTTCACTCGTAACCTCAACCTTTTTCACTTGTAACCTCAGCCTTAATTCACTGGCAACCTCCACTATTTTCACTAGTAACCTTATTTTTATTTACAGGTAACCTCAGCTCGATTCACTGGTAACCTCAACCCTACTCAGTAGTAACTTCAACCTTACTCACTGGTAACGTCAATCCTACTCACTAATAACTTCAACCTTCCATTCTGTTAACCCTACTCACTGGTAACCTCAACCTTACTCACTGGTAAGCTCAACTTTACTCAATGTTAATCTCAATTTTATTCACTAGTAACTTCAACCTTAGTCATTGGTAAACTCAACCTTATTCACTAGTAACCTCAAGCTTACTCACTGATAACCTCATCCTTACTCAATGCTAAATCAAACCGTATCCACTGGTAACCTCAATCCGACTCACTGGTAACCTAAACCTAACTCACTGATACGCTGAATCCAACACAGTGGTAACTTAAACCCTACTCACTGGTAACCTCAGCCTTACTCAATGCTAACCTCATCTTTACACACCACTAACATCCATCTTACTCACTGGTGAATCAAACCTTATTCATTGGTTACTTCAATACAACTCACTGGTAACTTCAGTTCTATTCACTGGTAACCTCAACCTTATTCACTAGTAAACAACCTAATTCACTAGTAACCTCAACCTCATTCACTGTATCTGTGGCCTATTTTCAAATACAGCGGAAGACGCAGTCAACGCTTAAATAAATTACACATGCCCAAGCCTAGGCTCGACTTATTCAAGAAAAGTTTAGCTTTTTCTGCTGCTCATCTGTGGAATACTCTTCCACACGACTTAAAAAATACTCTTAGTCCATATTCATTCAATCACAGACTTTTCAAATACATCATGAGTGCAGATTATATGCCACCCTAATTTCGTTATGTTCTTAAATAATTACATAACATCATATGTAGGTTTTAAAGTTAATTTTGTCCTGTTTAGTATAAATTATGATACGCATATGTAAATCTGTGTAACTGTTATTGTACTGTTACAATGTTGGGATTTTATTTTATTGTACTTTTTGTTATTTTATTATTTAAGTAATATTTAGGATACGTGTGAGAATAAATGGATTAACTATGGAAGAAGAGAGAAAGGAAGGGCAGAATGCTAGACGGGCCTGCGTGCCCAATTCTAAACCCTTTGAAAATAAAGTTCGTTCTATCTATCTATCTATCTATCTATCTATCTATCTATCTATCTATCTATCTATCTATCTATCTATCTATCTATCTATCTATCTATCTATCTATCTATCTATCTATCTATCTATCTATCTATCTATCTATCTAACTATCTATCTATCTATCTATCTATCTATCTATCTATCTATCTATCTATCTATCTATCTATCTATCTATCTAACTATCTATCTATCTATCTATCTATCTATCTATCTATCTATCTATCTATCTATCTATCTATCTATCTATCTATCTATCTATCTATCTATTAATGTTTATTTTTATTTTTATTTATTTTATTTTTACATTCATTATTATTATTATTATTCTTTTTTAATGTTAAAAACGTACTTTAATTATGATGATTATTGCAAATGTAGTATTACTTTTATAATGATAAATGCCTTAATTATGCTTATAGTAAATGTGAGGATGAAAGGATATAGTATATATGATGAAAGAGAGGAAGGGCAGAATGTCAGACGGGCCTGAGTGCCCAATTCTTAACCCTTTGAAAATAAAGTTCGTTCGTTCGTTCGTTCGTTCACTAGTAAACTCAACCTCATTCACTAATAACCTCAACCCCATTCACTACTAACCTCAACTTCATTCACTAGTAACCTCAACCTTATTCACTAGTAAACTCAGCCTCATTCACTAGTAAACTCAATCTCATTTATGGTCCCGTCTGAGCAGAGGGGATAGTGGTAAATAGGTGAGATTAAAGGTGTAGAAATAGATTTCACGAGTGAATAGTAAAGGAGAAAAAGTTGTCTCTGGACTGAATAGTTTCTCTAGTCCAGCCTATCTATACGACTATATTGTAGTGTAAGACACTCTTCCAACCCCTTATCTCTATAAAGATAAGTTTAACTAAACACACCCACACACAATTATGTGACAACAAGACACACAAAACGTGAAAAAACTATGGTTAATTGGGTATGGGTCTGACCAACACACACATGTAAGTTCTTTTTGTTGTTTATTATCATTAAACTTTTTACAACATCAAACGTATAGAGAAATCAAATAAATCAAGTTTACAGATATATGAAAATAACCGAATAAGTGCGCTCCCTTTGTTGAGAAAGGATCCCAAAAGAAGTTAATTACCCAAAGGTCAAAGATAAACACTACGTTACAGAATAGACTATGAAGAACAAGTTCCCCATTAAATTTCTACTCAGTAAAGTACTCAGTTTAGCGGAAAAAAGAAAAAGTTAGTACAAGGATTGTAACAAAGGAAAATATTCACTCTCTCTATTTCTCACTCTGTCATATGTGGCCACAAACACTCTTACTTACCTAATCGGGTGTTGGTATCCCTTGAAAAATTACAATAGTCAGGTGGGTTGCCCAAATATGGCCCCAGTCCAGCCTTTATTTCGAATAATAATTACAACGTGGACGCCAAATTTGGTGGTTTAATTTTCCTGGATGAATCATGTGTCACCGCAAATAGTTACTGAAGCAAGACGTTCTCGGGACGTTCACAGTTGCAAACGGAGAAAAGTCATTCCTGTATTGTCAAGCATCTGGTTGCTAAGACAAATGTTACAATATGTAAAAACTGATAATGATTGTAAATCCTATCGGCTGGCTCTTGTGGTGAGTGCCAATTTTGAAACAGCGTAGTTTTTCTGGATCACTCCGTTTCTACGGCTGTCAAACGTCAGGAATATATGTTCTTTCATATGCCCAGTGGGCTGGAAAAATTGGATAATTAATTCTGGGTAATGTACCGTCCAGTTACGATTAATCTTACTGTTTATTAGTCTCTTGGGACCAACCGGTTCACGAAGGAACTTGAGACTGGTAGCCACAAAGAAGACACCATTAATCCTTCACTGAATGAAGACAGGGGACCGAACAGATTCAAAAATCGAAGACCCAAAATAATAATAATGGTACTGGTAATGTTAGACCGCTGGCTGCTGGTGTTGATCAGGTGCTAAATAAGGAAGAAAAGAACATTTTAAAAAACTGCTACTATCCTATCCACCCGTAAGTTTTCCGCTATGGCATGTCGGGAAACAGGGTATGTGCCCTCCCCCGTTATTGCCCGCGAGAAAATGCACAGCGCACAAAGTCAATTATTATTTACTTTATCCATACGCGCACTTTAACAAAAATCGCCTGTCACTACTAGCTATTTGTCGGCGTCTATTGTTTAGTCACATAACATTAACTCTAGTCACTTATTTAATTTCACACAATGAAATATAATGCGAATTCTATTCGGTCTCTCATCCGTCACTCTTAATACTCTCAGTCAGCTAAGCCATATCTTCTTGTGTAAGAAAAATGGGTGTTTGAAATTACATTACTCTGAACGACTGGCAAGAAATATCTATGCGTTAGGTTATTTCACTAGTTTTAAACGCTAGGGAATTATAGTGGATAAGAATGGTAAACCTGACACATTTTAACACTTAAGCTCAATTTCTATTACCACAAATCAGAAAATGAAATCCCCACGGGACAATTTAACACATTTAGTGAAGGAATGGTTCTAGTCCAGCGTGATTAGATTCTCGAAGAATTTCTGAGCGACTCTGATAACTGAATTTGAGAGAGCGCGGTATATATACAGATCATGGTGTTATCACCAGAAGACGTTACAATTCACACCTTCTGTATAGCAGGGAATCAGGAAACTACGTTTTCCCGGATCAAAGGTTTCTTCGTTCATTCTACTCAGCGATACTGACCGACATCAGATGATTTTGCCGTGCACGGGCCTCTCTTAGATTACGTACCCTTGCGCAGATAAAACATTACCTCCCCCTGAAACGTGCGAACATCAAAGGTGGTCGGGAAAATATTATCGCCCCTTGTCTCTCTTCAAACAATCCGTTATTTCTACGCGCATCTGTCTAATGACCGATAATTGGCAAATCAGCTCACTTGAGAAACTGAGGTAAACATACGCGATTCGCCCCCTTGTTAAGATTGGCAGATGGGAAAAGCTGGTAAACAACTCTGTTATGTTCCTAGATAAAGGGCGTGGATTCAAAGGTGAGTCATACCAACAGAAAATTGAGTGGTTTTGCTTAGCCAATGGTAGACACTAAATTGGAAAGCAATGGCTGTCAGATTACTGTATCAATGTTTCCATTCCACGTCACATAACCTCAACCTCAATCACTACTAACCTCAACTTTATTCCCTAGTAAACTCAAGCTCATTCTCTAGTAACCTCAACCTCATTCACTATATAAGCTCATTCCCTACTAACCTCAACCTCATTCACTACTAACCTCAACCTCATTCACTAGTAACCTCAAGCTCATTCACTAGTAACCTCAAGCTCATTCACTAGTAACCTCAACCTTTTTCACTAGTGAACTCAAGCTCATTCACTAGTGAACTCAACCTCATTCACTAGTAAACTCAACCTCATTCATTAGTAAACTCAAGCTCATTCATTAGTAAACTCAAGCTCATTCATTAGTAAACTCAAGCTCAAACATTAGTAAACTCAAGCTCATTCATTAGTAACATCAAGCTCATTCACAAGTAAACACAACCTCATTCACTAGTAAACTCAAGCTCATTCATTAGTAAACTCAAGCTCATTCACTACTAAACTCAAGCTCATTCACTAGTAACCTCAACCTTATTCACTAGTAAACGCAAGCTCATTCACTAGTAAACTCAACCTCTTTCACTAGTAAACTCAAGTTCATTAATTATTAACTTCAGCCTCATTCACTAGTAACCTCAACCTCATTCACTAGTAAACTCAAGTTCATGCATTAGTAAACTCAAGTTCATTCACTAGAAAACTCAAGCTCATTCATTAGTAAACTCAAGCTCATTCATTAGTAAACTCAAGCTCATTCACTAGTAAACTCAAGTTCATTCATTAGTAAACTCAAGCTCATTTACTAGTAAACTCAAGTTCATTAGTAATAACGTCAGCCTCATTCACTAGTAACCTCAACCTCATTCACTAGTAAACTCAAGTTCATTCATTAGTAAACTCAAGCTCATTTACTAGTAAACTCAAGTTCATTCATTAGTAACCTCAACCTCATTCACTAGTAAACTCAAGTTCATTAGTAATAACGTCAGCCTCATTCACTAGTAACCTCAACCTCATTCACTAGTAAACTCAAGTTCATTCATTAGTAAACTCAAGCTCATTTACTAGTAAACTCAAGTTCATTCATTAGTAACCTCAACCTCATTCACTAGTAAACTCAAGCTCATTCATTAGTAAATTCAAGTTCATTCACTAGTAAACTCAAGCTCAGTCACTAGTAAACTCGAGTTCATTCACTAGTAAACTCAACCTCATTCACTAGTAAACTCAAGTTCATTCACTAGTAAACTCAAGTTTATTCATTAGTACTTGTAACTTCAGCCTCATTCACTAGTAACCTCACCCTCATTCACTAGTAACCTCAACTTCATTCACTAGTAAACTCAAGTTTATTCACTAGTAACCTCAACTTCATTCACTAGTAACCTCAATCTCATTCACTAGTAAACTCAAGTTCATTCAATAGTAACCTCAACCTCATTGACTACTAACCTCAACCTCATTCACTAGTAACCTCAACCTCATTCACTAGTAACCTCAACCTCATTCACTAGTAACCTCAACCTCATTCACTAGTAACCTCAACCTCATTTACTAGTAACCTCAACCTCATTCACTAGTAAACTCAAGTTCATTCACTAGTACCCTCAACCTCATTCACTAGTAACCTCAACCTCATTCACTAGCAGCCTCAACCTCATTCACTAGTAACCTCAACCTCATTTACTAGTAACCTCAACCTCATTCACTAGTAAACTCAAGTTCATTCACTAGTACCCTCAACCTCATTCACTAGTAACCTCAACCTCATTCACTAGTAACCTCAACCTCATTCACTAGTAACCTCAACCTCATTCACTAGTAACCTCAACCTCATTCACTAGTAAACTCAAGCTCATTCACTGGTGATGGATAGAACACAGAACTGAGGAAACCTCATGTCATGGGAAACAACAGAAGTGATTGCGTCATTAATAGGCCGTACTGCCCGTGGTGGACTTCCGGTGTTATGTCTTTCGGTTCGCACTATTGACCTGTCATCAAAGTATCATTTTTTTAGTGATGCGTAGATGGCAGAGAGGATAGTGTGATTCACTTGCATAGCTAGGCGGGGTTGTCGCACGGAAGGTCCGGTGTTCAAATCTTGGGTAAGCCACTAATGTCTGTTGTTTTTCTGTTGTCTAGTGTTCTACTTCTTTATTTCTTACGAGTGCCTGAAAACATACCTTTATGTTTGTTTCATATTAATGTACCGTTTGCAGGCCTCGGGTTTCCCTTCCTTATATGTTATAAATATTTAGAAGCACGTAGCATGGTTGAAGAATACTCAGGGGCGTACATATGTGAATCAAGGTTTATGGGCACATGTGAAAAGCGTGCAGAGTGAATGTAGTTAGCATTTTTGTCAGAGAAGAATACTAAGATGTCAGGGGAATCTGTGGCCATCCGTCGTGGGAGACGGTCGGTGTTTTCTAGAGTATGTGAATAGTGTCTGTGATTTTGATTATGAAATATTGGATGTGACGCGATGATATTCCGCGTAAGGTGTATTTACAAGGCCTTTAAGTGGTCTGTTGCAAGGCGTGGTTTGGTTAGCTCTGAATAATGTTCCATGTGATATTAATAAAACAGTTATAAATGTCTGGCCATTGTTTTATCTTCTTGATATTCTTGAGTGATCGTGTATCGTGCCTTCTATGTAAGATTACGCGAATGCAGGGGTGGAAGATTCTGAACAATAATTGAATGACTTGGAATACGATTGATGTGACAAGTCGGTTCCATTGAGTCCACCAACATTTAATACAGTTTACACGTCAAAACGATTCATGCATGTTGATCACAAAGGTACATATTATAACTTGAAAATATATGGCATAGATATGCAGATATCCTATCAGTCCTTGTCCAATAATCAAATTACTGTATGCAGATTGTCATAGCTGTATGCACGCGCGGTTGGGGTTTTCCAACGGCCGACAGTGAGTCTATGAGTCTGGCAAAATCAAATACTATGGACTGTAATTCATCCTTCCTTAATTTTTACTTTCGTACTGACCTTTAATCATTTCAAATCTTCATAATAGCAATGGACTGACCCATGTCCGTACTTGCATAAAATATATCTGTATGGCAATACCATGCCCAACATTGGAAGGAGAGTCAAACGCGTCTTAACAGCTTGACGGTCAATGTGAAAAGGGTAGCGTTTCTTAGTTACCGACTGTGTCCTAAACAACGCTATACACGTCATAATCGATCGTGTATAAAGCGTTCATTAATTGAAACATCTATCGCAATATATTAAATGTCTTAACCTTTATAATTGCACGTCTGGTAACCTTTAGCAGACGGCGTTAATATCATATACCGTAACAATTCCCTGTACACCGGGGAAAAAAAAAATCGATAGATTTTTTTTCAATATCTATCCGACTTAACAATTTTTCAAAAAAATTTAACACAATTGTGACATATGGCCGACGATGTTCTGAGTAGAACCGTGTTGCGGTCGTGTCAACTAACTATTTGTCATAGTCATCTAAGATAAATCACATTATATATTAATATTATACATATTATTATATCAACTAAATAAATGTCCAATGTTAATAGTGAATGGTAAAATTAAATTAAAGTAAGGTCTGTCGTATTAGTATGTCATATAGGAATTAATTTGACTAATTAAAATTAAATTAATTAATTAAATTAAGAGTTAAATTATTAAGGTTCTAATGTAACGCGATGTTATGAGAGAAGAAAAAGACAAAATAAGTGAGAAGAAATAGAAAGAAATTCGAATATAAGTTTTAACTTAATTGTGTGTGTGTTAAGTGTTAGTGAATAATAACTATCTAATTTAACTAACTAAATAATGTATAGGTACATTAAAAAAAAATTATTAATCTAATACTTGTGTGAGATTTATTTTCTCTTTTCATAATTTCTTCTTTTAGTATTTCGTTCTCTTTTTTTTGTTCCTTCATTTCATTTTTTTTTTCTCACATTTCATTTTATTGATAATAATTCAATTAAGAAGTTAAGTTAACTAATTAATTTGTATAGGATATGATGATCCATCCGTAGTCTTGATCCTGATGAATTCTTTTAGGCAAAATGTTCAAACGTTTACGTTGGAAAGAAATGTCATTTATCCTAGCATCCAAGAATTAAGTATACACAGGAACATCAGTTCGTTTTGTCGTCAGACATTGTTTCATGATTGTTCAACGACTATTCATATCTCGTGTATGGACGTTAGACGAAGTTTGAATGTCTATATATACCTTGATTGTCTTTTAATTCAATTCTGTGATGCGTATAGTGTTTATAAAGTCTAAATTGAAGGCAAGGTTAGTTCCTTTATAGTTGATACATCGTTCAATCCAATGTAGTTCTGATTGATGTAGTTTAAGAGTGTCAATGTTGATTATTCGTCGTCAATAGGATTACGTGACAATGCATCTGCCACACAATTTTCAGTGCCAGGTATGTGTTCAATGGAGAACTCGAATGGCTGTAGGATGATTGAATATCTGGCAAGTTTCTGGCTTTTGTGGTTGGATCGACGCAAGGATGCGACCGCACGTTGGTCCGTCTGTATGGTAAAGGGAGCACCGAGGAGAAACTTTTCAAGCTTCGTTATTGCCCAGATCACCGATAAAAGTTCCTTGTCAACTGTTGAGTATTTTGTTTCAGCCGGCTTTAGCTTTCTTGAGATATACAAGGTGGGGTGTAGAATGCCATCATGGTTCTGGAGCAGGCATGCACCAATGCCGTAGTTACTAGCATCTGTTCGTAAGAAAAATCTTTTGGAAGCATCGGGAAGTCTTAAAAATTGGTTCATGTGAGAACAAATTTATAATTTTGTTGAAAGTTTCATTGCATGTACCAGTCCATGTCACCTTCACCGGCATATCTTTTTTTAACAATGAAGACAATACAGCCGTGATGGATGACAAGTTTGGTATGAATCTACTGTAATATTGAACAAGTCCTAACAAACTCCTGACCTGTTTCTTCGTCTGAGGAACTGCTATGTTTAGAATTTTGGAGACTGTACTAGGTAACGTTCGGATATATCCCGATCCAATGATATGTCCCAAAAAGGTTATCTCATTACACGCGATTTGCACCTTTGTAGGTTTAGCAGTTAGATGATAATTCCTTAGAGTGTCAAAAACATGTCTAAGTCCCGAAACATGTTCCTCAAACGACGAACTAAACAAGCATATGTCGTCAATATATGTAATAACGTCTGGTCTACCTGATAAAATTTGTCGCATCAGGCGAATGAAGGTAGCTGGCGCATTAACAAGCCCAAAAGGCATCACGTTCCACTGGTATAGACCTTGTGGCGTGGAAAATGCGGTGTAGTACTTAGCCTTTTCGGTCAGTGGTATCTGCCAATAACCTTTAGTTAAGTCTATCTTACTAAATATAGTTGCGTTAGATAGACGTGGCAGTAAGTCGTCGATAAGTGGATGTGGTTCGCTGTCAACTATAGTCTTAGCATTTAATTTTCTATAATCAACGCATAGTCTAATGTTATTGTCCTTCTTCCGGACAATCACTAATGGAGAAGAGAATGGCGAATTACTAGTCTCAATGATTCCCAGAGACAACATCTGTTCAAGTTCCTTAGTAGTTTTAGCAAGGAAATGTAAAGGAACAGAATAGGGATGTACACGAATAGGTGTATCATCATTGAGAGTAATGTCATGACTGATAGCCGATGTGCGACCCGGGACGTCGGTCAACACATCTGGATAAGATTGTAATAGATTAGCAATCTGTAGACGCTGTTGCGGTGTAACCGTTGAAGAGATGGTTACATCCCGCCAAGATTCAGTAGGTTGAACTACTGGTACAGGTAACGGTAACTGTACCTCAGGAAAAGAAGATTCTTCTTCCTGGATGACAGATAAGTTAGTATAATGACAAGTGGATACTGTGTTGTCATCTAGTTCATGAAAAATTGACTGTAAGTGTTCAGGACGTGTATGAAATTGCTTGAGCATGTTAATATGAAATATCTTTTTGTGTCCCTTGATATCTAAGACGTAATCAACGTCGGAAATTTTATCAATGACTTTGTAAGGACCATTCCAAGATATCAATAATTTATTGTTATTGTGAGGAAGTAACACATAAGCTTCGTCGCCTGGGAATAATTGGCGTAATCGTCGAGACTTATTTTGTAGAGATCGAGCCTTAGCTTTTGCAGCCTCAGAAGAAGCTGTTGCCAACAGGCAAGACTCAATAATGTTCTTCCGAAGATTAATTACGTACTCGTAAGATGACTGAGTGTCCTGAGTCATCTCGTCGTCAATTAATAAGTTTTTTATTAGTCCCATAGGACCTCTTGGGGGAGCACCAAAAACTAATTCAAAGGGAGAGAAGCCAGTTTGTTCATGCGGTACCTCCCGATAAGCAAATAGAACAGCTGGGAGTGCTCTGTCCCAGTCATGAGGGTGCTTAGCAGTAACCTTATGTAGTAGTTGTTTAAGTGTACGGTTAAGTCTTTCAACCGCACCATTACTCATCGGATGATAAATACTACTTAAATTTCTATCAATGTCCCAAGTTTTCATGACTTCCTTCATGGTGTCAGATATAAACTGTGACCCATGGTCTGATAAAAGTTTTCTAGGAAACCCTATTCTAGAAAAGATGAGATGTAGTGCATCAGCTACATCTGTGGTAGTGGTGGTCTTTAATGGGATAGCTTCTGGCCATCGTGTGCACAAATCAATGCACGTAAGGACGAATCTATGTCCTCTGGCCGATGGTAGCAATGGACCAATAATGTCTATTGCCATCTTGTCAAAAGGTCTCACTGAGATATCGCAAGCCTGAATAGGCGCCGTGTGAAAAGCTCCACGTGCTTTCACTTCTTGGCATGTAGTACAGGAACGTACATACTGCGAAATATCTCTTGACACCCCTGGCCAAAAGAATGAAGACAGTACTCGAGATCGTGTTCGAGTATATCCCATATGTCCAGCACAATGTGAGTCATGTGCGTGTTGAAGAATGTATCGTCTAAAAGTATATGGGACCATAACTTGTTGTTTCATTTGTGATTTGTCATTAAAACATCTAATCAATATGCCATTTTTAATAACAAAACAATGTTTGTTATTATTACCTGAGGATAGATTGTCAACTTTATCAACCAGCTTAAAAAATTTTTTTAAAGATTTATCCTCTTTTTGTTTGGTTGCAAATGTTTCCCTGTCAATAGGTGAATTGACTACAAATTCCTCTTGGTTGTCTGCATCCATTTTATTATCATCAACGTTCTCCATGAGTTGAGTCTGCGCTCTAGTTGTCACGGCGTTTCCAGTGCATAGGTTACGTTTCTCCCATTCTATAATCTCATCTGGAGTACAATCTTTACTGCCGTGTATACGACCGACCATCAAATCAGCTATAGGCTTTTTTAGCATACATACTTTTACATTCCCTGTGAAAAAAGGAGTGTTAACATGAATAATAGCTGTGGGGTAAAACTCTATTGTTCCACCAAACGTCATGCAACGGACATATTCCCCCGTTGCACAGCTGGGATGTATCAGCGACTGTCGTACCCCAATCGTTGTGGATCCCGAATCCCTCAACACTGAGACGACGGATCCATTAACTAATCCTCTGTTAAAAATTAATAGGCCTGTTCCATCGTTGACTGCAAGACCTACCTGTGGTATAATATGTCCGCAGTTAAGCACTGTTTCTTTCGCCTTCTGAAAAATAAGATTGCATTGCTGGCAACTATTTGCCACATTATAATTAATAGCAAAACATGCAGCAGAAGACTGTGTTGTATTATTGTCAAGTGGGACCTGAGCTATAGGGGTAGTATTATTTGTAACTGCCGCCCCTGTATTATGGTTGTAATGAGATGATCCCCGAGAATGAGATCGATTCCGAGTATAATTGTTAGAATTATCTCGTCGCCCTCGATAGTAACTATTATCTCGATGTCTCGAGCCATGATTATTACCATTCCAGTTACTATTATTATTGGGAGTATGTGATCGATTATAATGAGTGTTATGTTGACCATTGTGGTAGTTTGTTTGAGGTGAATAATTTCTATCTCGTGATCTACCTCTGTTGAACTCATTTTTATTGTTGAAATCATTATTATGTCCCTTCTGAAAGTTAACATTGTGATTTCTTTGGAACCTACTTCTGTCTACACTGTGATGTCTTTGTTTGTTATTGTGATTGTAGGCCATATTAGACGCCACAGGTAGAGGTTCTCTTAATGAGGAGTTAGAAATGGTTGCATTCGGATGTGCCGAACAGTAGTTTAAAGAAATTTTTTCTAACTCATCCATAGTACCGGGTTTACGCTCCTGCAAATATGCAAAAAATGGCTGGCTAACTGAAGATAATACCTTATCCCGCAGTAGTAAATCAACTAATTTGTCGTATGATTTGTTGACTTCTGCCAGTTCAACCCATCTATTAAATGTATTGCGTATATTCGCAATGAATCCAGCAAAATCCCTTGGAGATTCAGGTAGAATTCCCTTAAATTTCAACCTACAGTGTTCCTCGTCCAGGTGAAATCTTCGTAAAAGCAAGGACTTAATAGCACCGTAGTTATTTGCTATTGATGGGTCAGCATTTTGAGAAGCTGTCAGTGGTTCTCCAACCAAGAATTCATTTAACTTGAGTACCCATGACTCTTCAGGCAAATGGTTAGATTTGCAAGTCTGTTCAAACCGTGCCAGGAACGATGAAAGGTCGTCGACGTTCAAGTTGAAAATGGGTAATTTAAAGTTATAGAAATGTTTAGGTTGGCTGGATGATGATCCATTTTGTGCGTTATTATTCTGGTTTGCATCAGCACTTTGTGCTTGTAATCTTGCTGTCTCCAATTTAATACGCGCCAATTCCATTTCTTGTTGTAAAATAATTTCCTCTCGTTTCAATTTATTCTCTTCTTCCTGTTTGGCGATTGTTCTTTGCTCTTCTCTTTCACGTTGAGCAATCTCTCTCAATCTATTTTCCTTGGCAATTTGCTTCATCTCAAGTTCTGCTTCCTCTTTCTTTAATGCAGCTTTTTTCTCTTCTTCCTTTCTTTCATATTTTTCTAGTTCTGATTCAGCAAACTGACGAAGTTCTTGAGATTTGTAGCCATAATCACGGCCAATTTTAACGAAATGGTCTATAGTAAGCATTTTGACTTTTATCTGTAGTAATTATTGATAATTACTGATTAAAATAGTCAATAGTAGCTTCAGAGTAATTATTATACTTACTCAACTTAGAAATATTCAATATAAGTAATCACAATAGTATTGAACTTAATGTTTAAGTTCACCTAATAGACAATATTTTGTAACAATATTGTATCTAAATAATACTATATCATAAATAGTTATGATATCTGTTAAATATAATGTAATTATATCACCCAATTAACCTCAATATCCAATAATGTTGGGTATAATTCCTAGTAATTATATTATTCAATGTACTAAGTCACTTTCTTAGTACTAGAAAAGTATATTAAATAATATACAATGGGTCTATTACCTCAAAGGTAGATATAAGATTAGTTTATTTTGTCAATATATATATTATATTATTATGCCCTAGGCATCTATGATAAATTGTAGTGCTACTTTCTTGGACTATCACTGCATAATTATGCAATGTCCCATATTAATCTTAATTATCAAAAAAAATTAATTAAATTAAATTACAAGTGTATTATTGCATATAATTATCATATTATTAATGTAATATTAATATATATTATGAGGACAGACAAGCAATGATGCAACTAAAGGGTACAAACAATGTCAAGACGCAAACAAGACATTTTCACAATTAAAAATGAATTTATGAACTAAATAAAATAAGCGGAAATGTCACAGACCAAATGAAGGGTCAAGGTCTGACCTGAGGTCAACTGAATATTCAAGGTACACACAAAAAAAAATGACTGCGAAAAATGATGACGTCACAGGACTCATAACGGACGAAAATTTAATAATCATAAAATAAATGATAGTCAGAGGAGAATGGACGAAATAGTAACGAACATGGTACAGAACTGAACAAAATTATTAACTAAATACGAATAAAATACACCAATTATCTACGGGACAGTACAGCTAACGCAAATTGTCAAACGGTAGCAGATTTGGACAGACTGTCCAATGGCAACCTCAATGGGCTTCCAAAAATGCAATCGTTTAAGTTCCCTAAGAACGACTGAAATCTAGGTGGTCAGCTGTTCGCGACATTCCCAGAGATTTCAGTTCCCTCTCCAACCGGCCCACGAATTAACAACAAATACATACGATGGAAAACAAATTTAACATATATACATGAAAATACATAGACATGCCTAATCAAAGCAAAATGGACTCAGTATTACGGTTTTGCAATGACGACAATTTAAACAGCTAGACTTATCTTTCCCGTTGCTTCGATCAGTGCTAGCGGTCGTCAACAGCTAGGCTAAAGCCCCTGACTGTCTGCTCCTGTAGTCCATTTCTTGTGTCTGCTTCAAATGACTTATTTTTCCCTTGGTTAGGCTTAACAGAACGACTTCAGTTTCTCCGATAGTTTCACCTACACGAACTTCAGTGACGTCGCGTTGTTAGGCATTAGACTGTGTTCCACGTCATCTTCAGCTGGATCATGTGATCGAAAACTGATCGTAAATATTTCCTTCGAAAGTCATTCAAAAATTTTTTTTGTTTTTGGTTGTTTTTTTCTCGTCCCCAGACACCGGGCACCACTGTTGCAAGTGGAAGTGGTCTGTTGCAAGGCGTGGTTTTTTTTGCTCTGAATAATGTTCCATGTGATATTAATAAAACAGTTATAAATGTCTGGCCATTGTTTTATCTTCTTGATATTCTTGAGTGATCGTGTATCGTGCCTTCTATGTAAGATTACGCGAATGCAGGGGTGGAAGATTCTGAACAATAATTGAATGACTTGGAATACGATTGATGTGACAAGTCGGTTCCATTGAGTCCACCAACATTTAATACAGTTTACACGTCAAAACGATTCATGCATGTTGATCACAAAGGTACATATTATAACTTGAAAATATATGGCATAGATATGCAGATATCCTATCAGTCCTTGTCCAATAATCAAATTACTGTATGCAGATTGTCATAGCTGTATGCACGCGCGGTTGGGGTTTTCCAACGGCCGACAGTGAGTCTATGAGTCTGGCAAAATCAAATACTATGGACTGTAATTCATCCTTCCTTAATTTTTACTTTCGTACTGACCTTTAATCATTTCAAATCTTCATAATAGCAATGGACTGACCCATGTCCGTACTTGCATAAAATATATCTGTATGGCAATACCATGCCCAACATTGGAAGGAGAGTCAAACGCGTCTTAACAGCTTGACGGTCAATGTGAAAAGGGTAGCGTTTCTTAGTTACCGACTGTGTCCTAAACAACGCTATACACGTCATAATCGATCGTGTATAAAGCGTTCATTAATTGAAACATCTATCGCAATATATTAAATGTCTTAACCTTTATAATTGCACGTCTGGTAACCTTTAGCAGACGGCGTTAATATCATATACCGTAACAGTTAAGTGAATGCCGCACTTACATTGAATGCAGACCATAGAGATATATGTGCGAGGATGGAATTCCGCACTTAATAGAATGCAATGGTTGCCAGTACGTTAGATTGACTGTTCCACATATTGTATTGATGCGTATTTTGTACTATTGTTACTGATGTCCAGGACCATGCTGTGAAGATTATATGCATGGAACTATGACGCAGACTTCTGTCAAGTTATTTATTTCCTTACGTACTGTCTTGAGTGTCCATCCAATTTATACACCAAATATTAGACAGTAAGATGCTTCGCGGAATCGAGCTCATTATACTGGGAACAAGTTCTGTAACACCTCATGATAGCATTGTCAGGCGACCCTTCTTATGGGACTCCCAGGGTAAGAAAGGTAGATCGAGAACACACGGAAAAGAGAATTGGAGACAGACATGAGAAGGATGAGGGAGACATGGATGTTACAGAGTAAATATTATCAAGGGGAGGTGATCTTGTAAATGTTAAGCAAATAGATTCGATTACGGGTTATGTTGCTTGGTTAAGCTGATGTTAAGTTAAAATTGTATTAGGGGAATTCCCTCGTGTGATCGAGAAGTTTCCAAGTGGCGAACACTGGTCAGTTCAAATCGCGGAGATGTTTTTTTTCTCTGAACTGTCTTGAGCTGTGAGTAAGCTCGTGTGACTAGCCCATGCAATTATCGAGACTGAGTTGTGTTTTTTTAAACAACCGAGTCTCGTGTCTTTTTTGGCGGGTCTAGTGTGTGAACTAATTGCATTCTGTTTTTGGGTACCGACGGGAGAGGTCGGTCCTACAGTGTGTGTTTCGAGTATGCCTGCGCAGTGCAAAAGTTATAAAGACCATTAGTTGTGTAGGCCTATAATTTCTGAATTTATTGGAGAATTGTGTTTGTGAGTATTTTTGAAGAGGTAAGGATCCAGGACATTTGTTTGAATATATATATGTCAAGATGAGTGAAGGCGAGATTACTGCAGATTGCCAGGGAGTGCAGTAGTAGGCGTGACGGTAGTCACGCATGACCATAAATAGCCATTAAACTATTAAAAGAGGGTAATTATCAGTGATGGCAAAATACCTTTAGTATCAGTGGTGGTTTTCAGTTTAGAAGGAGCTTACACCTACGTATTCGCGTAAATAGCCTGGGTGGCGGAAATTTAGGTCAACAAACAGATTGAATTCACTAACAGTATCGCGTGTGTAGCATTGGTATGTTAGTAGCACAGAACTTGATATTTTGACATTCGCGTAATATAAGAATTACTGTTCTGCTCTGTGTGGGCGTATGAACAGTATAACCATTGAGGTAACACCCATCACCATTTATTCAATCTCCAAGACCAGTCAGTCAGTGCTAATATTATAATGATAAAGAATCAACTTCAGATCTTTACAGTGGTGGCCAGATAATAATAATATCTCAATAAACCCACTAGTAACTCTCATTACGGTTACAGTTTGGTAATCTTCAACATCCCTATGAAATAAAAACAAATCTTTACAGTGGTGGGCCAGTTTATTTAACGGAATGTAACCCACGGAGTTCGCGTGATAGGAAAGCCTTGTGTAGGCGTGGCTTATGTATCCTCACATTGTGTCATGGTCCTCGACCTAGTTGGTTAACTGTGTCCAACACAGTAGAATATAACAGTGGGAAGTTGACAGTTTTTGGTAGACAGTCAAGTTTAACTAAATGTGAAGTGTTTTGAAGAGTCGTTTGCAGATTATCTCTAGTCAACAGTTACAGAGGATGCTGTGCTGCGTTTCCTGTATGCTGTACGTGCTGATGCTGGGTTGAGCGCATTCTACACTTTTGCAAGAACCTGAAGAGAAGAAAATCTAGTTTGTGTACCTTTCTGCGCCAGAACGGTTTTATCTGCAGAACTTTGTGATATCTGGTGTGTCGGCGGAAGGGACAGAAGTATATTAAGATAAGTGATTTTGTTCTGTGTAGATTGTGCCACTTTTCTGCATTTCAGCAAGTCTGCCTATACTATCCATCACTTATTCTGTTGATAATTGTCGTTGTGTTGTCGATAATTATATCGATTGGTGTACAGTAATTAAGAAATAATTGCAATTTCTTAAAAAGAAATTGGCTTGGTGAGGTGAAAGTTTAATTAATACATATATAGTTGTCTAAGGAAGTAAGTCACTATGGACTATTATATAGATCCTGAGGAAAAAAAATACCGTGAACTATTAGGATTTGGAGACCGTGAGCTGACTGAGTCTGAAATAAATAGATTGATATATGAAAAGCTAATTCACGAATGTGATGAGAGGTATGAGAAAAGGATGCTAGAAGAGAAGAAGCAATTGGACATAAAACAAAGTACCCTAGAGCAAAGGGAAAGGGTCATAGAATGTACTGCTGAAGTAAGTGAGTTACATGAAAAAGTCTCTAAACTTACAGATGATTTAGTCAAATCAAACTCAGAACTTGCTAGTACTCAAACAGCATTGAGTGTAGCATTGTGTAAAATCAAAGAGTTAGAAACTCAGATTAAGGATAACAATAGTGAAGTTAGAAATCTAACTCAGGAACTTCAAGAAAGGAGAGAGAAGTATGAGAAATTGAAAATTGAGAGTAATGAACATGAGCAAACTTATATAGAAATGCTTCATGAGTTGATGAATGATAAGATGATTCTCAGTGATCAAATTAAGGACATGAATATTGTACCCCTTAAGAAGAATGATGAGATTGTGTATAATAACAATGATGATATTAAAATTCAGTCTCTACAGCTGGAGTTGACTCAGTTGAGGTCAAATAAAGAGCAGTATGAGACAGAGACATTGTTAGAATTAACGGCTGAGAGAGAGAAGGTCGCTAAGATTAAAAATTTGCTAGCAGAGGAAAGCTGCAAGGTTTTAAGAGTTGAGAGGTTAAACAATAAATTAAGTGCAGATATTTCACTTAGAGATATTCAAATTTCAGAAGCCAGAGTGAGATTGGATGGTCTACTTGACATTCTCTTAAAGAAAAAAAGGTGGTCTTCTGTCAGTGTTGACAGTGAAAGACATAAAGCGGACTCTAAAGTGAAGATTGGTGGACAGAAATCTTTCCGAGGGAAATATAACTTTCAACGCAATGCTGATAATTCTTGCGATATTGGTTCCTGGCGGCAAGCTAGCAAAGGAAAATCTACAGTGTTAGACAGTCCTGTGGATAACAAAAGAATTAATAATAAATTTCAATTCAAGTTGTTAAAAACAAACAAGGTATTAAGTGAGAACCCTGATGGAAAAAAAAGATAGAACTACTTATTCCAGGAAGGAAACATATTTTGTGAAAAACAATAAAGATATGGTTAAATCTTTCGGTCATACCCAGTCAAGTCAGTGTGACCCATTTCTAAAACACACTGCCACAAACAAGGAAAAAAATACTTTTGATAGGAGATATAACCCTGAGGTTAAAATGTACCAAGGGAGTTCTTCATATAGTAATGTTTCTTTGCCTAAAAACAAGAAACAATTTGACAGATCACGTGATTCTGAGAGTATTAGAAATTGTAATGGAAATAAATATGTGAAAGTTTGTCAATCTGGTAATGAATTTGTTGATAAAAAGCCATTTCCATCTGGTAGATATTTTTATGCAAGAGGAAATGCTAATCGTAATCATGCTAACTGGGATGTAAAACAGTACAACTGTGTCAATAGAACAAATAACAATGTTCTTAACAGTAATTATAGATATCGTAACCAGGTTAGCTGTACTCCACATGAGAGCAAGGTTGTTAACAAGCAAAGTAATAACACTGTTGATTGTCACTAGTGGTGTCGAAAGGTCATCTCGTTCTTGTGAATGTAGTAAATTTTTTTCAGGCTACAACAGGGATGAACTTTCGTTACGGTCAAGTGATCGTTAAGCCTTCTGTGATGCAAGGAGGACTTGTTGAGGTGTGTGAAAAGGGGCCAAGACTCTACTCCACCCCAAGAAATAGGTAAATGTGGAAGTTGATTTTCCGTTTTTCCTTATTAGATCTAACAGATGATTAATAGAAATTTTCATTTGTATTGTCTCGTAGCGTGCGACGTTGTGATGAGCTGGCGCACTTGTTGACATTATTCGTGAAGAATGTGGATTATTTATCAAGCAGAACCTATTAGCGTCTCGCTATACATCTGACGAGTCACTTTTTGGAGGATCAAGAATTATTGACAGATTGTCGGGATATTTTTTTTTTTTACAGCTGATTTATTTGTTAGAATAGTACATGTTATTGTATTCTGTGTGTAATATATCATATGATGTTCTATTAAAATATGTGTAATTTCTTTGAAACATTATGATGTTTATTTCGATGAATTATTTGATTGCTTAATATATTTTTGTGTGGAACATATATGACTGTTTCGAATGTACCAGTCCAATTTTTTATGCAATTGTATATTATTCTGTTTTGATTGTGTGTAACATATGTGTTGGTAATAATTTGTGTGTAATTTTTGATAAATGCAGTGAGCGGTGTCAAACCTGTGCTCATTTTTCTGTATATTTTTCGGATTGTAGCTGTAATTGTTAGGATAATTATGTGGATTTATTGTTATGTTGTGTAATATGATTTTGTAGAATTATCTTGCAGTATCAGAAATAATTGTGTATTTAAATTGTTAGAAACATTGATCTTGTCAGAACATAGTACTTAGAATTTAAATAATAAGATTTTTTCAACATTTTTGCAACAAATTAATTTGATAAATATTTTTTATAAAAACTTTGAAGATATTTTTATAGGATCTTTTTCATATCTTATTGTACCAATGGATTTTGGATTTATTTATACTATATATATAGGCTGAGTAAGATATAAATTTACAGTTAAATAACACTGAAGCTCAACGCTATTGTTAATCAGAATTAACTTATAAATTAAATTCAACTTTTTTGTAAAATTGATAAACACATCTGATACTTTTGTTTGTTAAAAGATGGACAGATCGTTGTAACATTATGTTATGTTTGTATGTTGGAAAGTTGATATACAGATGACATTGTATTTTTCTTAAGTTTTTTTTTTGGTGATGTATTTTTTGAAAAAAAAGAAAAACTTAAATGTTTTGATTTAAGTGTTTGTCTAGAGATAAGATATTTTATGCTTCTCTAATTTGGTTAGAAGTTAATTTCATTGTTAGTTTATTAGTTATGACTTAGAATTACTTAAATAATAATTTTATTTTTTGATAACTTATAGTTCTGAAATATTTTGTATGGTAATTTTTGGGAAAAAAATTGTTTTTTGGCATTGTAAATTATTTTTGTGTGCCCTATGATTGAAAGGGATATTACTTCTTTGGAAGTTTGTCTTATTTGATATTATGATGTATTTTTATTATTTAGCGGTTGATTTTTGCGTTAGGTCAAAACTTAGTTATCGCAAATGCTATTATTTGTTTGTGTAAGGTTTATAATTTATTTTCAGTTAAGTATAACTTTTGTAACTTAGTTAAATTACTTATTAGACTTTGGTTAGTTATGAATTATTCGTTTTGTGCTGTTAGTATGGATATACTTTGACATTTTGTTTTGTGCCTTGTAATCATGTTTGTATTTAATTTTTGGAAGATATTGTTTGATCTAAACATTTATTAGTATGTATTGTCATTGACTTTCTATGCGTTCATACCTTTGCTTTCCATTCGTCTTTAATGACTATCCTTCATTTCATTCTATCTTTTTGTTGTCTTTTCGATATGTGTTCATATCTTGTTTATATTTCTGTACCACATCTTCGTTTCTTTTCGTTCTACTTGTATACTTCTCCTTCTTTCTATACTTATACTTTCATTCGTTGTATTCTTGAGTTAATTATATAACTTAATATAATGTAACTAGTATTTTGATAAATTTGTATTTATTGTACATGAAATTGTTGTTCTTATTGGTTATCTTGTGCTATTGTTAATTGTTTCTCATTTTCCGATTTCTTACTTTCCTTTACTACAGATCATTCTTCTGTTGTTTGATCTTGTTCTTTCACTTTCTATTGGTTGTTACTTGTACTAAATGTACTTAGCTTGGTGTTGTATTAAGATTAATTTTGGTATGCTTGTATTATGATTGATGCTTTTGTTGTAATTTACATCGGTAACATTCATTGGGATATTTGATTGATTATGTTTGATGTTTTAGTTGTAATATTACATTTATTGCTGATATTTCGGGTGGATGTACATTTTTTGTTAGGTACATTTTTGGTAGCCATATAATATAATTTCATTTATCTCTAAATTTTTGGGACTTAAATTTTCAACAAAAAAATGATAAATCATTTTTTTCCCGGGCGGTGTGGCAACTGTTACAGAGTAAATATTATCAAGGGGAGGTGATCTTGTAAATGTTAAGCAAATAGATTCGATTACGGGTTATGTTGCTTGGTTAAGCTGATGTTAAGTTAAAATTGTATTAGGGGAATTCCCTCGTGTGATCGAGAAGTTTCCAAGTGGCGAACACTGGTCAGTTCAAATCGCGGAAATGTTTTTTTTCTCTGAACTGTCTTGAGCTGTGAGTAAGCTCGTGTGACTAGCCCATGCAATTATCGAGACTGAGTTGTGTTTTTTAAACAACCGAGTCTCGTGTCTTTTTTGGCGGGTCTAGTGTGTGAACTAATTGCATTCTGTTTTTGGGTACCGACGGGAGAGGTCGGTCCTACAGTGTGTGTTTCGAGTATGCCTGCGCAGTGCAAAAGTTATAAAGACCATTAGTTGTGTAGGCCTATAATTTCTGAATTTATTGGAGAATTGTGTTTGTGAGTATTTTTGAAGAGGTAAGGATCCAGGACATTTGTTTGAATATATATATGTCAAGATGAGTGAAGGCGAGATTACTGCAGATTGCCAGGGAGTGCAGTCTTGCGAGAAATTGCCGAAAGTATTCACCATTGATGTAGTTAGCACGGCGAGGATGATGTCCGTTGGCTAACCAGATCCATATGATATTTGAGAGGCCATTGTTATTATTGAAAGGATCTACATTTACATTAAAGCGCCAAGGTTGAGAGCGTCTTTGATGAGGCATATTTGCGGAATTTATTATTGTCAGCACGGCGAGGATGACCGTTGCTGAGAGGATCCCCAGTTGTATTAAAGCGCCAAGGTTGAGAGCGTCTTTGATGAAGCATATTTAAGGAGGCCATTATTTATTGGACAACCGTTGCTGGGAAAAAGGATCCATTGTCTAGTTATTATAATGCTGATGTTGGAAGCATCGTTGGAGAGGCCATTTATTATTTACATTAGAGCGCCAATGTTGAGAGCGTCTCTGATGAGGCATATTTGAGGAATTCATTATATTTAGCACGGGGATGCCGACCGTTGCTGAGAGGATCCAGTAGTAATATTATTTAGTGCTAATGATTATGAGAAGTGGAGATGTGACTGGAGTACTGTATTATTGTATTGCTATGACTTGTACTTAATTGTGACTGTGTATTCTGTGTATTTCATGAACGTGTTGTGGTGAAAATAAACGTTATTAACAGTACACCTGCCGTTACACCATTCCATGCCTCTGATGTGTGTATCTGTGGCGTGTGGATGCACCACGCACACTCACTGCAACATTCAACACGGTAGGAGAACAGTAGGCGTGACGGTAGTCACGCATGACCATAAATAGCCATTAAACTATTAAAAGAGGGTAATTATCAGTGATGGCAAAATACCTTTAGTATCAGTGGTGGTTTTCAGTTTAGAAGGAGCTTACACCTACGTATTCGCGTAAATAGCCTGGGTGGCGGAAATTTAGGTCAACAAACAGATTGAATTCACTAACAGTATCGCGTGTGTAGCAGTGGTATGTTAGTAGCACAGAACTTGATATTTTGACATTCGCGTAATATAAGAATTACTGTTCTGCTCTGTGTGGGCGTATGAACAGTGTAACCATTGAGGTAACACCCATCACCATTTATTCAATCTCCAAGACCAGTCAGTCAGTGCTAATATTATAATGATAAAGAATCAACTTCAGATCTTTACAATGGACAGTCCTTTAGCAGACGGCACGGGACAGACAAAAAACTTGACATTAAAATGTTGAAGATCTGTGCTACTTGAGAAACTGAAGGGTGATGATGATAATAGTGATGATGATGACGATGATGATGATGACGATGATGATGACGATGATGATATAACAAAATCGTTGTAAATTCATTGCAGGTTATTTTACGTGTTGTGCAGGTGTTTGTTGAGGGTTAAATCTGGTTCGATAATACATGCGATGTTCAATATAATTTTGGGTGTGTTACATACCATATACACGACAGAAATTAATGCTACCTGCTGCACCACTTGTATATCTTTCCGAGTCAGCCTGCTCGCATCCTTAGTTATTCTTGGAAGTTTACTCTCGATAGTGAATGTGGATGCTGAGGACTGTCTGAATTTGCTAGACTCCCTGAGGCTGTTGGCCATAACGATGACACAGGCTATGACAATGATCTGTGTGGACGCAGGCAGAAAGGTATCCCGTGCTCCCCATACAACGTCCTTCACGAGTTCCCTGCTTCTAGACGTCCACAACATAAACCTCGAGCCATTAATACGAGAGTCGTACTGTTTCAACAATCCCATGTTTACGAGAATTGGTAGATAACTAAGGAAAGTGAATATAGCAAAACAGGTCAGTATTATTATGCATCTAGATCTGGTAAAAGCATTTTTGAAATGTAATGGTTTAGCTACACAAACACAGCGCGCTACAGCAAGGAAGGTTGTCGTCAGAACCGTCATAATGTAAAGGACAATGGCGAAGTTCGCGAAGAAGATGTACATGGCATACGGCTCCACTGGGAAACATACGTCATACTTCGTGGCCATTTCCGTCGCGTAGAACACTGAAGATATTGCTCGAAGGAACATCGTTAGAGTGAAGCAGAAATCAGACATGGACAGGACTAAAAAAGACACGGTGACTCCGTCCTCTAGTTTCATGGCAATGAACGTCTTGATGTTGATGGCGTTACCTACAAAGCCAAGAGCGGAGAATATAGTCCATGTAACACTGATACATCCGGTGACAATGGTGTACAGCTCATTACTTAGGACCCTTTGATCTATCACTGTAATATGTAGCACAAAGGTCAGGTTGTGCATACTTTTGATGGTTCGACGAATATTTCTGCTTCTGTGAAATCTAAATACCTGGAGAATAGATAAAACGATGTTTGTGAAAAATGGTGCAATTTGATAAACAATTAAAGGAAAGAGTGGAAGAATTGCAGAAACGTTATATAAATATTTGAGATGGTCTAAAACAGTTAACATAAAAAACCTTTTAAGGACACTGTTAAGAAAGCTCCAAGTTAAGACTAGGAAAACTCTTTTACGGGCATGACATGAGATAACAGTACATAACGAATGATCTATCCCTGCCCATCAGCTCGAGGTAGTAGCTGCATGTGTGTTTTTCCCCAGCCAATAAACACAGAAAGAATGGTGTTAGACATAGACATGAAGGTCATGTGAAGAGACAAAAGGAAAGAATGGTGTTAGACATAGACATGAAGGTCATGTGAAGAGACAAAAGGAACATCAACAAAAAACGCACATGAAGAATGGTATTAAACAAAGACATGACGAAGATGAGCCCTAAGTAGTTCCCGATGGTCTCTGAAGAGATAAAGAAATAATGGGACATCTTAACCTCAGGCATGTCGTAGAAAGGCCATTAATATAAGGTTGTGTATGGGGCTGGCAACCTGATCATTAAAACAAATTGTCACAGAAACCATCACTGCTAGATAATGTGAATGATTAGTGCAAGCTTTCTTTAATGGGGACTTGATATAGTGGTAGCACCATGCTCTGTAGGGAACGCTAAGGACAACAATGATGATGAAGGATATAAAGGAGGTATGGAAAAACCAGGAATGGAAGGCACAGGACGGCAGCGAGGAAAGGAACAGCTCCCCCCCCCCACTTCTCGATGCTGGACCTGGTATAGTGGAGTCTCTGACACTTCACTCTCTACGCCAGTATCTGCTCAGTGCTCCGCAACCTTTTTTACTTCGCAGCAAACTTACACTTGTAAAGTGCGTCACTTACACTTGTAAAGTGCGTTTCAAAATTCCGCGGCATACTAAAGTATTAAATTGGTGAGTATGGCACATATTTAAAAATTCTATGCAATCTAAAGAAAACGCTCCCATAACTTTTTTGATGGACTGGTGGATGATGATTCTTCTTCTTCTTTGATCCTTAGCCGCCGACCGTCAAAGCAGTCAGTGGCCATCACGCCTGGTGGCGTCTTGTAGGGCAACAACAAATTGATTCCACTTTGCTTGGTCGGTGGCCATCCCTCGTACAGTGCCCCAACTCTGGTTCATACTTTGCATCTCAGCTTCCACAATCCTCCGCCAAGTTGTTTTTGGTCGGCCTCTCTTTCGTTTTCCTTCAGGGGTCCATAGCATAGCTGTTCTTGTGATGGCATCGGGGTCTCTTCTGAGGACATGGCCAACCCAGCTCCAACGTCTGCCAGCTATGATGGTGTGCATGTCCTCTTGCTTGCTCCGAGTAAGCAGATCTTGGTTGATGATGGTATTCGCCTAAAGATTCGGAGAATTTTTCTTAGGCATGTTGTGTGAAAAAAAGACAATTTCGACATTTCCTTCTCTGTAACTCTCCAGCATTCCGCACCATAGAGAAGCACAGAAAACACACAGCTCTGATATAATCTTAATTTTGTGCTTGTGCTGTATTGAGAGGACTTCCATATGTTGTTTAGACTAAAAAAGGCTGTTCTTGCTTTGTTCATTTTGTTGTTGATGTCTTTGCTTGCTCCGCCGTCTTGTGTTACTAAGCATCCTAGGTATGTGAAGGCATCTGCCTGTTCCAGTTGCTGATTCCTTACTGATATGGGCTCAGGGTTGCTCACATTGAGCGTCGTGACCTCTGTCTTCTTTAGATTGATGTTCAAGCCCACCTTCTGGCTATACTTATTAAGTCTATCCGTTTTTTTCCTGGATGTGTTGATGTGAATGTGCTAGTAGTGTAATGTCATCTGCATATTCCAGATCTTCTAATGTAGAAAATGTAGTCCATCTTATTCCTCTTGGACTGCCCTCTGTTGTCTGGCGCATCACCCAGTCTATGACTGTTAAAAATAGAGTGGTTCATAAGGGGCATCCCTGTCGTACTCCTGTCTTCACCTCAAAGGTTAGGTTACTCTGCTCAACGCTACACGTACATTTGGCATAGAGGCTTTTTATGATTGACACTATGCAGCTTGGAATTCCATAAACTGTCCCTGTGTATACTGTCAAAAGCCTTTTCAAAATCAACGAAATTAATGTACAGCTGTCTCTGCCATTCTGAGCACTGCTCTATAATGTTCCTGAGGGTAAATATATGATCTACACATCTTCTGTCTAAATCCTGCTTGTTCTTTCCTCAGTTTGAGGTCTACTGCTTTTGAAATTCTCTGTATAATTATCCTGCCTTATATTTTGCTGGGAACTGAGAGAAGAGTTATTCCTCTCCAATTATTGCAGTCTGCAAGATCTCCCTTCTTGGGCAATTTGACAATTATTCATTTGTTCCACTCCGTTGGTATTGTCCCTGTTTTCCAGACTTGTGCAAATAGTTGTTCTAATAGTTCTGCTGCTAGCTCAGGTTCTGTCTTAAATAGCTCTGCATTTACGTTATCATGGCCAGGAGCTTTTCCATTCTGTAACCCTTTGATTGCTGTGATGATTTCTTCTTTTCGTGGAATGTCTGTATTTACATCTAGATCGTTTTCAGCCTCAGGAGCATTCAGTTGTGTCTCTGGTGGTTCCTTGTTCAGAGTTTCTCTGAAGTGCTCTGCCCATCTTGTTTCCTATCCCTCTGCTGTCGTGATGAGATTTCCTTGCTTATCTCTTACTGATGTAATATTGTTTGCACCTCGTTTTCCACTGATGATTTTAGTTATTTTGTATACTGTGCTTTTTTTTCATTTCTCAGTGCTGCCTCTTCTGCCTGTCTTGCAAGATTGTCTAGGAAATTCCTTTTGTTGGCTCGGGTTTGACGTTTAACTTCCTTGTCCAGCTGACAGAGTGGTTAGAACGCTGATCTCTCGCGTTAAGGAAAGAAAAGGACACTCTGACCTGGGGGACTTTGCTTCTGTTTTCTTTCTTTTCATTTCCTTTCTCGCCGTTATGGTGTTTAATGTTTCTGGTGTTATCCAGTCTTGCTTCTTCCTTTCCTGGAATCCCAAGCATCATTTGCTGCTTTCCTTATATATTGTTGACATGGTGTTGAATTTCTGGTCTATATCATCAGTCAATGTCTTTTCCTGACTTTTGGCAAATTGATATCGCTTCTTTATATCAGCCGCAACAGCTTTTCTGGTAAGGGGGTCCTTCAATTTGCTGATGTCAAACCTTTTCTGTGTAGTTACAATTGATCCAGCCGTTCTTAGTTTCATTTTCAGTTTTGCTACTACTAAATGGTGATCACTTCCCACATCCGCGCCTCTTCTTACCTTCACATCTTGTAATGCATGTCTCCTTCTACCGTTAATCATAACGTGGTCTATCTGGTTTCTGTCCCGACCATTTAGTGATTCTCATGTTAATTTGTGAATTTCTGTGTGTGGGAAAAGTGTTCCTCCAATGACCAGGTTGTTAATGCTACAGAAACTTATTAATTTATCCCCATTTTCGTTTGCTGTTCCGCTGCCGCATTTCCCCATTACTCTTTCGTTATATGTATTGTGTGTTCCAACTTTCGCATTGAGGTCTCCCATTACTACGACAAGATCATATCTAGGTGTGTCTTCCATTTCTTTCTGCAGTTGTTGATAGAATTAATCCTTGACCTCATCATCGCTGTCATTCGTTGGTGCGTAGCATTGTATTATTGTAGTGTTGGTGAATCTCCCTCATAATCTTATTCTTATCAGTCTGTTGTTGATGGGTTTCCATTCCAGTAATGTCCTTTCTATTCTTTTCTGTAAAATAATAGCTACACCTTCATTGTGCTGTCCATCCTCTCTTCTAGAGTAAAGTACTGTTTCTCCTGTTGCTGTTTTAACTTTTCCTGCCCCTGTCCATCTGCTTTTGCTTATCCCTAGAATGTGTAATCTACAGTTTCTCATTTCTGCTGTGACCTGTTTTAGTTTACCCGTCTCGTTCATTGTCCTGACATTCCAAAATCCTATTCTTGTTTCACGTTTTGCGGTCAGGACGTCCGTTTTTGTGTCAGTGGCTTCCTTTCGGCTTTCACCACTGACAGTCATACGAGCCTCAGACTCCGGATGTCCATCCCGCAGCAAAGTTTGTTCATTTGTTGTCGTTTCCGTAACTTCATTTCTTTTTACATAGACAGGGGTGTCAGCCCTATGCTAAAACCCCCAACCTGGAGGACCAGGGTGTCTGCTTTAGTCTGACCTCTGCCCGCGCAAACCTGTCCAGCTTGGTAGAACCTTCCAGAAGTAAAACTCCAACTGGCATAGCTCTGGGGGTAATCAGGGTACGCAAGCCGCCATACCTCGACAGGGTATTGACACCAGTGATGGCAGGAATGATGATTAATTAACTTATTATTTATAAAATTTTACGTGTCAGATTATTTCATAATTTTTTACCATTACATATACTTTTGTACACAATTATTTGGTGTATCTGTCTGGCGTCACGGCATACCAGACAAACATCGGCGGCACACCAGTATGTAGCGACACACCGGTTGCGGTGCACTGTGAGCTTTGGGACTAACTTTACCTTTTATATTTTGTATCTGGCCTTGATGGCGCACTCTGATATGCTCTTGAATCTAACTTTGTTGATGAATTTTGTATACTCATAGTGTTGTTGCTACAGTGGAACACGAGATGAGAGTATAACGCTGGTGACGGATTGGACACATAATGGGTAAATCTGTTGAACAGTGCATGTATGTTATATGCTAACATGGAAGAAATACGAACAGCAAAGAAAACCCGTCATAGAACACTTGAAAGCACAAAACTCATCTCCATCATAGCTGAAAACTATCCTAATAATCTACCTATCTAGGGAACTACTGTCTTGAATTCTGATAGAAAGATAAAGAATAATCCAGGGCGTATTTTAAGCCTAAGATAAAGGAAATCGGTCCAGAACTAAGGAAGATATTTAAATTCCTAGTTTTCCATACACGCACATCTAGACGAAAGTATGCAGGTATTTGAGTAGGCAACACACTTCAGCATTACTGCTTTCCGTGTCGTCCGGCCATGACCTATATAAAGAATTGCCCTCGTTTGGAAGGAGGCCATAAATTTTCAAAAATACTACAGTAAGAGCGACAGTCTGTCAGCGGGACTTCCTTTGCCTTATGCATCTGAGAGCAGACTGTATGACCATTAACAGCTCGACTGTATGTATTTGAGGGTAAGAAAGAATGTATAAATAAATAAATAAATAAATAAATAAATAAATAAATAAATAAATATATATATATATATATATATATATATATATATATATATATATATATATATATATATATATATATATATATATATATATATAGAGAGAGAGAGAGAGAGAGAGAGAGAGAGACACCTATTTCTAATTAATTAATCAAACTGTGCGTTAGAAAGTGTGCAACTGTGTTATAAACCCACTGTGTAATTTGTGGAGGGAAAACCAAGCCTGTGTATATTCAAATAAATTGAGAATGGCAGCGGAAAGTTTGTTCATAGTTTTAGAAAATCATTTAAAGAATTATTTCTTGAAGGAATGGGACACACACCAGGAACAAAGGAAAGGATGAAAGGAATTGCATTACTGTATTGTTTAAGATATCACATAGTATTTTCCATAATAACTGTATGGAGGCGGACCATAAACAGATAGCTGTAACCAAGGAAATGGAGAAGGATGGTATTCACGATGAAATAAATTGTGTTAATACTGGTCTATTATGCCCTATGCGTCTACCTGCACCCTGTCTGAAACTGTCTCTTCTCACCTACATCTGGGATAGAGAGATAGAGATAGACAATACAGTGGTTAACAAACTGTGTTTCAGGTTACATCCTGTAATAAAAGTACACCTTTAAAAAGCCAGGCACAACTGAAGGAACTAGTGGTGCGAGCGCCTTTTAAACCTAGAGGGACAGCCACCCAGTACCTACTGCCTGGAGGAAACACAGTTGATCGTTTCTTTCCAGAACAGAAGTGTGACAGGCTTCAAACACAAGTAGAACAGATAAGTGGCAATACAAGGCTACTGTCCAGTGTAGAACCAGATAGACCACAATAACTAAGTCATCTAAGACAGTAGATAATGATGATAATTCAGTGCATCTAGATAGGCACATTCAGATTCAGTAATTGACTGTAATTCAGTAACTGAAGAACTATTATTGATCCTAAAATACAGACAGTCTACAACCAGATTGAGTTCAGCCAGGAAAGAAGAACTATCAATATAAATTTTAAAGACTGTAGATGTTTGTGAACATTTTACAAGTGAGTTTAATAATTTTATGTTGTAATCAAATTTTGAGTTCAGTGAAAGATTTTCACAAAGAAAAGAAAACTTGTACAAAATAAATTGTAAATTTTACCAACAGACTTACTTGGATTATTTAAGTTAAGTTACAGTTCTTGTTGGTTAATAGTTTAGTTTAATACCTCTAGCAGAGCTTAACATTATAAACAGAGTAGGATCTTGAGGACAGCATTTATATAGGAACCTAGGATAATACACTATCATCATACCTAGGAACTTATACAGCTTGATCTTACCTTTGAGGTCTATACACCCTTACTCTTTTCAGAGAAGGGGGTATTGCTTATAAGACCACTCTCTTTTCTGACACTATCCTGGTATCACCTGATACAACTTTGTGTCCAGGATATCTTATATTTTAAACAATATTAACCCCTCTCGTGACAGCTACACAACACAATAAGATGGTGTATTACCAAAACAAGAGTTAACACATAACTTTTAGAACAAATAAGAATTATTACGGATGAACTAAAACATTTATAAAACAATATTCTGCACACAATTTCAGCATGAGAAGTAAGATAAAATACCAAACCTAAAAATAAAATAAAAAATCAACAAATGCACAATAGATATATTTGAGAAATGTTCGATTGCAAACGAGATATTGAAGTCTACAATCCATTCAAAACGCAACAGAGAAAAGACAATGAACTATAAAACATGAAAGGGGAAACATAAACACTGCAGACATTAGCAGCCAGCACCACAAACGCCAGATAATTTGCAGCCTGGAAGGACCAACACAATAAAAATAATGTAATATACGGTATAGAATAAAGGATACTACAAACCCAAATGAAACCTACATTAGGTTAAACCGGGTATTCCATGCATATGATAAAGACAAGTTTGCTTGTGCATTGGCCAATAAACAAAACAAACCTGAATGTCTTTGTTCTGGAATCTCAGATTAACAGAAATAGAGACAGACCAAAGAACACAGACAGAAGAGTTCTGGAGACAGAAATGAAAATAATGCGGGAAAATTGAAAGACCTTGAGCTGATGGCACGTGACAGTAGGACTTTGCACATGCATGTGTGTTTTTTGAAAGCCGAAGTTCCTTCGGTATGTGGTGGGTTTAGATGTTAAAAGGTTAAGTATTAATTGTCTACAGATGTGAGGTCAGCTGTGCAAGTCCCTGAGTCTAATTGTTGATGAAGTTGTTCTCAGGGTACCTGTCTGCTACCACCCTATGACCTCAATCTGCTATATATTTTGAACCTAATTATATGTTATGGTGTCTGGATGTTATCTGGCTAGGTGTCTAGGGTAATATGCAATGTAATGTTAATAAAATGACAACAACTATACCTATAACTTAATGAACAAGTAATTAAACAAGTAACTGGGTAAATTTTAAATGAAAATTTTTTTTTACAATTTTATTTTCCTGTATCTCAATTGCTGGGATACAGGACTGTTTAAACTCAAAATATAAGGCAATTTATTTACAGCAAAGTAATTTAAAAACAACAACTGTGTCTGTTAATATTAATCTAAATTGTTTCTGACTGGAAGTGTTCTGATGAAGCAATAACTCCTATGAAGGGACACGCTTCTGAGGAACGACTTGTATCATCATGTCAAGACTACTGATTGATATAATAATGATGGAGAGTATGGTTAAATGAACTAACACACGCCCGTGGACAATTGGGCTTAACTTTATGCTGCGGTCGGAAAATTAGCCCAACGGATTGTTGAAAGCTTGATAGTCAATCTTTGTAACTTGGTTTACATTTCATCATTTTTGCATCGTGCCTTAGATGTTAATTACGCGAATGTGGGTTTAAATACTTTGAAACCATGATAGTAATAATTGAATCTCCCAAATGTTCATAGACGGGATAAGTCATGTCTAGAGTCCAAACAAACAATTTATTATACATTCTGTAGACATCGTACGTTGATCATGAATTACATCACAAATATAATTTAGAATCCTATGTTGAGTTAGCTATCTTGCATATCAGTCCTTAGCTATCTTGCATATCAGTCCTTTGTCTCGTACATCTGAATTACTGTAGGCAGAACGACATAACTATATGCACGCGTGGTTGGTAAATCCAACGACCAACAGTGAGATTATGCGTCTGGCACTAGTATAACTAAAACGGACTGTTAATTCATCTCGACAAGGTTTAGTCAATTACTAACCTGTAACTTCATCTTTCTTCATCATAACAGTGGACTGACCCATGTCCATAACAAAATACAATATAACTGTGTGGCATTCCATGCCCGACACTATAAGAATATAAAGACACGTCTTCTCCGTTCGACGGTCATTCAAGAAAGGGTCCCGTCTCTTGGTCACCGTGCGTGACTACCAACGCTGAAACGTCACAGCGTTCACTAGGCTAATAATACTTTTACATTACATTAAACGTTGTAGCCCCTAAAATCGCATGCTGCTAACCTCTAGCAGACAATGCCAATTAAACTACCGTAACAATTCCCTGTCCACCGGGGAAAAAAAATCTATTAGATAGATTTTTTTTTTTCAAAAACCTATCTGAATGAATATCAAAAAATTTAACAATATCAAAAAATTTAACAAAAATGCGGCATATGGCCTACGATGTTCTGTCTAGAACAGTGTCGTGGTCATGTCGACTTACTAACAGTCATCTAATATATTAATGATCATATTATACATAAATGTTATATATAAATTTTATATGAACTAAAAGAGAATGGCTAATGTTGATATCTAATTAAATAATTAATTAACTTAAAATATGTCGCAATGAAATGTCACGTCAGACTAATCTAAAGAGTTAAAATTAAACTAATTAATTATATTGAGTGTGTAATAAGAATAAAGTTGTTGAAAATCTAATGTAAGAAAAATGAAAGGATATGTTAAAGAGAGAAATAAATAAATGAAGAATAAAGTAGAGAAAGAAAGTAATGTATAAATTTAACTTAGTTATGTGTGTTGGACATTAATTAAGTTTAGTATTAAGTTGTTAATACCTATCTAAATTAACCAATTTAAACAATAATGTAGTATGTAATGTATCAACATAATTATTAACTATATAATATAATAGTTACATACAATAACATTATCTAAGAATCATGTGAGTTCTTATTTTTTTCTTCTTTCATTTTTTTTTTCAAATTTCATTTCATTTCATTTTTTTTTTTCATATTTATCTCACCTTTCATTTTAATTTCCATTATTTTAACGACTTAATTAAAATTAATTAAAGTTGGATATGATGATCCATCCGTAGGCTTGATCCTTGTGAATTCCGATTAGAAAAAAAATGTTTATGTGTTTCAGTTCATAAGTATCGACGTTATTGACAATAGTTCATGTCGCATACTGAGTTACTTTGATAGTATTTTCTATTATTTTCACTTGATGCACGAAAATGTTTCCAATAGTTTTATCATGACTGGATATCAAGCAAAGTCCTGGCGTAAATACGAACATAGAGTCAATTGATTTCGTTCATTTCGTATATAATATGTCTTTAGTAAGCAGATACGTGTATTATAGGCAATTGTTTCTGTCTATGTAGAACAGCAATGATAGTGCTATGTCTCTTGAGTAAGTATCTGCGACGTTACTATAGTTCAGGACTCGACATCAGTAGGATTTCGAGACAGAGTATCTGCCAAAACGTTATCTGATCCTGTGATGTACTCGATTGAGAAGTCAAAAGGTTGAAGTAGAATGGCGTATCTTGTCAGCTTCGGGCTCTTGTGATTAGCACGACGTAGTGATGCCACCGCTTTTTGGTCCGTCTGTACCACAAAGGGTGCGCCTAATAGGAATTTTTCGAGCTTTGTGATCGCCCAAATGACGGATAGTAATTCTCTATCAACTGTTGAGTACTTGATTTCTGGTGGCTTCAGTTTCCGTGAGACGTACAGTGTGGGATGGAGGACGTCGTCATGATATTGGAGCAAACATGCGCCAATTCCGTAGTTACTCGCATCTGTGCGGAGAATAAACTTTTTGGAAGCATCAGGTAGTCTCAAAATAGGTGGGTGTGAAAACATATTAATTATTTGACGGAAAATTCTATCACATTCACTAGTCCATGTCACCTTCACTGGCATTTCCTTTTTTAACAGTGATGATAAGACAGCCGTGATAGATGACAGGTTAGGTACAAATTTGCTGTAATATTGGACTAGTCCTAACAAGCTTCTAACCTGTTTCTTCGTTTGAGGAACGGAAATGTTTAAAATTTTAGAAATCGTACTGGGTAGTGTTTGGATATATCCTGCTCCAATGATGTGTCCCAAAAACGTTATTTCGTGAAACGCTACTTGTAATTTTGTGGGTTTAGCAGTTAAATTGTTCCTTCTTAATGTGTCCAAAACGTATTCAAGACCCAAAAAATGTTCCTCAAAAGATGAACTAAATAAGCATATGTCGTCTATGTATGTAATAATGTCTGGTCTACCTGAAAAAATGTGTCGCATCATGCGAACAAAGGTAGCTGGAGCGTTAACAAGCCCAAAAGGCATAACATTCCACTGGTATAGACCTTACGGAGTGGAAAACGCTGTGTAGTATTTAGCTTTTTCGGTTAGTGGTATCTGCCAATAACCTTTAGTTAAGTCTATCTTAGTGAATATAGTTGCGGTCGATAGACGTGGCAGTAAGTCGTCGAGAAGTGGATGTGGTTCGCTATCAACTATCGTTTGTGCATTTAATTTTCTATAGTCGACGCATAGTCTAATGTTATTGTCCTTCTTTCGGACAATAACTAATGGAGAAGAAAATGGGGAATTACTAGTTTCAATAATTCCTAAAGATAACATCTGTTCAAGTTCCTTAGTAGTTTTAGTAAGAAAGTGTAGAGGAACAGAATATGGATGTACCCAAATTGAAGTATCATCGTTAAGAGTGATGTCATGACTAATGACTGATGTGCGACCTGGAACGTCGGTCAACACATCTGGATAAGATTGTAGAAGTTCAGCAATCTGTTGATGCTGTTGCGGTGTAACCGACGAAGAGATGGTTATGTCCCGCCAAGATTCAGTAGGCTGTACTACAGGTACAGGTAACGCTAACTGTACCTCAGGAAAAGAAGATTCTTCTTCCTGGATAACAGACAAATTAGAATAGTGACATGTAGGTACGAAAGTGTCATCTAGTTCATGAAAAATAGCTTGTAGATGTTCAGGACGAGTATGAAATTGTTTGAGCATATTAATGTGAAATATTTTGTGATGTCCCTTAATGTCCAGGACATAATCAACATCAGAAATCTTATTGATAACCTGGTATGGACCGTTCCACGAGATGAGTAGTTTATTATCGTTATGTGGCAATAACACATAAGCTTGATCTCCTGGAAATAATTGACGTAATCGTCTACTACTGTTTTGGAAAGTTCTAGCTTTCGCTTTAGCAGCCTCAGATGAAGCTGTTGCCATTTTGCAGGCATCAATAATGTTATTCCGGAGATTAATTACATACTCATAGGATGACTGGGTATCCTGAGTCATCTCGGTGTCAATCAATAAGTCTTTTATTAGTCCCATAGGACCTCTTGGTGGAGCGCCAAAGACTAATTGAAACGGAGAGAAGCCAGTTTGTTCATGTGGCACCTCTCGATAAGCGAATAACACGGCTGGGAGTACTCTGTCCCAGTCCTGTGGATGGTTACCTGTAACTTTATGTAACATTTGTTTGAGTGTGCGGTTAAGTCTTTATACTGCACCACTACTCATTGGGTGATAAATGCTGCTGAGATTTCTATCTATATTCCAAGTCTTCATTACTTCTGTCATAGTATCAGATATAAATTGAGATCCATGATCTGACAAAAGTTTTCTAGGAAAACTTACTCTAGAGAAGATCAGGTGTAGTGCATCAGCTACATCTGTGGTGGTGGTTGTTTTCAATGGGATGGCTTCTGGCCATCGTGTGCATAAATCGATGCACGTGAGAATAAATCTATGTCCTCTGGCTGATGGTAAAAGTGGGCCAATAATATCAATGGCCATCTTGTCAAAGGGTCTCACAGATATGTCACAAGCCTGAATAGGCGCCGTGTGAAAGGCTCCTCGTGCTTTCACTTCTTGGCATATCGTACAGGAGCGTACGTACTGTGAAATATCTCGTGACACTCCCGGCCAAAAAAAAGAAGATAATACTCCAGAACGTGTCCGAGTATATCCCATGTGACCTGCGCACTTAGAATCATGTGCGTGTTGAAGTATGTATTGTCTAAAAGCAAAAGGTACCATGACCTGTTGTCTTACATGAGTTTTATCCATAAAACATCTTAATAAAATGTCATTTTTAATAATAAACCAATGACTATTATTATTGTTCATAGCAAGATTGTCAACTTTGTTGACCAGTGCAAAAAATTTTGTTAATGATCTGTCTTCCTTCTGTTTTGCAGCAAAAGATACTCGGTCAATAGTAGAATGAACCTCGATATTTTCATGTTTGTCTGTTTCCTTGTTTTCAGTGTCCATAGTCTCTAATTGTTTCGTATGTGCTCTGGTTATTACTGCATTTCCGATGCATAGATTATTTTTTTCCCATTCAATAATCTCTTCTGGTGTGCAATCTTTACTTCCGTGTATGCATCCCACCATAAGGTCGGCAATTGGGTTTCTTAACATGCATGCTTTAACGTTGCCTGTGAAAAAAGGTGTATTAATATGTATAATAGCAGTTGGATAACATTCTATGGTTCCTCCAAAGGTCATGCACCTGACATGTTCTCCAGTTGCACAATTTGGATGAACAAGTGACTGACGGATTCCGATCGTTGTCGATCCCGAATCTCTTAAAACTGAGACGACGGATCCATTAACTTTTCCTCTGTTGAAGATCAGCGAGCCTGTTCCGTCATTGACTGCTAGACTGACTTCTGGTAGAAATGTGTCCGCAGTTCAGAACTGTCTCTTTTGCCTTCTGAAATATAAGATTACATTCTGGGCAACTATTTGCCACGTTATAATTCATTGCATAACATGTAGATGAAGACTGTATTTTGTTATTAGTAGGTGAACTCTGAACCCCAGGGGTTGTAGCAGTAGTAACGGCTGCCCCTGTATTATGATTATAATTTGTCGATCTACGAGAATGAGAACGATGACGAGAATAATCAGTTGAATTATCCCGTTGTCCCCTATTGTAACTGTTATCTCGATGTCTCGAGTTATAATTATCGCTGTTGTTCCAATTGTTACCATTATTATAATTATATGACCGATTATAACTTGAGTTACGTGGATTATTGTTGTATCTGGACTGAGGTGAATAATTTCTATTTTGTGTTCTTCCTCTATTAAAGTTATTGTTAAAACTATTACGTCCCTTATGAAAATTAATGTCATAGTTTCCTTTGAACCTACCTCTGTCCACACTGTGTGTTCTTGGTTTGTTATTACTATGATATGCCATATTGGAGGCTACAGGAAGAGGTTCTCTTATCAACGAGCCAGAAATGTTAGCATTCGGATGAGCGGTGCAGTAATTTAATGAAATTTTTTCTAACTCATCAATAGTTTCTGGTTTACGTTCTTGCAGATAAGCAAAGAACGGTGGGCTGACAGAAGATAATACTTTATCCCTCAATAACAAATCGACTAACTTGTCGTAAGATTTGTTGACACCTGCCAGTTCAACCCATCTGTTAAAAGTTTTGCGTATGTTAGCAATAAACCCTGTAAAGTCTTTATTATTATCTGGCAACAAACGTTTGAAACGTAATCTACATGCCTCTTCGTTCAAGTGGAACCGACGCAATAACAAAGTCTTAATGGACTCATAGTCTGTGGCTAATGTCGGATCAATATTTTGTGCTGCACTTGCAGGTTCGCCATCTAGAAATTCCTTGAGTTTAAGTGCCCATGCAGTTTTGTCAAGGTTATTGACCTTGCATATATCCTCAAAGCGCGATAGCCATGATGACAAATTGTCCACGTGTAACTTGAACGGTGGTAGCTTAAAGTAATAATTGCCCTTAAGTCGGTTGGATGAAGATCCAGATTGAGCATTATCATTTTGGCTTGCTGCAGCACCCTGCGACTGAAGTTTTGCTGTTTCCAATCTAAGCCGTTGCAATTCCATTTCTTGCTGCAGTACGATTTCCTGTCTTTTCAATTTATTTTCTTCTTCAATCCGTAGGATTTCATCTCTTGCCACCTTTCTTTCTTCTTCTTGTCTTAATTCTGCTCTCTTCTCCGCCTCTTTTCTTTCAAGTTCTTCCATCTCTGCCTTATATTTTGCAAGTTGTTGTTCCGCATATTCACGTAGTTCTGATCCTTTCAAATTAAAGTCCTTCCCATTTTTAATAAAGTAGTCTAAGTTAAGCATCTTGACGTTAATTTATTTAAGTACTCAATCACTTATGTCTTGTAATCACCAATAAAGTCTATGTAGATATTTGTAATTACTCAACGAATGAATAATCACTACAAGAAATTGTATTATTCCTGTACTATTATTTATAAGTTCCACAAATCTATAATATTTTGTAAAAATATTATATATATATACCCACTAATATCTATCATAAATAGTTATGATAGTTAGTTATCTAAGGTGCTGAAATTATATCATGCACTTAATATTAGTATTCAATAATTATGGGTATTATACCTAAATAATTAGGTTATTTAATCTTAATAGTTACTAAGTTCACACTGTAGTACTGAGAAAGTGTACAAATTAACATTTAATATGTCTTAATATGTTATAAATTTATAATAATTAATCATAGTATATTATGTCATAATCATGAGCTATAAAGTGCATTGCCCATTTCTTGGACCACCACTGCAAATTGGTGCAAAGTCCCTAATTCCTCCTTAAAACTCATAAAAATTTAATCATATTAATCTACACTCTTATTAATGAATAAATTATAGTATTAATATTATCTTATAAATGGATGAAATGAAGACAAACAACACAATTTGGTAACCAAGGATTACAGAACAGTATTACCATACGACAAAGACATTTTCACAATAAAAACGCATTTATAACTAAGTTGAATAAACCAGAAGTAAGAGATCAAAGAATGAACTGAATAGAAAATTAACCTGCGTACACAAAAATTAGTGACGTATACATGGACTCATTAACGGTTGTACAAATATATAAACGAAATAATAGTCAGATCAGAAAAACACGATAGATTACAAACATTGTTACAGAAATGAATAAAAATTAGAACTAAATACACTAGAATACCCCAGTTATAACATGACTAGACACCTAACATGCAAGGTCAATTAATTGCAAATACGAACGAACAAAAATCATCGGAAAGCCATCGATGGGTTCTTCGTAAAAATGCAATTAACTAACGGCCTTAAGAACAATTAAAATCAGTTCGTAGCATCCAAGGAGCCATAGAATTGATTTCAATCCGCCGCCCATCCATACCCACGAATAAGGGACAACATCAACGACAAAAAAACAGATATAACATAGATATATAACAAATAGAGTGGACATGCCTGCACAGAGAAATGGACTTAGTATTGTGCTATATGAATGACAACCGTCCTAAGTCTAGACTTATCTTTAAAAGGCACCGGCGATGTCAAGTTCATCAACGGACTAGATTCATGCCTAGTACTGTTTGCTCCTTGTTGGCTGATAACCGTATTCCATCGTCTGGTCTTCTTGATCATTTAAATCTTCATCAAACCTGGAATGCGTTGACGGTTGTACTTTCGAAGCGCGGCATCTTCGCATGATGTAGTGACGTCAGATTGGCATTTCGTAGTTATGCGTTTAACGTCATATTTATGCAAATCATGTGACTTTCTTGTAATCGTAAACAGTTTGTGAAAGTATGTAAACAAGAAAAATTTTCCTTTTTCTTTCGATCCCCAGCGATGGCCAACCAATTCTGCTGCGGTCGGAAAATTAGCCCAACGGATTGTTGAAAGCTTGATAGTCAATCTTTGTAACTTGGTTTACATTTCATCATTTTTGCATCGTGCCTTAGATGTTAATTACGCGAATGTGGGTTTAAATACTTTGAAACCATGATAGTAATAACACTGGCTAACAAAAAAAAAAGTTTTTTTTCTTTCTCTAACATTTCTATGTTTTTCTGGTCAATTTTAATGCGCTGTTTTTAAATCTGCAAACCGTTTTTCTCTATCAGGTCGGGATCTCTAGAAATAAGCAATTGAAGTTTTTTAACAACGCATACAGTATTACAACATCATTTGTACAAGAAGTATAACAGTTATGTAGGCTTGAATTTCTTTGCAGTCGACTTTCGTCGGTGAATGGCATGTGGTACATCGCGATGAAGCATCCAACAATAATCGGCAAGCATGGTCACACTCCACCGTCCTTGATAACGTGACTCCATTACGGCGATATCTTGATGGAATCGTTCTCCATGTTCATCGCTGACTTCGCCAAGGTTGTCAGGGAAAAAGTCAAGATGCGAATCGAGCAAATGGATTTTGAGGGACATGTTACAGCCCATAATTCTGTATGCATCTATGCACTGCTTAACAATATGCACATAGTCGACAGATTTGTGATTTCCCAGAAAGTTATCGACGATCGATTTGAATGCCATCCATGGGCGAAGTTCACTACCATGTAACAAGTTCTCGAATTGTTTGTCTGCAATAACTTTCCTAATCTGAGGTCCTACAAAGATACCTTCCTTTATCTTTGCATCGCTAATTTGCGGAAACTTTTCTCGAAGATAAGTGAAAGCTTTGCTCGTTTTATCTAACGCTTTTACGAAATTCTTCATGAGCCCCAACTTTATATGTAACGGTGGTAAAATGATGCTGTCTTTGTTAACTAATGGCTCGTGTATTACATTTTTATGCCCGAGCTGCATACGATCCCTGATAGGCCACACCTTTCTTGCATAATGTTCCTGTCTGTTGCGGCTGTCCCATTCACATAGGAAGCAACAAAATTTAGTATACCCAGTCTGCATGCCCGTGAGAATTGCAATGACCTTTAGGTCTCCACAAATCCGCCATTGGTAGTCATTGTACTTTATTTTTGCCAAAAGTATAGCCATATTGTCATAAGTGTCTTTCATATGAACAGAGTAGGCGACTGGAATTGATGAAAATAAATTTCCATTATGCAATAACACGGCTTTTAGACTAGTCTTGGAAGAGTCGATGAAAAGTCGCCATTCGTTGACTATGTGCTCATGACCGAGGTGCACAATTAGACCTTTTACATCTTTGCAATAGCAAATGTCATCATCCATCTCAAAGTATTGAACAAGTTCTCTGTGTCTATGACGAAATTTAGATATCGGAGTATTGGGCGCTAAAAGATTCCATTCTTTGAGTCGCGAACCGAGTAATTCCGCATGTCCTTTGGTAAGAGCGAGATCACGTATTAGATCTGAAAGTCCTGAATGGTTAATTAAGTGAACACCATCATTCACCGGTATATAATCCGAGTCAGAATTAGTTTCTAAAGCAGGTAAACTATCACTTTCTGATGGTTCATTCACGTCCAACGGATATTGTTCTGGTGGAACTGGGATCGGACACGTGATTGGATCATGAGGCACTGGTTTCGAAACCGATTCAATATTTGGATAAACCACAGACTTTCTAGTTTTAAAAGTGAAACCATAGATATTTGTCAAGCAGAAGTAACAATCAGTAGCGTGATTTGTCGGTTCACGCCATATTACTGGCACTCCAAAAGGCATCGACTTATGCTTCGGCGATTTTCGTAACCAACCTGCCAATGTATTTGCACAAGTCGAACAAACTGCATTTGGCATCCAAGATTTATTTGCATCATCAACTTTCGAATCGAAATAAAGTTCATATGCTTTCTTTAGCAATGTTGTAAAGTTTTTCTAGTGAACACGATCGGTAAAATATCCGCACACGTAACAGAGCAGATCAGCCGAATTTCTACAACTTCTAGAAGCCATATTTCACTCAGAATTATTTCAAAATACAGTAACTATTTGAAATATAACGTAACATATGTCATGCATCTTTTAGCAGTATAAAAAGTAGAATTATTTTGCATTTTATTAATTTTTAAAAAGTTATATAGTAAAAATGAAACGGAGCAAATAACGGTTTCCCAAAAATATATTTATTCACAAATATCTTAAGAACCCGACGTGATAGAGATAAACGGATTTCAAATTTGAAATCAGCGCAAGAAACGGACCTAAGAACACTTATTCTTATATAAGAAAGAAAAATGTTGTTTGTCAGTGTAATTGAATCTCCCAAATGTTCATAGACGGGATAAGTCATGTCTAGAGTCCAAACAAACAATTTATTACACATTCTGTAGACATCGTACGTTGATCATGAATTACATCACAAATATAATTTAGAATCCTATGTTGAGTTAGCTATCTTGCATATCAGTCCTTAGCTATCTTGCATATCAGTCCTTTGTCTCGTACATTTGAATTACTGTAGGCAGAACGACATAACTATATGCACGCGTGGTTGGTAAATCCAACGACCGACAGTGAGATTATGCGTCTGGCACTAGTATAACTAAAACGGACTGTTAATTCATCTCGACAAGGTTTAGTCAATTACTAACCTGTAACTTCATCTTTCTTCATCATAACAGTGGACTGACCCATGTCCATAACAAAATACAATATAACTGTGTGGCATTCCATGCCCGACACTATAAGAATATAAAGACACGTCTTCTCCGTTCGACGGTCATTCAAGAAAGGGTCCCGTCTCTTGGTCACCGTGCGTGACTACCAACGCTGAAACGTCACAGCGTTCACTAGGCTAATAATACTTTTACATTACATTAAACGTTGTAACCCCTAAAATCGCATGCTGCTAACCTCTAGCAGACAATGCCAATTAAACTACCGTAACACTTTACTTCTTGGAACCCTGTGATGTCCTTCTCACAACCACCTTCTTCACGACTGCAACGTCTGAACAATGCTTCAGAACTCTTTGGATTTAAGGCAAACAGGTAATTTTTGCCTCGAGCTTGCAGCTTCAGGAGTACGTATATTTTGGTATGTGGCTCACTGATTGTTTCACGATGGAACCCTGAAATCAGAGGATTAAGGCCTCCTCAGAACATCATACACCTATCTCCATCTCTAAACATTTAAACATTATCAACAGTGAGGGAGCCGCGCTAGCGTAGTGGTTACAACACCGCTCTGGCGACCGGGTGATATAGGATCAAACCCGGGCGACGGCATTTGAGGATTTTTCGTCGACCGGAATTTGGACTGGATTAACTCGAGACCTGGCGAGGACATTTGAAGGAGTGTCGTCGACCAGGGACTGGCGGCTCCTGAGCCGACCCAGCTGCAATGGGTACCTCCGAAATCGGCGAGTATTTGCCTGAATGGCGAGGGACACCTGTCTCTGTACAAGAAATAAAGGGATACTCACGTAAAATCAATGTCAGGTTAGACATAAAAAAATAATAACCTGAGATTTCGCCTCGAGTATTAGCGGGCGAACGCACAAAAAAAAAAAAAATTATCAACAGTTTCAAGATCAGTGGAGTTGCTAAATAAATAGCTATCGTTCCTATCTGATTTGGTGCCCTATTCATCATCAGGTAATCTTCAAACATCCGTTTGATACATTCCTTGTCATAGAAGAAATTATAGTTAAATATATAAAGTCATGTGCAAACACTGTGACTTGCTGAAGACGGCCAGTGGTTTTCTGGCCTACCAATTATAATAATGTCATATTTTATTTCCCACTATGTCCTTTGATTCTCTCCCAAAGTTTAAGTAAGCCTGCCTGGCTTTTACAAGAAATGGTAATCTTCCCTAATATCACTTGTGGCATAACACAAAGTGTTTAGTTTAGCGCCTTTCTGGTGGTGCCTCTACACATCAATAATGCATACACATTCAATAATACAGACACATATCAATAATAAGGTTTATATAAATGTTTATCTTACCGCATCAATGAAATAATACACAATTTGTAGGTTAACAGGCGATTAATGGTCACATTCAGATCGCCACTGATGCAGAACAGCGAAGGCACTGGTCATGTATTTCTTGCATCTGATGCTAACACTACTTGTGAGATTTTTATCTTCGAGTGGCAACTAACGCTGGTTTCAAATCGTTTTTATTACTCCTATTAGTCTATTCTACCACAGCCAATCGAATTATGTTATGCCCACTAGTCTTTTTGTTTCAAAAATAAATTACACTTTCAAAAAAAAAAAAATGTAACGTCCCCCCTTTCCCAAGACTGGCAAAGTTGAGTGAGGACATCAATGCGTCTGTCTCTCTGTCTTTTCTTTACAATTTTTCTGTTATTATCTAAGCGTTTTTTACTGTAAGATATTATAACATTATGGGTAGTATTGTCTTCTAATAAACAAATATTATCATTTTATTTGTCAACTGTCCTTGCTTTTATTTTATTATTCATCGAGGTTTCTTGGCCACCCTTTCGCTACCCTTCTCAATTTCAGTATCACACTGCATAAGCTATCTTTTCAAATATGCCTCCATGCAAATCCCCCACTTACATTTATCTCTCTCTTGCTTGTACGCGTTTTGCCTAACGCAAAACGGTTTCGTCAGATTTAAATTGTCACTACGGGTAGGAGACACAGCGGTGGGGTTTCCTCTCATTCAATAGCAGATACTTTTTGGAGAAAAAAAATATGCCATAGCAACAACGTAACTAACGCCAAGTAGTTTTATTCAAACTCCCAACCATTCATTCCCGTTTAGTGTTAGACTAAGCAAGTCTGTGACGTCAGCTGTCGCCTGTCGTTCTAGTTCGAGATTCAAAAACCAACGCTTGTCAAGGTTGCATTTTTCCGTCTCTCATTTCACTCCTCCGTTTCTTTTATTCTCTCACTCCGTTTGAAACTAACTATGCATTTCGGTCTGTCAAAAGGCTTTTATTTTAGTGGAAATTGGTATTGCGGAGAGGGGAAAAGCTAACAGTTTTGTGTATCGTTTACTATGGCGTTTCTGCTTGTTAGAACCAACACGACTGCGGGCGATGGTGACAATGTTGAACACAACTCCCTATTTTATCTCTATAATATTTGAATTTATAAGCAGTAATATTTTATCTATTTGATCGGGGTATCAGGGATCTTACTACACGGTAGATAAAGGGTACAGAGTGATCGATATTGTCTTCTTCTTTTCTGTTTTCATTCAATAGTCCCTTCTATTACGTAATTTACAAGAAAATGTTATATTGTGGGCAGGGGGCTAGGTCCAGTACTACCGCTAAACGTCAGTCATATTCGCTGTGATCGGAAGTTTCGCGTTAACAAATCACATATGATAATTGATTTCAGGATCGGATAACCATTCGTGAATTACACGGCGTGACAAAGATTTAACATTCCTTACAAACTGGATTTTCTAACTTCTCATAATCTCACCAGAAAGATATTGACAAGAAAATAAAATTTCATACAGAAACCAAGAAAAGGAAGCATGAAAATGGCAATATAATGGTAATTTAAAAAAATATAACATTAATAATAAAAATAATAACCTTCCTTATAATAAAGAGCAATTTAGAACTGACTACAAATATTTAAGAACTAAAACGAAGCGTTAAATACGTCATATCCCCTTGTTATATCGGAAGTCTATGAGGCATCAAATAAAATAACATTAATAACACTACTAATAATAACGAGTAATTTCAGAACTGACTACAACAATTTCAGAACTACAACAAATCATTAGTTAGGTCACATCCCCTTGTTGTACCCGGAAGCCTATGAGGAGACAAAGAAATAATTGGAGTTACCCCCACATGTAATGCCGTCAGCGGCGACAAGTATAAAATTATGCATGGGACTAAATCTTTATCATTTAAGACACATTGCTACAACAACCACCACTACAAGATCAGTTGAATGCGTGAACCATCTACAGTGGTGGCTCTATATTCTATGAGTGAAAAGGGAAGAAAAGATTAGTTTATCCGGACTCTCAGTATGGCTAATGTTTATCCGGACTCTCAGTTAACCTGACGAGTATGGCTAATGTTTATCCGGACTCTCAGTTAACCTGACGAGTATGGCTAATGTTATCCAGACTCTCAGTTAACCTGACGAGTATGGCTAATGTTATCCAGACTCTCAGTTAACCTGACCTGTATGGCTAATGTTATCCAGACTCTCAGTTAACCTGACGAGTATGGCTAATGTTATCCAGACTCTCATTTAACCTGACCAGTATGGCTAATGTTTATCCGGACTCTCAGTTAACCTAACCAGTATGACTAATGTTTATCTGGACTCTCAGTTAACCTGACCAGTATGGCTAATGTTTATCCGGACTCTCAGTTAACTTGACCAATATGGCTAATGTTTATCTGGACTCTCAGTTAACCTGACCAATATGGCTAATGTTTATCCGGAATCTCAGTTAACCTAACCAGTATGGCTAATGTTTATCCGGACTCTCAGTTAACCTAACCAGTATGGTTAATGTTTATCCGGACTCTTAGTTAACCTTACCAGTATGGCTAATGTTTATCCGGACTCTCAGTTAACCTGACCAGTATGCCTAATGTTATCCGGACTCTCAGTTAACCTAACCAGTATGGCTAATGTTTATCCAGACTCTCAGTTAACCTGACCAATATAGCTAATGTTTATCCGGACTCTCAGTTAACCTGACCAATGTGGCTAATGTTTATCCGGACTCTCAGTTAACCTGACCTGTATGGCTAATGTTTATCCGGACTCTCAGTTAACCTGACCAATATGGCTAATGTTTATCCGGACTCTCAGTTAACCTGACCAGTATGGCTAATGTTTATCCAGACTCTCAGTTAACCTGACCAATATGGCTAATGTTTATCCGGACTCTCAGTTAACCTGACCAATATGGCTAATGTTTATCTGGACTCTCAGTTAACCTGACCAGTATGGCTAATGTTTATCCGGACTCTCAGTTAACCTAACCAGTATGGCTAATGTTATCCGGACTCTCGGTTAACCTGACCTGTATGGCTAATATCAAGAAACATGACTTGAATATCCTTAACATTCAAAAGCAGCACGTAATGCCTTTTATAATTTAACATACGATAAACCGATGGACCTTTAGTCTAGGCTGAAAGAAAAATACCTGACTAATACGAGGCGAATCTCCTATTTTCTCTAAATGAGTGAACACTTAACTTAATTTTCTCATTACTACCACATATTGTTATCCAGTAGATCATTACCAATTTAACTTACATCATCCTGTATAATTTCGTTCTGCAAAAAAAAAAAAAAAAAAAAAAATCTTACTTTATTTTTTAAAAACTTATTTGTGTCACTATTGCCATCAAGCGTTAAGGGGGGGGGGGGGGGGGGGGCTGAAGTTGGCGTAGTTGAGCCAAGTGTGTCATACTGGCTGCTGTAAGAGCCCGTGTTGTTGTAGAATGTATGTGATGTTGTTGTAGAATGTATGTGATGTTGTCTATCCATGTGCCTCTTGGTTTGTCCCGTTCTCCGAAACCAAATGTTCTAACATAAATCTAATCGTATTTAATTGTGAATTGTGTGTTAATAATCTAATCGTATTTAATTGTGAATTGTGTGTTTTTGTGAGTCGAGCGGTATATATATATATATACTTTTTTTTTAAAAATATATTTTTTTTATTGCATAGGAAAAATATGCAGTCCTTGTAGCAATGAGTATATTTCTATAATACTAACATAATAATTAGAAATATTTGATAAAGTTTATTTAAAATATTTGATAAAGTTTATTTAAAATATTTGATAAAGTTTATTTAAAATATTTGATAAAGTTTATTTAAAATATTTGATAAAGTTTATTTACAATATTTGATAAAGTTTATTTAAAATATTTGATAAAGTTTATTTAAAATATTTGATAAAGTTTATTTAAAATATTTCTATGATCGGAACAACCACCAGATATTCTTATATGAAGGAATGTAGTATTCACTTTTCACTTACCTAACACAACACGCGGCATGTCAAAATTTCTGCTGTGTGTCAAAGTGACGTCTGCTCCAACACTCGTTTCTCTTTTATCGGAATTGTGGGTTACGTAATGGGTGAATTAGTGTCATTTTAACGGGAGACACGCTGCCATAATTCTAGCCAGAAAAAGGGAATGAAGTATTACGTGTCAAATAATTAGTCAGCAGACAATAATGCTTAATAATAGAACGTTATTAAAATGGTCTGATTATGAATTTACGAAACGTTCTGGGAAAAACATTATTTCAAATCTAAATTATGAAATTAGTCTTCTTGTATTTTCCATGGAGCGACCTAAAAACTTAGAAGCTCTTTCAACTCTTATTACATCGTTTTCTTAATCTGATTTGTCTGTACTCTTTACTGAGGTTCAATTAAGTGAACGCTTGATGTTTTTAATTATTTGTATATTGATTTATCGTGTCACGATACCACGAGTCATGGAAATAGATGCATGGCTATATTTTCTCCCGTTACAGCATTTTAGTGTTCAGGGAGAGGTTTTTTTTTTTTGAAATGGTATTATTTCATAACATTCAAAGAATAATAGCCTCCTACACGAAATTAAATTATTCATTCATTTGCAATGCAATTCTCATGTGACGTTACAAAGTTTGAGGGTATGCTCACGATCGCGAGATCATTTTTTTTAAAAAAAGGACAAAGAAAAGAAGAAGCAGGGTAGTAACCCATGAAATAAAATTGTCAAGAATAAGTAAGAGATCGGAGTGACTAACAGGTATGGTGTCCGCCTCCCTCTAATCTAAAAGGTACCAAGTTCGGTTCCCAGTACAGGGAATATATTTCATGGAAAACTTTTTTCCAGAACCAGAGGGTCCTAATGATGTCGTACTCCCCCCTGATCTCTAGGGTATTGAGATCGGATGCCTAGACTTGTCGGATAAGGGCGAAAAGTAGGAGGTCCAGTATGCAAGTTACGCACGTTAAAATCCCTCGGCAGTTGGAAATCGAGAAGAGTTGGCCATACGGTCGCTGCCCTGGCAAAATTTACTAAAATTAGGAAAAAACCTACCCGACACAAAAATATTTACAAATTGTTTGATTCCTGTATACACAAATTAGGATCCTCGCCGGTGCTTCGGAGTTAGTGCACTGTGCTTAGATCCTCCTTGTATGACCTAAGGGAGGAGATTGGAACACTGAGGGAGTTGTCCGTGTGCAATAAAGATTGTTGTTAAAATCAAAACCAAAGATGACGTCAATCGTCAAGCTGGTTGATAAGGGTGGAATTAGGATGCCGTCAAATTACCACCTCTATCGACACCAGGTATTACAATGCAAGATGTGGGTGTCTTATCTGGTTTAGATTGTTGCTGTGTGTGTGTTGCAGTAGAACAGTTCAGGGTACACCACAGGCAACATGACGTGTAGAGTCATAGAAATGGTAACTTCGCTTTAGGTTTATACCATTTATTGCACGCCACAAAACAGTCATGATACTTATGTTATCATCGGCATAGTACAACGAATGCAGCATTCAAACTCATGTTAACTGACAGTCATGTAGAAGTCAATACTCAATAGTTGTATGGAAAACAAATATCATAGCGAAGCTTGATAAATAATACATATAACTTCTGCAACCGTGGTCAGCTGCAGATCCTTAATGTTCATAGACAATAATAATTATTCCTTCCTGATGCTAGCAGATCAGATGTATACAATACGTCCGTTTACTGTCTGCACGTGAGTAGCATACATGGATTACAGGTCAGCTCGACCTTTATAACCTTCCTAAGTCTAACCATCTGACTTGGACGTGGAATTTTTTGATATTCCTTTAGATGTTTTTTTTTTTTTTTTTTTTTTTTACGTACGCCCGCTAATACTCGAGGCGAAATCTCAGGTTATTACTATGTCTAACCTGACACTGATTTTACGTGAGTATCCCTTTTTACTTGTACAGAGACAGGTGTCCCTCGCCATTCAGGCAAATACTCTCCGATTTCGGAGGTACCCATTGCAGCTGGGTCGGCTCAGGAGCCGCCAATCCCTGGCCGACAACACTCCTTCAAATGTTCTCGCCAGGTCTCGAGTTAATCCAGTCCAATTCCCGGTCGACGAAAAATCCTCAAATGCCGTCGCCCGGGTTTGATCCTGAATCACCCGGTCGCCAGAGCGGTGTTGTAACCACTACGCTAGCGCGGCTCCCAGACTTGGACGTGATCTCTGATATAACGAATCCTGGAACACAGACAATAGTCTTGTTGGTCTAGAGCGACCCATAGATATATAACTAGTTCAGGTATAAAGATACCGGTGACTTAATCCTAGTCAAAGTACCTCTCCATTTTGAATCACACAGGCGAGCAAAAAGGCGACAAAATGACGAACCTCTAGATGATAGCCTAAAGTTCGATACAAGAGGAATTACCTTATTTCGGAAAATCAACCATGAACATATGCCTCCAGGCAGGCTTGAATAATACGGGGAAATAGTCTAGTTAGCTAACTAACTCACAAAGACAATGTATTTCCCTCAGAGAATCACAAGACGCAGTCGCGTCCGCTCGCTAATCAGTCCATTTCTCAACTGCCCGACCTGGGCGGAAAAACAAAACGACAACCCAGTCGAGACATGCGCAGAGTGACAATCTCTGAGTCGCTGTTCACAATAAGACGATTCTAAGAACATTCGAGATAAAAGTCTTACACAGTCGCGCCTTTTATGGACATGAACAGAAGCGTTAAGAAAGGTTTCAAACATCTACAACAGTTGACTGATACTACCAAATAAGGAGATATGGTCACGCTTCGTTCAAGACATTATAGACCGAACGTGTCTCTATACAAGAGGAGGTAAACTCATAAAAAAATAGCAGTATCGATATTTCGGGTTCTGTCCCTTTGACCATAAAATATATATAACATGCATTTCAGTCAAATAATGATCATACATACGAAAAACGATCATACAAAGACTTTGGAAAAAAAGTAATTATTTGTGCGTAACATTACCGCACCCTCCCGGGAAAAAAAAAAAAAAAAAAAAATGAAACATTTTTTTTTTTTTTAAATCCTGGAGGGAAAAATCTAGGCTCCTAACGCACGTATGATGCGCGGATATACCTAACAAAATAGCTCAACACTTGGAGCGAAACTGAGATCATATCCCAGGTCCTTAGAGAAAAATTTATCTAAGTATACGCGTATATATCCCAGGAAGGTGCCACCAACACAAACCACAATGCTGGCAACATCATAATAAAAGTCAAATTATTCTCATACCAATATATGAAATCAAATATATTATTATGATATCATACAATGTGTTGCAAATAGCGGTGTAATATATTAATATACCGCACTATTTTATTACATTATGTAATGCATCAGTAACTAATAAGTAATACATGTGTTGATCTTCGTTGACATAAAACATTCAATAGAAGAAGATGTGGACATCATCCGCTCCCAATCTAGGACAGGACTTGATATACTCAAAGTTCCACAATGGACACAATCTCGCATCTTCAATGATGTGCTGCGAAAATATCAATAACACAAATCTTGAAGACAACTGGTAAATCTCTCAATACAATCCTGAAAATAATTTATTTAAATGTGGCCGAGTGATCTTTTGGCCCGTATATCACTAACTAAGCCTTCTTAGATAATTACATGGTACAATGTTATAAATTCCCCCTCAAAAAAGTGAGAAAAAAAAATCTACTAACATGTCATTATAACATTGGACTGTATATCAGGAAATATATATATGACAGAAGAATCATGTGGAATCGTGTGGGCATCTGGACAGAATGTCCGGAGGCGTCACTTCGAAGAACAAAAGTCTTCTCAATAGTAGGTAACCTAAGAATAGGTGGAGATGAAAATAGGTCTTTAACCTGGTCCAATGAGGATTGACATTCTTTTGACCAGCGGATCAAATTAGGCGACCCTTTCTTCAATAAAGTAGAAAGCGGTGCCATAATGGAGGACAGATTCGGAATGAATCGTCCGTAGAATTGGATCAAACCTAATAGACTCCTTACTTGTTTCTTTGTCTTAGGGACCGAAATGTTAAGTATTTTTGAAACATTGTGGTCCTCTGTCTTTAAAAGACCATGACCAACACGATGACCTAGGAAAGAAATCTCACTAAATCCTATAAAGGCTTTAGAGGGTTTTGCAGTCAAGTTATACTCGCGAAGAGTAGACAGTAATTCGTATAAACCCAAATAGTGATCTTCCCAGGAATCACTGAATAGACAGATATCATCTAGATATGCTATGACATCTGTACGATATGCGAGAATTCGCCGCATCATGCGTACGAATGTAGCAGGGGCGTTCATAAGACCAAAAGGCATGAAATTCCATTGGAATAAACCCCTAGGTGTAGAAAAAGCTGTAAAAGGTTTGGCACGTTCAGTTAGCGGGACTTGCCAATAACCTTTAGACAAATCTAGTTTGGTAAAGAATCTAGAATTAGAAAGTTTATTGAGTAGCTCTTCTAATGAAGGCATAGGTTCAGCGTCGAACTTCGTAACTTGGTTCAATTTGCGATAATCTACGCAAATGCGAATGTTATTATCCTTCTTTCGAACAATAACCATAGACGAAGAGTATGCTGAAGTGGATGGTTCAATGATTTCCAAACGTATCATTTCATCCAATTCTTTTTCGACTTGAGACTGGAAATGGATAGGTATTGGATAGGGTCTGACTCTGATAGGATTATGATCAGTTAGCACAATGTCATGTTCAATGACATGTGTGTGTCCCGGGATGTCTGTAAGAACATCCTGAAATGTTTGCAACATCGAAGAAACTTGTCGATGTTCCTCAGCGGAAAGATTTGGAGAAACGGTCACGTTTTTCCAAGATTCCGTAGAATAAAGTGGGACCATAGAAAGAGGAAGATTGACATCAGAAAAAGTAGTTTCCTCATCCTGTATAACTGACAGCGATGAGTATTGACCATGAGGTACTTGAGAATTGTCCGTTGCCTGGAAAATAGGCTGCAAATAATAGTCTGGTCTTTCATGAAATTCCGTGAGCATATTTATGTGGAAAGTTTTATGCTTTCCATCAATATCGACAACATAGTCGACATCAGAAATTTTGGAGACTATTGCATATGGACCTTTCCATGCAATTAGAAGTCTGTTCTCCCTTGAAGGAAGTAGGACGAGAGCTTTGTCACCTGGACAAAGTTGTCGTAGACATCTATTCTTATTCGCAAACTGCCTTGCCTTTTCTTTAGCAAATTCGGAAGACGAAGTTGCTAGTCTGCATGCCTCAATGATTTTTTTCCTAAGAGCAATGACGTACTCATAAGAAGACTGAGTCTCATCGCTAATATTATCGGCAGTGATTAGATCGTGAAGTAAAGACATAGGGCCGCGCGGTTGCGCGCCAAAGACAAGTTCAAAAGGGGAAAACCCCGTATGTTCATTGGGGACCTCTCTCTATACGCAAAGAGAGCCGCGGGTAAGACCCTGTCCCAATCCTGAGGATGATCCTCAGTTATTTTACCCAGTAAAGTTTTTAGAGTCCTATTTAAACGTTCGACCAACCCATTAGACATTGGGTGATAGATACTGCTGAGAGACCTTTTTATATGTAGCATAGACATTACCTGTGACATAGTGTCTGATATCAGTTGAGTGCCATGGTCTGACAATATTTCTCCGGGAAAACCCAAGCGAGAAAATATCAGCCAAAGAGCGTCTGCGATATCAGCAGTTGAGATGCTCTTGAGAGGTATTGCCTCTGGCCAACGTGTGCACATATCGACACATGTAAGAATAAATTGATGCCCTCTAGCCGACTTAATTCTAAAAGGACCGATAATATCTATTGCCATTTTTTGAAAAGGGCGAATTGGAATGTCAGCAGCCTGAATAGGCGCAGCATGTCGTGGTCCTTTAGATTTGACCTCCTGACATACTTTGCAAGAGCGACAGTACATTCGTATGTCCTTGCTCACAAATGGCCAAAAGAAAGCCGCAAGAACCCTCGACTTTGTACGGGAAAAACCCATATGTCCAGCACATTGCGAGTCATGAGCATGTTGCAATATTTGCACCCTCATGCTCTTAGGCACAAGAATTTGTGAATGAGTGGATGTAGTCGAGTCTTGTACCATACGTACAAGTACGCCGTTCTTCATAGAAATCCAAGATTTTCTATTAGTATTTTGATTAGGATCACCTTTTTTTTTGCTAGAATGAAGAATTTTTGTAACGACGGATCTTCTTCTTGCAATTTGATAAATGAGTCACGTGTAATAGTCAAGTGACTATTTTGTTCATCTACTTCATCATTATTAGTTAATGAAGTTTGAGGTGGATCCAGAGCATGTGCTCTTGTGACCACCGTATTGGTAGCTTCAATGTTTTGCTCTTCCCAAACAGCAATCTGCTGTGGGGTACATTCCCTAACTCCGTGAATACGACCAATAATAAGGTCCGCAATAGGGTTTGGAAGTAGACACGCGTGGACCTCTCCCGTGAAGAAAGGAGTAGCAATATGTATTATGGCAGTAGGATATTTTTCCAACGTGCCACCAAATGTGACACATTTGATGACCTTTCCTGTAGCACAGAATGGATCTACAAGAGATTGCCTAACCCCGACAGTAGTACATCCAGAATCAAACAACACCGAGACTGGATTACTATTTACAAGCCCCTTATGTAATATAAGAGAACCTCTCCCATCATGAGCAACATTAGCAGGAAGAGCGGGCAAAGGATGACCACAGCTTAGAGTACTAATGGTTTTCGGATCAAATAAAGTACTGCATTGGATACATTTATTTGCCCTACCAAAGTCAAAAGATGAGCATCCGATAGCATTATGGTCTTTATCATTATTAACCTGTTTATCTGCTCCCTGAGATTCTTGTTGAACAGAGTTTGTCTGTTGATATCTTTTTCTCTTCTGTTGCGATCTACCGCGACCATTATTGCTTCTGCAATTATCATTAAAGTCCCTACTGTAATTTTTATCCTGGTTTGCGTTCCAGTTTCCATAACTGTCATTACCATCTCTATGCTGTTGAGAACCTCTATTATCTTGGTATTGAGGTCTCTGCAAATAATATTTTCCTCTATACCGATTACCTTTATGAAAATTTCTAAAGTTACCGGGAATAGAATACCGTGTAATATTAGGTTGTCTCCAGTTCTGGGAAGAAGAATCTCCCTGAAATTGATTACCATGGTTCTGGGCATAATTACGGTTACTCTTTTTATTGAAATTTTGCTGGCTACCCTGAAATTTACGCATAAAATTCGGGCCATAAGGTGCTGCCGAAGCAACTGGCAGACCTTCTTTTACCTTAGAGTTGCTAACGGTTATGTGAGGATGTGCAGTAACATACTGGCTACAGTATTCTTCCATTTCTTTTATATTTTTAGGCTTACGCTCATGAAGAAAAGAAAGAAAAGCTTCATTAACAGAAGACATAACCTTGTCTCTAAGAAGTAAGTCCATGAGGGCTTCAAATGTACTTTCTGTCTTAGAAAGCTCAACCCATCGTAAAAAAGTAAGACGTATGCCTGAGATGAATTCTGAGAATTCAACTCCAGTTTCTGGTAACATGTTTTTAAATTTAAGACGATATCCGTCTTCGTTAAGTTGGTACTTCTTTAACAATGCCGCCCTGACAACCTCATAGTTGTTCTTGTCAGGCACATCTACCATACCCAACAAAGTCAAAGCATCACCTCTAAGTATCTTGGACAGATGATAAACATATAATGTTTTATCTATATTATGCACCTTACATGCACTTTCAAATCTATCTAGATAAAATGTTATATCATCAATTGAAGCATTGAATGCTGGTAAATTAAGCTTGAAATCAACAGCATTAGACTTATTAGCAGATGATACCTTATTAGCATCATTAGCATTACTAGATAACTTCAACTTTTCTAACTCCAAAGCTAAGAGTTTTTCTTCATGTTCCATTTTTGCTTTTCTCTCATCAGACTCTCTTTGTAACCTTCTTTCCTCAGCCTCAGCCTGTAACTTTCTTTCCTCAGCCTCAGCCTGTAACTTTTTTTCTAATCTTTTATTTTCAGCCTCTATTTCAAGTCTCTTATTTTCAGCTTCTTTTTCAAGTCTCTTATTTTCAGCTTCTTTTTCAAGTCTCTTATTTTCAACCTCAGCCTGAAGTCTCTTCTCCTGAGATTCTGCTTCTCTTTTTTGTTTTTCCATTTCCATTTGTAATCTCTTTTCATCTACCTGCATCTGCAGTTTTAAATTTTCAGCATCTATTCTCTTTTGTTCAGTTAGTTCTTTCATTTTCTTTTCCTCCGACTTCAATGCCTTGGCATATTGAACAGTCGCAAATTCTTCTAATTTATCACCTGTCTTCCCAAGGGCTTTACCCTGCTCAATAAAGTACTCAAATGTAGACATGATGTCTAAAATGTGAGTACAGAACCTGAAATAATTAATTATCTTATTTCAATCTTAATAGCAACAAGACTTAATAAAGTGCTTGTATAATTACTATGTTTACTCCAATCTCTGTGGGAAACAAGACTTGACACCAATTTGTATTATCAGTTGTACAATAATATCACAAGTCACCTCTTAATTATCAGTGCACTACCCAAATCAGTGCATAACCATCAGTTATTTATCATAACTGCACTACAATAGTGCATAAGCAACAAACCACCAGTTAGTTATGATAAGTGCACTATAGATCAATAGTGCATGAGCATATATGTAACAATAGTGAAAGCTAACTATGCAAAACCTATGCAAACAATAACAAGACAATGTAAACAATAACAAAGTCATCAACAATGTAAACAAAACAAAGATCAAAGTCAACGTAAACAATAACAAAGATCAGAGTCAATGTAAACAATAACAAAGATCAACGTCAATGTAAACAATAACAAAGATCAGAGTCAATGTAAACAATAACAAAGATCAAACAATACGAAAACATTCGCATAAGTCAAATAAATAAACAGCGAAACTAAAAAGAATATGATGACAGAATGCGAAGATATGACAAACAAATGACGCTACAGTATATACACAAAAATTTACGTGAAGAACTGAATAATAGAAAAGAGGAGACCTACAAATACACACAATTGAAATCGAAACTAAAAAACAGAAAGAAAGAGAGAAAGAAAAAAAAAATATACAAAAAACGAAAATAAAGCACAACTCGTCACAACTAAACAGATATAGCAACGATTGTCGCTAGCAAATTCCACAGTAGGAAATTCGCACAGTCCCTAACGAAAACGCTAACAGTAGAACCTCTGTGGCGTGGTATCTTCTACTGAAAGACACCGCCCAACCGAGAAAACCCGCTGAAATATAAACATATAAATACAAATCCAAATAACATATAACATGTAAACATATAAAAAGTGCGAAAAATGTGATAGACAGAAGGCTCAGTTAGAACATAAGGGCACAGTTCACAAACAAAACAGGCCACTTAACTTCTATGTATCCACAACGTCAGCACAGTTCAGAACAGGATGTGATCAGCATTCTTAGGACAATGATCCAACGTTGATCCATATCTGCTCTCGTAAACTGCCATGACGAAGGAAATGAGCTTCTAACAGGAAACAGCTTCTGACAGGAAACAGCTTCTGAACTTGACCTTCTGAATCTGCAACAGTAATTCTGAGACCGGAACAGTTGTTACGGCACTTGTCCTTCTTCTCAACAGATCAGGAAATCCATTCGCTCGGTACTTGTCCTTCTATTTGTAGACAAACTTCAATACCGCCGAGCAGCGCCGGGTAGTTTCAAAATATCAACAACTGTCAGTACTGCTGCGTCTTTCAAAAAATTTCATCAAAGGTGATGAATAGCAACTGCAATGTTGTCTTGTAGTCTGCTGATGATGTCTGGGTTTGTTGACCCCCTTGAGAGTTGGTACCAGAATAAACCAACTATTGGCCACCATGAATTGATAAGGGTGGAATTAGGATGCCGTCAAATTACCACCTCTATCGACACCAGGTATTACAATGCAAGATGTGGGTGTCTTATCTGGTTTAGATTGTTGCTGTGTGTGTGTTGCAGTAGAACAGTTCAGGGTACACCACAGGCAACATGACGTGTAGAGTCATAGAAATGGTAACTTCGCTTTAGGTTTATACCATTTATTGCACGCCACAAAACAGTCATGATACTTATGTTATCATCGGCATAGTACAACGAATGCAGCATTCAAACTCATGTTAACTGACAGTCATGTAGAAGTCAATACTCAATAGTTGTATGGAAAACAAATATACTAGCGAAGCTTGATAAATAATACATATAACTTCTGCAACCGTGGTCAGCTGCAGATCCTTAATGTTCATAGACAATAATAATTATTCCTTCCTGATGCTAGCAGATCAGATGTATACAATACGTCCGTTTACTGTCTGCACGTGAGTAGCATACATGGATTACAGGTCAGCTCGACCTTTATAACCTTCCTAAGTCTAACCATCTGACTTGGACGTGATCTCTGATATAACGAATCCTGGAACACAGACAATAGTCTTGTTGGTCTAGAGCGACCCATAGATATATAACTAGTTCAGGTATAAAGATACCGGTGACTTAATCCTAGTCAAAGTACCTCTCCATTTTGAATCACACAGGCGAGCAAAAAGGCGACAAAATGACGAACCTCTAGATGATAGCCTAAAGTTCGATACAAGAGGAATTACCTTATTTCGGAAAATCAACCATGAACATATGCCTCCAGGCAGGCTTGAATAATACGGGGAAATAGTCTAGTTAGCTAACTAACTCACAAAGACAATGTATTTCCCTCAGAGAATCACAAGACGCAGTCGCGTCCGCTCGCTAATCAGTCCATTTCTCAACTGCCCGACCTGGGCGGAACAACAAAACGACAACCCAGTCGAGACATGCGCAGAGTGACAATCTCTGAGTCGCTGTTCACAATAAGACGATTCTAAGAACATTCGAGATAAAAGTCTTACACAGTCGCGCCTTTTATGGACATGAACAGAAGCGTTAAGAAAGGTTTCAAACATCTACAACAGTTGACTGATACTACCAAATAAGGAGATATGGTCACGCTTCGTTCAAGACATTATAGACCGAACGTGTCTCTATACAAGAGGAGGTAAACTCATAAAAAAATAGCAGTATCGATATTTCGGGTTCTGTCCCTTTGACCATAAAATATATATAACATGCATTTCAGTCAAATAATGATCATACATACGAAAAACGATCATACAAAGACTTTGGAAAAAAGTAATTATTTGTGCGTAACACTGGTCCAGTAGCACATGGCGCCTTAGGGGAGTCAAGTATTCGAGACTTCAGTATACTAGGTCGAGATTCGAGAGGTGGGGTGACCAATTCCCTTCCTCGTTGCCTTTTCCTCCCCTAACTAAAGAGCTGCGTCAGGTACCCATTTACAGCTGGGTAGACTGGAGCGTGACGCCACCGTGTTTCGAACCCGGTACGGGACCCAAAGATGCAGCAATAGAGAATGCAGTCAGCGACCCATAGCTTGACGGCTTGCGTCAGGGTCAGCGAACCAGAGCTGACCAAGACCCTACTCCACCTCCACGTGGTGGTCCAGGAAACAGGCTGCATCACTGCAGTCTGGCTGAGAGAGTAGGGATCGAAGAGGGAAGGCAAACCCGGTCCCAAAAAATGCCGTGCTGAAGTCGTATGTGTCGACCGACAGGCGCAGATATCGCCGCTCCGGCGTAAACAGACACAACGCAACAAACGTCCTTTTCAGGACGAACGAGGGAAAAAGGAAGAACCCGGTACCTTCATTGCAAGATGCCAGCGCTCTAAAAAAATATATATATATATATATTTATTTATTTCCGATCTTTTAACTTACTTACTTACTTAGTCGTTCCCCTTCTACCGTGAGGTGTAGAGGTTTGGAAGAGAGAGCGCCAGACCATTCTATCAGCTGTCTTCTTCCTGGCCTGGTTCCATTCTAGTCCTCGGTCCTTCAAAGATTGTCTAATGTTGTCCTCCCAGTGGACTCTGGGTCGTCCTGGAGGTCTGGATCCCTGGCTCTTTGTTTCCCATGCTTGTCGTGGTAGCCGATCTTCTCCCATTCTGCAGACATGGCCAAACCATCTTAGTTGGGACTGTTCTATTTGGGTCTGCAGCGGATGGGATTTTAGGCCTTGACGGATCGTCTGGTTGCGGACCATGTCTCTTCTTGTTACTTCAACCACTTTCCTCAGATACCTCATTTGGAGAACGTGCTCAGCTGTTGGTTTGTCTTCCCTTACGTGGATACAAGTCTGTTGGATATTTCATTTTATTAAACAGGTGGCAGTTGATTCACAATCTGAATATGATCCATTGATTTCTTCTTGGCAACGATTAGTATACTTCTGTATAATTGCGGTAGCAATTGACCTAGAGGATGCTTTTAACAGTGTGAACAGTGTGAACTTTGCAACATTAATAAACTGTGTAATGGCTTGCGGTGTTAGCCTTCGCTTACAAGGTGGATAGCAGCTGCCTTAACTGAGAGGTCAGTGGCATTTCGGTTGGGAACATGGACATCAGATCCACTGCTGATTTGCCCTGGACTACCCCAGGGTTCTCCACTGTCACCGGTGCTGTTTAATATCTATACAGCAAAAGTAGCCACCATTCAACCAACTAGGTTGGGACGAACACTGACTGACATGTGCTGATGATATACTCATTTACAGAACTGGCTCTGACCGACAAGAAATGGTTAATAGCATACATGGGACACTACAGGAGGTGTCTAAATGGTGCGAGAAAACTGGCTCCAAAGTCAATCCCAACAAGGTGTCGCAGAGAGATTTATGATTAATAAATTTCTATATCTTTTCTTTATTCTACCCGTGTCTTCTACTTTAATATCGCTCTTTTATCCTTTATTTCGCATTCGTTTGATTGTGAAAAACATAACTCTCCCATTCAAACCTTTGCCTATTCTTTTCTTATTTAGCAACACATTTTTATTGCTGTTAAGCTAAGTCCTTGATGAGATCGAATCGTGTGAATTCGTTCTCGACAGGGATAAGATGGCAGACAATCGTCTAGCATTTTTCTCTGACACGGATCGTCTATGGCTAAGTTTTCTCGGTGATAGGTGTGATATGAAACATGTGGATCGCTGGGAACGGCTGTAAGGTAGCATTAGGTGTAAAAACGCGCACTGGCAGTTTAATTGCCGACGTCTGAGTTAATGTAAGTGTTAAGACGGGACTATTCGGGTTTTCGAGAATTAGTGAATCATTTCTTTTCTAACCCCAGTAGTTTAGTGCTAAGTTTAGTAGACGGATACCTTGTATAGCGAAGTTCTGAGTTTTCTCGACAATTCTGCCGAGTTCTAGAATACCTGTATAGTGAATAATTCTAGTTCGTGGTGATAGCCTGTAGTTCTGTTTGGAGGTAATATATATATATATATATATATATATATATATATATATATATATATATATATATATATATATATATATATATATATATATATATATATATATATATAGTATTGTTGAGTGATTTAAGTGGTAAATCGCCTATTTTATTTTCACTAGTTAGATTTCTGTGCAGAGGGATTAAATTATAAGTCTGTTATATTCTCTTGTTGTCGTGTTACAGTGGATAGCAAAATAAATTATGATTTCTAGCTTAAACTCATGCAGCTATAAATAAATTTAATTAAATTGCTAGTAATCAGTCGAGAATATTTTAAACTAACCTAGAACTGCACTGATTCATCATTGAGTATTGACGAAATACGTATGTATTTCTAATTCATGATGATTGATTTTTATGAATATAATTTATTTCACGGGAGTTTTAAACGATAAGACAAGCTCTAAGGTTGCAGTTTAAATTTAAGTTATAACCGAAGTGGATAACTATGTTATATATTACGCGGGTAGGATAGGATTGTGGAATATGCTATATGATGTTAAGTTTTGCATGTTTTCTCCCTATTCAGTTCTGGGTCAATAACCCTATAACCTTACCGGCGGCTTCCATTCCATATGAACTGAATATATTTTCTACAAAGAAAGAACATTCTAAATAACTTATAGGGCTTTCAAAGTGACTGTCGGGCCTTGTGGTTTACACCCAGATAGAGACATAGCACTGGCCCAAAAGACTTATTAGGATAAACGATAAATGGACTATTCGAATATCCAGAGTTCTTGTTTGTTTCCAAAGTTCATATACAGTCGGCCTGTGGTGGCGACTAAATCAAAACAGTAACAGTACTTATATACCGACCACATGTTGTGAAGAAGATTGATCCTGAATAGAGTTTGTTTACCTGACTATCGATGTATGATTGAAGAATTCCCGCTACTGTACCTTGTGACCAGTTGATTCCATAATTATTTCCTACCTGGACAAAATTTGAAGTAACATTTAACAGCATCCTGCTTAAAGAAAATAGTGAAGCTAGCGCTTCCCAACATTTGATTAATTAGTCGGTTGGAGAAGCTGGGGCTTGATTCACTCGTCAACCAACAGTTGATGGGCTGCATGTTCCTTTAATCAATTTTTCCAGAAGGTGGTGAAATGCAACCTGTAGGTAAGGTTGATTGTGTGTGTTTCTCTGTGATCACAGTTTGTTTGTCAGAGCGAGCGAATGCAAGAAAAATAATTCTTTCATGTAATAACTCATGTAAAAACTCTGTATTTTTTTTGTAATTTCATTTATGCAAGTTTGTTGCTAATGCTGTTTTCCTCTTAGACCAGATTCAGTTATTAACTCTGCTCTTAAACTATAGAGGAGAAATCTTAGACTATAGCGTTTAAATCCGTGACTCTTTGGGGCTATCACTTTTCTTCTAACAGGATCGTGGGCTAAACATAGAGGGAAAAGATTACACCTATGGGTCTATTGTTTTTTTTTTGTAAATTCATTAACGTATGTGTATTTGTATGAGATTTGATATTCTACTGATTTCTGTTGTGACATTCCTTATGATAAATAAAACTTACATAAACTTATTTAATTGTGTCGGTCAGCTTGTTCCAAACAAATATTCATATTCCATAGATATAGTTTCCCGTCTGTACGTCTAAACGTTCGTCACTTGTGTGCGCGTGTCTGTGAGTGGTTGATATAGAGTATATCTATATTACTGGGTAATCTGTCTGACATACATTTTCTGTTGTAGAGAGATAGGCTGAGCGAGAGATTTCTCGAGTTCAGGGACAGAATACTTATTTTTCCACCATCTCACTCGTGAAAACTGTTTTCTTATATCTTCTCTCACTGAGTCACCTCATGTTCTAGTCTATTCAGAAGGGACCAATCTGAGTCTTAATTCACCTATCATAAATCTACGACACAAGGCCATCGTGATGTGGTGCTCCTTGAACAACTCCATTGTGAAAGCAGACCTCCCAGATATTACTCTCAATGGACAGAAAATTGAAAGGCAAGAAAAGCTGAAATACCTTGGAGTTACATTTGATCGCAGGCTCTCGTATTAGTACCATGTTGAGCACATCACGCAGAAATGCAGTAGCGGATTGCGGCCCTGAAAATAATGGCCGCAGCGTGTCTGGGGCAGAGATTACTATTTCTTCTTTATCAACGGCTAGTCATATCGGTCATTGAGTATGGGCTGGGAATACTCACGCTGTCAGTAACACAATGTGAACGACTAGGGCGCATTCAGAATGAAAGGATGCGCATAGTCTTGGGCTATACGCGAGATACCCCCATTGTGACAATGAGGTACATGCTTGGAGTGCTGCCGATTAAATCCAGATATACGGTCGCCCAAGCAAAAGCCTATATGCGAGTATCCACAGACAAACGGCACCCTCTGCATGGTAACATAGCTGACATTAAGGGGGCAAGAATAAAGAGAGGGATGTCATGGATGGCACAGGCAGAGACAACTATCAAGCAGGTGGCCACAGTTGACAATATATTCAAGGGGGAAGAATGGTGTATGTCAGATGAGAACTGGGATAACTACCAGCGGGTCATCATCAGCATTGGGAAAGAGTGTAGAAATTGGGGGAATGGAATAGCAGAACTGGAAATTAATCAACTGATACATGATCATTCCGGGGATGGTGATGCCATTGTGTATACAGATGGGTCGGTGATCCGTGGTGAGAAATCCGGTTGGGGCTTCTTTGCTCGGGTACAGGGCAGAATCGTCGCCGAACATAGCGGGGCTTACAAGATAACAACTTCCAGCGTGAGAATCGAGGTCGAGGCTGTTACTGCAGCCTTAAGGTGGATAACTGAAACTTCATTAACAAAGGCTATCGTTGTGTCAGACTCTCAGTCCACGCTTCGGAAGGTTCAAAGTGGTTGGTTGCGGCATGAATGAAAAACATTCATAGAAGCTTCCAGGCTACAAGAGCAGGTGTGGATATACTGTCCTGGTCATGCTGGGGTATGTGGTAATGAAAGAGCTGACAGGCTAGCATCAAGAGTACCCATAGTGGGGACACTGGAAATGGACAAGGGATAGATACTGAGAACAATTAATGATCGCCTGTTAGAGAATGACACTGCAATAGATGAATCATCAAGGTTAAGACTGTTGGAATTTGGCATCAAACGTAAAGCTCGTATAGATGGACGTATGAGAGGATGCATCCATCGTGCTTACAAGCAGCAAGCTACAGGAACAATTAGCATTCACTGTCTTCGACATTTACTGATGGAGACTGAGCCCCTATGGGTTTGCCCGGAGTGCAATGATGTCAATTCTGCATAACAATAACAATACTTCTGTTACATCTGCCACTAGGTGTTCTCTGTGCCATGTTACTTTGCCGTTATTTTTATTATTACTTTGATCTTTTCATATGGTGTCTTGTCCTCAGTCTGAATTCTACTTCCTCCCTGTTTGACAAACCTATCTCCCTTCACATTTCCATTTATCTTGCAGTGGTCAAGAATCCGTTGTACTTTCACTTTGTTCACGTTACATAAGGTTTCCATTAGTGCTTCTGACAAGCTAACTTGATGTTTTTTTGATTCTATAGGGCAGGTGTTACTAATAAGATGTATGTGAGAAACATGATCTTGGCTTGTGCATTATCTTTATTTGCCAAGATGAATGTTACATCTAACTTTAGTGCTTCTGCCTCAGCTGTGTAGTTCTCTGAAAATGTCCAAACAGTCATTAAGATATAGATATATTGTCCATTCTTTAGTTGCATGTATACCATTTCTGTCATTATGTATAGCTCTTGCTGCTGATCCGTCTATATACATGGGCCCCTTGTGTAGTTGGATAGATCTTTTTAATGCATTCCATATATGTGTCCTTCCTTTATGCATCCATTTAACTGCTTCTTTAAAAAAAAAATGTGGTATGTTGTCTATCAACTGCGGAATTATGTTCTTCTCTGTGGTGCGAATGAACTCACATTTGTCTGTGTAACGTCCGTTACAATGGGGGTGAGTACACTATCTTTATGTGCACAGCAACTTCCTTGTAATCTATCCTGGGTATACAATTTTGTTATTAAATGATTGGTTGGTAAGCCTTTTAAGTGCTTCTGCCCGTTGTAGTACTTTGTATTTTCTTAACTTATTTGTTATCTTGTTGATTTCGTTTATTGGGATTCATTTCATTGCACCTGTAATTATTCTCTCAACCTGCTTTTCTATTCTAGTTGTTCTGTCGAAACGTGATTTTCTAGCACTAAGACAGGTTGGTATCTCATACTTCAATGCTGGTCTAAGTATACAACACCTTCAACATATTTCTGCAGGTTTTCTTTTAAAAGTAAGATCATTGTCTAGCTGATGTAATTAAAAGTGGAATTCGTATATTATTGCAGCTTACTTTAAATAAATTAGTAAATAAATAAACAAAGGTAATTAACAGATACTCACGAGCTGAGGACTCAATGTTTCCTCCATTTTTTATTTAAGAGTTCACCCATATTTGGTCTATACTTGCTGATAGGAAAGTTATATTAGTGATTGCGTCTTTAAACTGTCTGGGTCGTCCACGGGTCTTATATACCATAGTTTTTTGGGGGTGCAAAATTGGCTGAGCGTTCTTTCACGATGTACTGTCACAGCAAGGCAATGGCGCCGTTTGGTTGGTCCTAGGTTCGATTCCCGGTAAGCCTATCACTTATATTTTCTTTTCGGTTGTCTAGTGTCATCCTTTATGTCCAAAGTGTACTTATATTTATTTATTTACTAATTTATTTACTGTTCACAGGACTCAAGATTTCAGCTTACTTTAATACAGTCCCAGAATGACTGTTTTCCTCTTTAAAAATGTGAAAATGATGCGTGTTGATTTTATTTTCTGAATTTTATATTTTAATTATCATTGTTGTGTCCATTTATCCAGTTTTCCCAAGGATTTTGTCGTGTGCTATTTTGATATCCTTTTTTAACTCATAGCGTTAAGTTGTCCGCGTGTAGAGATCAGCTGACCTTCTTCGGTAAAGTGTGCACTGTGTTGTTCATATTCACCCCAACAGTGTTGGAGACAGCGCACTGCCTTGTAGTACTCCTTTTTGCTATATCTACTCTAAATTTAGTAGATTTTCTGTTTCGTTGATTAGCTGCAAGGTGCTATCTATTTCTCAGATATCTAAACCCCCTCCACTGGCACCGGTCTCGCTGTACACACACCTTTCTGAGTCATTGTTAAAGTCACCAACAGTAAACCATTTTTTTTCTCATGTATTTCGATTACTGCTAGTTCCATAGGTTTCCCCGGTGGACATCAGATGTTGTATATTCCAATCAAATTGTCTGCTCAAGTAGCTTACGTTAGTCCTGTAGTTCGGACGTGTATATCGTTGACTGACAGCGAGTTGTGCATCAGAGTTAGGCTGCCCTCTTTGTGTCCATACCTTTCTACCCTGATGGTTTCATCATTAGCATCATTTCCTTTTTACCTCGTTAGCGAGCATACAGCAAACACTGCAGATGACGTCATGGATGACGCCTATGCGAAAACTTAAACGATTGCAGGTGTGGTTTCTATAGCATTTAGTTTAACTTGACATAGTTTCCATCCCCATACACAAATGTATACTCATGGAAAAAAGTAAGTGTGCAGCACTCAACAGGGCACTGTGCGTGCGTTCTTGGGTGAACTCAAATGCAAGTTGGCACACATTTCTGTGTGAGTGTTGTTCACTTACCCGTGCAATTACAATTGGATCGCACTATTCATGGGGAGATAATCACGGTGCAAGATAAATCCCGTGAAAAGGGCCGTAGGGGAGAATTTATCACAGATAAAAGGAAGGTAAGTGTGTAGCTCTAATCACAAGCTTGTGAAAACGTAATCGTTGAAATAGAGAGTACCAAGAGTCCAACAGAAACATCTTTTTTGACAATGCCAAGATTGAACCAACAACAGCTAGCAATAGCTATAGGGATGTTAGCTGCTGGAGCGACTATATTAGCTGTATCACAACATTTCAATGTTCACAGGAACACTATATCACGCATTCAAGCTCGTTTCCACCAAACTGGATCCACTGCTGATCGCCACAGAAGTGGGCGACCATGAGTCACCACTCCTGCACAAGACCGTTACATACGACTTATGCACTTGCGTAACAGGTTTATTCAGGCAACATGGACTGCCAGGAACATTCCAGGTTTAAGACCCGTGTCGTGCAGAATAGTGCAGTTAGATGGAATAGGAAAACTTCGACAAAATCTACATATAATTAGATTGTAAATACAACACTAATATATTACAGTTTGTGAATAATGCCAGCCTTGTCGGATACAAAAGCATTTCAAGCTACATACGGTAAACACATCTATATGCACTGAAACATAATGATTTTCAAATGCTTAATAATTAATACACATAAATGGACATGTTGCAGACACTCGAAAGCATTGCAAATGCCGGTCTATTTTGCGCAAGGCTAGATACTTTCAAACGCCCCCACCCCCCCCCCCCCCCCCCGCCCCCCCCCCCCCCCACCCCCCCCCCGAAAAAAAAATGAAAATTCATAACTTCGATTTTCAAAAAAAAAATATCTTGTAAAAAAATGAACAGAACTTGAAAATGCTAAATTTACCACAATAGTTGATTATCTGTCTCAAATATAAAAGAAAATGTTTTAGCATAAAAATAATTTTGAATAATTTTGTGAACTGTGATGCTAAAATTTAAGTCTCTTAAAAGTTTCAAAAGAAGAGTTGGCTACCCGAAGAGCAGCAGCTGGGTGACTTTTTCGGGCCATAAATTGAGGATTCCTCACAGCAGCCAGCACGATACACTTGGCTCAACAACACAAACTCCAGCTCATCACAACTCCTCGTGGTAACCTTGCCATGTAAAAAAAACTTACAAAAACCACCACTACATGAGCATGAGGCTTCCTACAAAGTGGCCAGCTACAGTTAATAAATTGTAAATGTTCAGGCTTCCTACAAAGTGGCCAGCTACAGTTAATAACTTGTGAATGTTCAGGCTTCCTACAAAGTGGCCAGCTACAGTTAATAACTTGTAAATGTTCAGGCTTCCTACAAAGTGGCCAGCTAAAGTTAATAGCTTGTGAATGTGCAGGCTTCCTACAAAGTGGCCAGCTACAGTTAATAACTTGTGAATGTTCAGTCTTTCTACAAAGTGGCCAGCTAAAGTTAATAGCTTGTGAATGTGCAGGCTTCCTACAAAGTGGCCAGCTACAGTTAATAACTTGTGAATGTTCAGTCTTTCTACAAAGTGGCCAGCTACAGTTAATAACTTGTGAAGTGGCCAGCTACAGTTAATAACTTGTGAATGTTCAGTCTTTCTACAAAGTGGCCAGCTACAGTTAATAACTTGTGAATGTTCAGTCTTCCTACAAAGTGGCCAGCTACAGTTAATAACTTGTAAATGTTCTGGCTTCCTACAAAGTGGCCAGCTACAGTTAATAACTTGTGAATGTTCAGGCTTCCTACAAAGTGGCCAGCTACAGTTAATAACTTGTAAATATTCAGGCTTCCTACAAAGTGGCCAGCTACAGTTAATAACTTGTGAATGTTCAGTCTTTCTACAAAGTGGCCAGCTACAGTTAATAACTTGTGAATGTTCAGTCTTCCTACAAAGTGGCCAGCTACAGTTAATAACTTGTGAATGTTCAGGCTTCCTACAAAGTGGCCAGCTACAGTTAATAACTTGTGAATGTTCAGGCTTCCTACAAAGTGGCCAGCTACAGTTAATAACTTGTGAATGTTCAGTCTTCCTACAAAGTGGCCAGCTACAGTTAATAACTTGTGAATGTTCAGTCTTCCTACAAAGTGGCCAGCTACAGTTAATAACTTGTGAATGTTCAGTCTTCCTACAAAGTGGCCAGCTACAGTTAATAACTTGTGAATGTTCAGTCTTCCTACAAAGTGGCCAGCTACAGTTAATAACTTGTGAATGTTCAGTCTTCCTACAAAGTGGCCAGCTACAGTTAATAACTTGTGAATGTTCAGTCTTTCTACAAAGTGGCCAGCTACAGTTAATAACTTGACAATGTTCATGCTTCCTACAAAGTAGCCAGCTACAGTTAATAACGTGACAATGTTCAGTCTTCCTACAAAGTGGCCAGCTACAGTTAATAACTTGTGAATGTTCAGGCTTCCTACAAAGTGGCCAGCTACAGTTAATAACTTGTGAATGTTCAGGCTTCCTACAAAGTGGCCAGCTACAGTTAATAACTTGGGAATGTTCAGTCTTCCTACAAAGTGGCCAGCTACAGTTAATAACTTGTGAATGTTCAGTCTTCCTACAGAGTGGCCACCTACAGTTAATAACTTGACAATGTTCAGGCTTCCTACAAAGTGGCCAGCTACAGTTAAAAACGTGACAATGTTCAGTCTTCCTACAAAGTGGCCAGCTACAGTCAATAACTTGACAATGTTCAGGCTTCCTACAAAGTGGCCAGCTACAGTTAATAACTTGTAAATGTTCAGGCTTCCTACAAAGTGGCCAGCTACAGTTAATAACTTGTGAATGTTCAGTCTTCCTACAATGTGGCCAGCTACAGTTAATAACTTGTGAATGTTCAGTCTTCCTACAATGTGACCAGCTACAGTTAATAACTTGTGAATGTTCAGGCTTCCTACAAAGTGGCCAGCTACAGTTAATAACTTGTGAATGTTCAGGCTTCCTACAAAGTGGCCAGCTACAGTTAATAACTTGTGAATGTTCAGTCTTCCTACAAAGTGGCCAGCTAAAGTTAATAACTTGTGAATGTTCAGTCTTCCTACAAAGTGGCCAGCTACAGATAATAACTTGTGAATGTTCAGGCTTCCTACAAAGGGGCCAGCTAAAGTTAATAACTTGTGAATGTTCAGGCTTCCTACAAAGTGGCCAGCTAAAGTTAATAACTTGGGAATGTTCACGCTTCCTACAAAGTGGCCAGCTAAAGTTAATAGCTTGTGAATGTTCAGTCTTCCTACAAAGTGGCCAGCTACAGTTAATAACTTGTGAATGTTCAGGCTTCCTACAAAGTGGCCAGCTAAAGAATAACTTGTGAATGTTCAGTCTTCCTACAAAGTGGCCAGCTACAGTTAATAACTTGTGAATGTTCAGGCTTCCTACAAAGTGGCCAGCTACAGTTAATAACTTGTGAATGTTCAGTCTTCCTACAAAGTGGCCAGCTAAAGTTAATAACTTGTGAATGTTCAGTCTTCCTACAAAGTGGCCAGCTACAGTTAATAACTTGTGAATGTTCAGTCTTCCTTCAAAGTGGCCAGCTACAGTTAATAACTTGTCAATTGATCTTTCTGTAATTAATATTAAAAGTAGCATCATCGTTTTCTTTTTCGTTTCCTATGGAGCATAGAGCCACAACTGGTCCACTGCTATCTAAATATTGCATTATTGCACTACGCCACTCAGTCCAAATAGAGTAAATTAAAAGGATAAATTGTGTGACCCTGTGTGTGTGTGTGTGTGTGTGTGTATTATCTCTACTGTCCAAAAAAAGCTGTCTCTTACATCTGCCATGTTGTAAACATGGCAGTGGAGAGTTTCTGAGATGTCATCAATTCACTAACCGTCTGTTATCATCAATATGCATGACGATAACGTCATCAGACGCTCACTTTGCTATCACACAAGTACTAATCATTATATACTAATTTTTTTGTTGTTGTAACTTTATAAAAAAAAAAAATAAAAAATAAACAGTACCTTTCAACCCTTGATGGGTTATAATGAGGATATGTAGTGTAGGTAAGTGGGATTCAACCTATTTTGTTAGCATACCCCCAGATACAATTTATCTTTACCTATGTAGCCTACCAGGGAGCCGCGGTAGCATAGTGGTTAGTGCACTGGCTTCCTAGCGCAGTGGTCTATGGTTCGATCCCCAGATGAGGTGGGAATTTTTTAGGCCACAAACGGCTCCTGGGTCGACCCAGCCCCAAATGGGTACCAGAGCAACTTTGGGAAGGTTAAGGCGGCCGGCGTCATGCCGACCACATCACCCCTCGTGTGCCGACGGTCAAGATAATATGGGCCTAACACCATATTCCCAATATGCCTCAATCCTTTACCTCTCTTTTACTATGTAGCCTACCGCCAAGGTTATTTAGTGGTGCATAATTCCAAGCATTCAATTTACCTATACATATAAATAAAATTCTAGGACAAAGGGCAAACACCTAAAATAAATTAGGGGCCTACATAATTTACATCCAATATAAGAAATTAAAGTTATCTTTTCAAAAAAAGTTTTCAGTACTCAATTTATTTACTTAAAATAATGAAAAATAAGAAAACCCTACGACAGTGCATTACCAGATTATTATTTTTTCACTTAGCCCCCCCCCCCCCCTGTTTTTAAAATTAGATGTCTTCTCGTACACCTAGGGGTACGCGTACCCCAAGTTGAATACCACTGATGTTGGTCATTCAAAATAATAATTTAAATTTGTTGTATACTGTTTGAACTCCGCCTATGTCGGTCCCAAGCCCGGATGAAAAAGGAGGAGGGCGGCCTGCATGGAGGCCGTAAGGAGGCAGCCCCTCCACCATGCAAAGGCACAACAGGCCAATCACCTGTTTGCTTTAAATCATGATTACGCGAACTACAAGAGAGAAAACCGGACTGATTCTAAAGGCGACGAACTGGAACGGACTACGGACTACGACTTATGGAACTTGGAACACAAGAAGTATAAATGGGAAGGAAGGGGAGCTGGTGGAAGAGATGAGGAAAGCAAAACTAGAAATCCTGGCTATAACGGAAACGAAGAAAAAAGGACAAGGAGTCATGGATCTCGATGGCAACACGTTGCTCTACAGTGGTGTACCCATATCTGAAAGAGCTAAAGGGGGCGTGGGTTGCATTGTGGCCCAAAATCAAAAAGATAGTATCAAGGGATGGAACTTTGTCTCGGAGCGCATTATGGTTGTAAAACTAACAGAAGGAGAAACCATAGTCAACCTGGTCATAGTGTATGGGCCAAATGAGGATGAGAGAGCAGAGGTCAAGGAGGAATTCTTCGAGCTGCTTCAAAGGACAGTGGATGACTGCCTAGATGAAGTTATTATGCTCGGAGATTTTAATGCCAGAGTTGGAAATGACCATGCTAGATGGGGTGGAGTTATCGGAAGATATGGAGAAGATACTCTCAATGACAATGGAAAGCGACTCCTTAGATTCTGCAGTGAGCAGAATCTGATCATTACAAACACAAAGTTCCCACATAAGCGCATACATGCATACACTAGATGTGAACCAACCAAGAATGAGAAGTCAGTGATCGACTATGCCATTGTTCGGAGAAGCTCATTCAGATATGTCCGAGATGCAAGAGTCTGGAGGGGGCCGGAGATTGGAAGTGATCACTACCTGCTAACAATCAAACGAACAACTGAAAGAGTTGCTCAGCCTAGGAACTGCCCAACATCACGCAAGAAACCAAGTAAACGAGCAGGAGAAATGAGCATTAGGACCTACAAGCTGAGAGAGCCAGAAATTAAGACCAGATATCAGGGGCTTATTGCTACAGCAGTGAGCAACACAGAAGAACGACCTGATGACTTGGAAACCCTCTGGAATAAATTCAAGGATATCATAAAGACAGCTGCTGCAGAAGCATGCGGTGAAGTCCGACTTGGGAACCAGAGAAAGAGGACACCTTGGTGGACAGAGGAAGTCAAAGAGAAAATAAGAGAGAAGAAAATGGCATGGAAACAATACTTAGGAGCTAAAAAACACAACAGGACAAATGGAAAAATATAGAGAATATGTGACACTCAGAAAAGAAGCAAAGAACAAAGTGCTAGCAGCAAAACAGAAGTCCTGGGAAGAATTTGGAGAAAAGCTAGAAAAAGATGCACAAGAAAACCAGAAATTGTTCTATAAGACCCTATAAGAACATGAGGAAAAGAAAAACAATGCCCTCTCAAATTTATAAAGGACAAGCAAGGCAAATTGCTTACTGCCCCGAAGGAAGTAATGGAAAGATGGAAAGAATATTTCTCAGAACTCCTGGATGGTGTGCATGGTGAAGCATCAGAAATGATAACCACTAGCACAGAAGAGAAAACCAATGATGGTGAAGAAGACATAAAGATGGAAGAACTGAAGGCAGCACTAGAGAAAATCAAGATGGGCAAAGCAGCAGGGCATGATGGTATAACACCAGAAATGGTTAAGTACATGGGAGCATCAGGATACCTATTACTCTTAAAGGTCCTACAGGCAGCATGGTGCAACAAGACCATACCAAAGGATTGGGAGATTGCCATCATAACACCAATTTTCAAAAAGGGTGACAATCGACAATGTGGAAACCATAGAGGCATATCCCTTCTCAGTGTCCCTGGTAAAATCTACTCTAGAATCCTAGAGCTGAGACTCCGACGCCTAGCTGAGCCACAATTGGATGAGGTCCAGTGCGGATTCCGAGCAAACCGAAGTACTCAAGACCTAATCTTCACACTCAGACAGCTGAGTGAAAAGGCCCTTGAGTATAAGTGTGAGATCCATCTTTGTTTCATAGATCTGGAAAAGGCGTTTGACAGGGTCCCCTGGAGCAAACTTTGGGACTGTTTGGCAAGGAAGAATATTCCAGCACCTCTGATTCATGCTATACAGAGCTTCTACAAGTCTTGCAGAAATTATGTGAGGACAGCAAACCATAAGTCAGAAGAGTTCAGGACCACCACTGGTGTAAGACAAGGTGATATCCTATCACCTTACCTCTTCATACTCCTTATGGACGATGTCATCAAGGCATGTAAGGAGAGAACAAGAAAGTATTCAGTGGGGTACTGGAAGATGAGACAGGTCTATATTTCGGAGCTGGTATTTGCTGATGATGTTGCCCTGATTGCTAAATCAGAGGCACATCTCCAATCCAACCTGCAAGTCTGGAAGGAAGAGCTGGAGAAGAGAGGGATGGTCATAAGCAGCTCTAAAACAAATCCATGGTGATATCACGAGAAGAAAGAAGACATCAGATTAAGCTGGGAGAACAGGTCCTGGAGCAGGTCGACCACTTTAAATACCTCGGAGCTATTATAGACCGAAAGGGAGGCATCAAAGAAGAGTTGGCCACTCGAAAAGCAGCGGCCTGGGAGGACTTTTTCAGGCCATAAATCGTGGATTCCTCAGCAAGAAAGAGGTTGGTAAGAAAACGAAGATGGCTGTATACCGCTCCACCTATGTCCCAGTCTTGACATAATGGATGCGAGTCGTGGGCAATGACTACAACCCACAAAAGCCAGATCCAAACCTCAGAAATGAGGTATCTGAGGAAAGTGGTTGAAGTAACAAGAAGAGACATGGTCCGCAACCAGACGATCCGTCAAGGCCTAAAATCCCATCCGCTGCAGACCCAAATAGAACAGTCCCAACTAAGATGGTTTGGCCATGTATGCAGAATGGGAGAAGATCGGCTACCACGACAAGCATGGGAAACAAAGAGCCAGGGATCCAGACCTCCAGGACGACCCAGAGTCCGCTGGGAGGACAAAATTAGACAATCTTTGAAGGACCGAGGACTAGAATGGAACCAGGCCAGGAAGAAGACAGCTGATAGAATGGTCTGGCGCTCTCTCTTCCAAACCTCTACACCTCACGGTAGAAGGGGAACGACTAAGTAAGTAAGTATACTGTTTGTTGTTCTTATTATTATTATCTTACACTATTGTTATGAATTACTGGTGCAAAATAAATCAATCACCGCCGGAGTTCAGCTTCCTATCCTACTATCAGTGTTGCCACAGCTGTATATTTTTTACTAGATCTGGGTTTTTTGGGTATCTGGGTACTGTTTTTCCAAATCTACATTAATCTAGGTATATTTGACAATTGGCATTTACAATGTATGTATACTCTGTGCATTGAGCATTATACGAGTACATTACATTTATGTTATAATTTAATGTAAAAAATTATGTGCTATACCGTACATTTTTTATTCCACTTAAATTTAATTCTTGTTTTTAACCACATCAATGACGTTGTTTTTTTACTCGTTTACATCAAATATATATTTCCTGTTATTCTGTTAATGGCTGTCATTTACAATACTCAGTAATTTTTGCAATGTTAAAGTATTCTTTTTAAATTTTAGACTCAAGCAGATGAACAGCATATTGTTTTTTTTTTTTGTTTTGTTTTGTTATTATAAGATTATAAAATGAGCGATGAAGGTGCGCTAGGTAGTTGTAGCAGCATGGCGACACACACGCCACCGCGTAAAAAAGTAAAGCCATGGTATCAGCAGGTTTTTTGTGAGGAATGGCTAACAGACAGCAAACTGAAGGACTGGAGTTTGTCATAAGTTTAATCCTAGTAAAAGCGTGGTTGGAAGATGTGCGTGAAGGACGTCGTCGGCAGAGATATGAAAAGATTTTGGAACTCCACAATCAAGATTCCACGATGTCAATTCATGCATATTTCTTCCTTCTTCCTCGTTCGTCCTGAAAAGGACGTTGGTTGCGTTGTGTCTGTTTACACCGGAGCTGCGATATCTGCACCTTTCGGCCGACACATCCGACTTCAGCACGGCGTTTTTTGGGATTGGGTTTGCCTTCCCTCTTCGATCCCTACTCTCTCAGCCAGACTGCAGTGATGCAGCCTGTTTCAAGGACTACCACGTGGAGGTGGAGTAGGGTCTTGGTCAGCTCTGGTTCGCTGACCCTGATGCAAGCAATTCATGCATATGATATTGACAAAGGAGAAGTTGTCGACATGGATGCCGAGTCGCTGACAAGTGACAATTTTCAACAGTAACAAGTTACAACTAACATTTTATATTTGATTTGAAGAACATTTTGTTAATGTAACTACTGTAAGTATGTTACTGTTAAAATATCTCATTTTCAAGAGTTCATATATTGGGGTGTTAATAAAATCATTTTTATATAATTGTGAATTTTTGGTAATAAAAATATATAATAAAAATGAAGAAATACATAAAAATTTGTAGCATACAGCTTAGTTGTGCTAAAGTTGCACCAACAGGTTGAGTAAGGATCGTCTATCCGGTGTATTTTAGGCATAAAATAATCTGGGTATTTCTGAGTTTTTTTTTTAGAAGAAAATCTGGGTTTATCTCTAGAAATTGAGTGGCAACCTTGCATACTATGATGGGAGACAAAAATGTAAACATGACGTGAGATGGCAAGCAATGGCGATTTCACTACTAGAATTTGATGTGTTTTCACGGTATCGTGCACAAAAAAGGGTAAAAGGTAAAGGATCCCGTTACACGCCCTATTGAGGCATATTGGGAATATGGTGTTAGGCCCATATTTTTTCGACCGTCGGCACACTAGGGGTGATGTGATAGCATCACGCCGGCCGTCTTAACCTTCCCAGAGTTGCTCTGGTACCCATTTGGGGCTGGGTCGACCCAGGAGCCGTTTGCAGCCTAAAAAATCCCACTTCATCTGGGGATCGAACCATAGACCACTGAGCTAGAGAAGCACTAAAGTGTGTTTATACTTGTTTATTCAAGCTGGTTGTTAACTCGGTATCATAACATTTGTAAATATTGGTAGGCGCCTAATTTAGTGGAGTATAGGTTGATCAGATAGGGTTTCGAATAGATGGAGCAAATTGTTTTGCACAAAGTTACACATTTATCGTCTAGGCCTATTTATGATTTTCTGCCTTCGTGACCGTGTCTTATTATTCCTCTGTCTATTTTAAAGTTAAAATTGATAATTAAAAGTCCTGCAGTGGGTGAAATTCAAACTGATGGAGATAACAGTAAATCTGAAAGACAAATGGTGTATATTTTAGTTTAACTGTCAATCAAGAAGATACTGACCATTTATTGCAAACTTTCTGAGAACCACAGACTTGTTTTAGGTATGAAGGACTATTTTCATTGCACACTTTAAAAAAAAAAAATTAATGAAGAAAAATATCCCGTTCAACCTATGATGGGTTATAATTAGGATATTGTTACGTACATTTATTACCTACGGGGGTAGTCTTCGGTCCTGCCAAATGTACGCACCAGTTTTATATAGTTATATTATTTGTGCGTTCGATTGATTCACGCACTGACGTGCACAATGCTGTGTGAGTTGCTTTGGACGCACGTGTAACCTAGTTGAGTAGATTGTGACGTCATGATAGGGGCAGCTCGGACGACATTTATGTCCGCAGTGTTATTCTTTGATTCCTGGCAAATTTGAAGATGCCATCAGTTGTATTCGTATCTATTGGTCTTCATGGCGAAGCCAATAGTGGAAGCATGAAGTAAGTGTCGCCCCATTTCTTATGGCAAGTTTAATTATGTAAATTTAAAGTATCAGGCCGCTCCTATTAATGGTCTAGCGGGAATTCATCGGAGATGACATTCCTAGAATTGGACACACGGAGTCGATAGCCTTTGGAATCTTTTGTAGAGGGAGAATCCATATGTGGAATCAAGTTAATGAATATATATATATGCTTCACATGTTTAATATGCCGTTTTACCTATGCCAAAGTCGTGGTATGGATACCGAGAGGTTAGCCAAGATGAAACACTAACCTGGTTGTATTGTTATATCTGCCTTTGTTTGGATTGGATATGCTATCTAAGAATTTTATGAAGAAAGTCTGGGATGCTTACAAGTATGATATAAATTATTGCTCCGTGAGAATGAATCCGTTTGCCTTAATAAACGTCCTTGGGAGAAGGTCAACGGACGTTAATACCATGTCTGTTATATGGTAATGGAAGTGATCCTTAGTCACTGGAATATAAGAGAACTTAACTGTTAGAGAATCTACAACAACTATTAACAGTGATATTAACATTTTGACGTATGATCTTCGCATCTGTAACTATGATTGTCTTGTTCCACTTCGTTGGTGTCACGTCAATAAAATATATGTACTGTAATCACCGACTTGTGTGCTGCCAATACTTGCCCAGTTCACCCAATGCAACGATACTTGTTGGAATTTTCGTTTGAAGAACTTTGTTGACATTTATTCCGTTTTAACCATTCGCGTTTCAATTTACCTCTTCACTGAACTTATCGATAAAATGGAGTCAACAATAAATGGTGGCCAAGTGTGGTCTGGAAGTAATTTCAAAGGAACGTACCCATCCAAATTATCGTTTGAAAAGAAGAATTTTTACTTTCAAGGCGACATCATCTCAATTTGGATCCTAGCGTGATATGAATCAGATTCAACTTACGTTTACCAAGGTCAAGGTCTTCAATCAACCTCCACGTCAAGTTTCACAGTGACTGATTACTTGGAGATCATCTCTTCATCATTATTACGTGCGAGCTGTAATCTAGAGAAGCAGAACGAAGTATTTTTTCTGTAGACGTACATCCACGGAGACGAGGCACATTGATTTTTTACCTGCACGCGAGATGAGTATAACGTGTTTCCGTTGTACACTTTATTACGCTTAGTTGTGCCTTCCGTGTTATGTCCACATTCATATTTTTCGTGTTAAGTGTTATATGTTGTGTATTCTTCGTGGGAGGTAGGGAGGTTGATCTGACGAACGAGATCCATCTCGAAGCCAATTCGGGCTCTTCGTCAGACGTTCTGTAGGGCTCGTCTTGTAAGTTTCAATTGAGCGATAGTTCCGGTACAAGGCTAGAAACCTTGCCGAAGTTCCGATCGCTAGTTGCTTCTTATAATATTATCTATTTAGCTGTTTCGTCACGTTTAATCGTTGTTTTTGGTAGCTATTTTTATTCATAATTTAGTTTTATGATGAATTTTGTTTGTATTTTGCGTCCATCTCACCTTTCCTGTCGTTTAGTTTTTTACAAAACCTATGTTTTTACACTGTGTTGTCAATTGTACTGTTAATTATCTGATCGTAGTTATCGTCGTATATTTTTTACGATATTCTATTTTAGTTATACATTTTTATTTTTTTGATTTCTACGATTGTGTTCTACCGTCCAGTTTATCATGTCTTGTCGGTTATGTTTCTATTGTCTTTCTCGTTGTTCATTTCATGACATTTGATTACATAAATTTATTGATTAATAACATATTTAATAATTATATGATAACATTATACCGTTCTAAGGACAGGAACGAAGACCACGAGTTGTAGTAACAATTTTAAGTAGTATTATTACATAATAAAATTGAATAATGGCTACCTTAGACTATTTCATTAAGCAAGCAAAAGCTCTTCAGATGGCTCCTGAGGAAGCAAAAGCATTTGCACTTGCAGAATATAAGAAAGCTCAAGAAATAGAAGCTGATCAGAGAAGGTTAGAAACTTTACGTTTGGAAAATTTGAAATTTGAGGCAGATCAAAAAAGTATTGAGGCGGAGGAGAATGAGAAAAAAATGAGATTAGCCGCTGAATTAGAAGAGAAACGATTTCAGCGAGAGGCAGAACAGAAGCAAAGGGAGGCTGAAAAAGAAATGGAAGTTAAACAAAAAGAAATGCAAGAAAGAAGATTAATAGCTGAACAAAACACCAAGCGACTTCAGCTTGAGATGGAAGAGAATGAAAGAAAACGACAGCATGAACTGAAATTAGCAGAGTCAGAATATGAAAGACTTAGGTTAACTCAGGAAGCTAATTCTCAGAGAACTTTTGAAAGCCAAACTTCATCCAGACATGATAATTTTAAGGAAATTCACCTTAAATTACCAAAATTTAATCCCCCGTCTGATGACGTGATATTCTTCCTAGATAGGTTTGAGGCCACTTGTGTGTCTTATAACGTGGATAAAGCTCTATACTGTACATATTTATCCAGATTACTCACAGGGGACGCATTAGCAGTTTATCATACCACCAGCATTGGTGAGAAAAAATGACTATAATGCTCTTAGAGCGGCACTTCTGCAAAAATTCCAAATGACAGAAGACCAATATCGTTTAAAATTTCATACATTACTACCCCAATCTAGCAGAAATTTTAGTGATTTTCTGTCACAAATACGACTAACATTAGAAAGATGGATCGAATTATCCAAAATTGAAAAGTCGTATGAAGGTCTCTTCGATTTACTGATGCGCGATAAGGTACTTTCGTCTGTAAATCCTACATTTCTCGCATTTTTACACGAACGGAAACCTTTATCTATGAAAGACCTGGAACAGCATGCTAAAAATTTTTGCACTGCTCACCCAAACATGGATCTAAGTAATGCACAGATTAAGAATGAATTGCCTGTTGCTTTTGCAGCACAACAAAACAATTTTTCACGCAATCGTTCTTTTAGTGCTGACAGATATGTCAATAAGGGAAATAATGACAATTTTAACAATGGTAATTTTTACAAAGGGAAGCAATTTCAACAATCTGCTCCATTTAATGTTTCTTGGAACCAGGCTCACAGATCGCGAGATTTTGGTAACAATAATTTTAAAAATAATCAAGGACATTATAATAAACAAAACTGGAGATCAAGATCTCAGGGTCCGCAAAACAAACAATTTTTTGGAAATAAACCATTTTACCAACATCATAACGATAATTATACAAATTATCGGACTAATCCAAATTTTAACTCTAGCAGAAACTACAATTATGGCAATTTTAATGACAAAAATCAAAATCGATCGCGTCGACGAGATAGATCGTTGAGTAATACGAATAGACATTCTAATGTCGCTTTTAGTGATACACAGGCTAACATTGAACAGGGTAAAGGAGCTGAAACTCATAATGCTATGTGTTGTTCTCTTGATTGTACCCAAGTCAAAGATTGTTCAGAATGCTCTACTCTTTTCCAGCCCAGGGCGATCACGACGCTGCGTTGCGGACATACCTTACCTAGTCTACCTGCAGTCTGTACGGCCACTGCTGCTTCAGTACACCAGGGACAGGGCTCTCTTAAGTTTAACAAGGGATTTGTCAACAATATTTCATGCTCTCTCCTATTTGACTCTGGTTGCAGTACAGTCGGCGTCCGGACTTCGCTGATCAACCCAAGTTGTGCCACGGGCCGGGTTGTCAAATGTGTAACGTTTGGTGGCACAATTGAAACATTTGCCACTGCTATTATTGATCTTAATACTCCATTTTTTTCAGGAAAGATTCAAGCTTGTCTCCTTCCGAATCCAATTTGTGATTTGATACTTGGTCGCATACATGGTATTAAAGAGTGTACACCACAGCAAATTGCTGAATGGGAAGAGCGACATATTCAAACTGCAAATGCAGTAGTGACTAGAGCGCAAGCTACTAATATGTCGCATGATACACCTATGGAACCTACAGTTCATACCACTTGTGATGATGATGCTCCTATTTCACGGGAGTTGTTTGCAACATTGCAAAAGAATGATGATTCATTAAAAAAAATTTTTCAGTATGTGAACAAAAATAATACCAGCAACAAACTTGCAAAATCTAGACATGATTTTATACTTAAAAATGGGATTTTGGTTAGAGTAATACGAGAAAAGGATTCATCCTTATGTTCTCAGATTATAGTCCCATCCTGTATGAGATCTCGTATATTACGACATGCGCATGACTCGCAATGTGCGGGCCATATGGGTTTTTCGCGTACCAAATCCAGAGTGCTTTCGGCATTCTACTGGCCAGGCGTACATAAGGACATCACTCTCTATTGTCGGTCTTGTTTGATATGTCAAGAAGTTAAGGTACGGGGTCCATTTCATGCGGCTCCTATTCAAGCTGCGGACATCCCGATTAGACCATTTGATAAAATGGCTATAGACATTATTGGTCCTATGCTACCATCTGCTAGAGGGCATACGCATATTCTTACGTGCATTGATATGTGCACTCGCTGGCCTGAAGCTATCCCTCTCAAGAACACTTCATCTGCCAGTGTAGCAGAGGCATTGATGTTAATCTTCTCACGCATTGGTTTTCCACGGAAAATCTTGTCGGATCATGGGGTTCAGTTCATTTCTGAATCCATGTCTCAAGTTATGAAGACATTAGGTATAGACAGATCTCTAAGTTCTATTTATCATCCGATGTCAAATGGGTTAATTGAGCGTCTAAATAGGACACTCAAGCAGTTGTTGGGTAAGATAACTCAAGACCATCCCCAAGACTGGGATCGGGTCCTACCCGCTTGTCTCTTTGCGTATCGCGAAGTACAAAATCAAGCAACGGGGTTTTCTCCATTTCAACTTGTTTTCGGCATGCAACCACGCGGTCCGATGTCGTTAATCCACGACTTATTGGTTGACGAGAATATTGAAGAGGAAACTCAATCCTCTTATGAGTATGTGATCTCTCTGAGAAAGAGAATCATAGATGCTTGTAGATTAGCTACTGCATCATCCGAACAAGCCAAAGAAAAAGCTCGTCTATTTGCAAACAAGTATAGACGTCTTCGCCAGCTCATACCTGGTGATGAAGCTTTTGTATTACTCCCTGCGCATAATAATCGTCTTTTAATTACCTGGAGAGGTCCTTTCAGGATCATCTCAAGAATATCCGATGTCGACTACATCGTTGATGTTAATGGTAAACATAAAACCTTCCACATTAATATGTTGAAGGAATATTACTCACGTCCTGATTATCTACAATCAGTGTTCCAAGCAACTGACGATCCTACACCTCCTATTCAACACTATTCTAGTTTGTCTGTCATCCAAGAAGAGGAATCTTCTTTCGATGATGTACAACTACCAATACCAGTTGTACCACTCCATTCCACTGAGAAATGGAATGATGTTACTATCTCATCTACTCTTACTGATGATCAACGTCAGCAAGTCTCTAATATTCTACACACGTATGAGGATGTCCTCACTGACATCCCAGGTCATACGTCAGTCATCCAACATGACATTATTCTGACTGACGATACACCGATTCGAGTTCGCCCATATCCTATTCCTTTACACTTTCGTGATAAGGTTGATAAGGAATTGGATGAGATGCTTCAATTAAATATAATTGAACCATCTTCATCACCATATTCTTCTTCTATGGTAATCATTAGGAAGAAGGACAACAATATACGTCTTTGCGTAGATTACAGGAAATTAAACAAAGTTACAAAATTCGATGCGGAACCATTACCTCTTTTAGACGACTTATTAGAGAAATTATCTCATGCCACATTCTTTTCGAAATTTGACCTTTCAAAGGGTTATTGGCAAGTGCCATTAACCCCTAAAGCAAAGCCATTCACCGCTTTCTCGACGCCACGGGGTCTTTTTCAATGGAATTTTATGCCATTCGGTCTAATGAATGCGCCAGCTACCTTTGTACGCATGATGCGCCGCATATTGTCTCATCGTCCCGATGTCATTACTTATATAGATGACATCTGTCTTTTCAGTGACTCTTGGGATGAACATATTCAGGGTTTAAAATCTTTACTTTCTACCTTACGGGATTATAACTTAACAGCGAAACCTTCAAAGGCTTTTGTCGGTTTTCATGACATCTCATTTCTTGGTCACCGTATAGGTCGCGGTTTAATGTATACAGAAGACAGTAACGTCTCTAAAATTTTAAACATCTCAGCACCTAAGACAAAAAAACAAGTGAGGTCGCTCTTAGGACTAATACAGTTCTATTCTAAATTCATCCCTCATTTGTCTACTATAACTGCACCTCTTTCTTCGTTACTGAAGAAAGGCACACCTAATGTAATAAAGTGGTCGCAGGATCATCAAACGGCTTTAGATTATATAAAACAATTTTTTTCAAATAAGCCTGTTTTAAGGTTGCCTAACAAAGATCTCACCTTTGTTCTTCGCAGTGATGCTTCTTCCTACGCTATCGCGGCAGTTTTAATGCAGGAATACGGAGGCACCTTATTTCCGATTATGTACGTATCCAGAAAGCTTACGACGAGCGAGATGAAGTATTCCGTTCTAGATAAAGAGCTCCTCGCTCTTGTCTGGTCAATCACAAAACTGGATCGTTATCTCCTCGGATCACACTTTGTGGTGGAATCCGACCAGAAAGCTCTTACAGCACTGAACACAGGGAACGTGAAGTCATCAAAGTCAGCGCGTTACGCTATTGCGCTTCAACCGTTCCATTTTGAGATACGAGCTATTCCTGGAGTACAGAATGTGTTTGCAGACTGTCTTTCAAGATGCCCTAGTGAACACGTCGAAATTAAACCACTTCCAGATGGTGAAACGTCCTCACAGAAACATGAATAACTTTGTACATGGTCACTGATTATACATCTGTGGAGACTATGTGTAGTTCTGCAGTATTCGTATATATATAACTTTCAGAATATACTTACGTATGGATTATAACATTATTTCTTGTGAAGTAACGTTTTGTTAGAACGGGAACAGTGATATTAAAGTAACATTTTTTTTTTAGTATGGAAACATTGGTAAGAGTGACAAATAGACATTCACTATTGTTATGGAACAGATTACACTACATATCGTGTTCGTAAACTTATTTCAGGCATGGTACATTTAGAACATATTCTTGTCGATTTAACTAGTTCTAAAAGAATATTAACAATGAGTGAAATTGAAATCACTTAGAATAAATTAGTAATTAGTTATTTGTTCATAAATTAAGTACTACTAATTAGTATAATTCAATTTAATCAATTTGATTGATTATAAATCACACATCTACTAATTTTATTAGTGTTTCGCAATACGTGTATTCACGTATCCCACTACATGATATCTCACTTTTAGATAACTAGTCAAACTTACTAGTGTTAGGAAATAGTAAGTGCGTTGCTTCTTAAAGTGTTTAATTATGCTTTGTTTCATTTTGCATGTTGTATTTTAAAATTTTCTGTTTTATTGATTCTTTTATCATTGATCATCATCAGTGTTGCTGTTCATTTTCATTTTTGAAATCATATGTTTCAAATTTCTTTTAAAACAATTTTGTTGAATTTTATTATCATCTTTTTTTTTATGGTTTATTTCATTTTCATTTTCAACTTCTTTTTACTTCGAATATTACCACATCGTTCCAAAGTAGGTCGATGGTGGATGTGTGCTTTAATGCATACTATCATTTAGTTATATTGTTTTCATTTAATATTCTTTTCTTAATATGATATAATTTTATGCATGTCATAAATCTTGTTGTAGTTTTGACTCACCTCTCTCGAGTAATTAGTTCGAAAAAAAATTAATAGAATTAATTTTTTTAAGGGGAGGTAATAAGGGAGCTGTTACGTACATTTATTACCTACGGGGGTAGTCTTCGGTCCTGCCAAATGTACGCACCAGTTTTATATAGTTATATTATTTGTGCGTTCGATTGATTCACGCACTGACGTGCACAATGCTGTGTGAGTTGCTTTGGACGCACGTGTAACCTAGTTGAGTAGATTGTGACGTCATGATAGGGGCAGCTCGGACGACATTTATGTCCGCAGTGTTATTCTTTGATTCCTGGCAAATTTGAAGATGCCATCAGTTGTATTCGTATCTATTGGTCTTCATGGCGAAGCCAATAGTGGAAGCATGAAGTAAGTGTCGCCCCATTTCTTATGGCAAGTTTAATTATGTAAATTTAAAGTATCAGGCCGCTCCTATTAATGGTCTAGCGGGAATTCATCGGAGATGACATTCCTAGAATTGGACACACGGAGTCGATAGCCTTTGGAATCTTTTGTAGAGGGAGAATCCATATGTGGAATCAAGTTAATGAATATATATATATGCTTCACATGTTTAATATGCCGTTTTACCTATGCCAAAGTCGTGGTATGGATACCGAGAGGTTAGCCAAGATGAAACACTAACCTGGTTGTATTGTTATATCTGCCTTTGTTTGGATTGGATATGCTATCTAAGAATTTTATGAAGAAAGTCTGGGATGCTTACAAGTATGATATAAATTATTGCTCCGTGAGAATGAATCCGTTTGCCTTAATAAACGTCCTTGGGAGAAGGTCAACGGACGTTAATACCATGTCTGTTATATGGTAATGGAAGTGATCCTTAGTCACTGGAATATAAGAGAACTTAACTGTTAGAGAATCTACAACAACTATTAACAGTGATATTAACATTTTGACGTATGATCTTCGCATCTGTAACTATGATTGTCTTGTTCCACTTCGTTGGTGTCACGTCAATAAAATATATGTACTGTAATCACCGACTTGTGTGCTGCCAATACTTGCCCAGTTCACCCAAGGCAACGATACTTGTTGGAATTTTCGTTTGAAGAACTTTGTTGACATTTATTCCGTTTTAACCATTCAATTATGATTATACGTTAAATAAATAAAAAAAACAAACAAACAAAATCGTGAACAAAAATAATATTAAAGTGGAGGGTTGTAAAGGTTATATAATTATAAATGGGTGGTGGTTCAATTTAATATATAGGCCATTGTTTTCAATTCCAAATAATATGAACAACTGCCGATATGAGAAAGTGGCATCACATTTGTCAAATCATTGTAAATAGGGACAATCACAATTATGATTATACGTTAAATAAATAAAAAACAAACAAACAAAATCAAGAAGAAACTGAACAAAAATAATATTAAAGTGGAGGGTTGTAAAGGCCTGGTGGTTCCAGTTATATAACTTAATAAATTGCACACGAACAACTCCTTCAGTGATCTCATCTCCTCCCTTAGAATCACACAATGAGGATCTCAGCACAGTGCACGAAGTCTGTATCACTGGCGAAAATCCCAATTTGTGTATTAAAGCACATATTCTGTAAATATTTTTATGGTGGCTAGGTTTATAATTTTAAAATTAGACTTGGACAGTTAAAAAAGAAACTGTTGCAGGAGAGAAGATTTATTTTCATGAAAGCTTTACTTATTTTCGTATAAAGGCTGTATTGTGTTTTACTTTTCATTTTCTGTTTATTTTTTGCTTTTGTATCCATGATTGTTGTTGGTTTTTTTGTTTTTGTCTTTGCAAAAAGTTTTGCAGTGACATTTAAATTGTTGAGTTTTTTTTCTCATGTGAAAAACATTTAAGCCTACCTTTATTATTAAAAAAGTTCGATACAACCTCAAAAAATAATTCAGACACAGTAATAAGGTTTCAGCAAAACTATCTCCCATATTTTGCCATTAAGCATTAGTGAGCAGATATCTCATGTCTATCAGAGTGCACCACCAAGACAAGAGACAGAAGACGTTGGAGATCCATTACAGCCAACCTTCGTTGTGGAGATGGCAACTGATGATGATGATGAGCAGACATCCTCCATTTTCTCTCTGTGGCGTTCTCCAACTTGCGCTTAGGATTAATGATTTAATTCATGGAAGAGTAAACATATTAGCAGTAGCCAAGTGGTCATACGAGAGTCCTTAAACTTGCTACATAAACAGCCACACAAGAATTGAAGAAACGTCCAGCTTATTCACATCACAAACATGTTTATTATGAATAAAACGTATGCTGCAATGAAGTATTACTTGTAAGACCTCTTTCACTACACATCTCTAACTCCCATGGCATAGGGTAAATACAGATACTGGCATACAACAGTCTGTCAGTAGCTGTCGAGATCCAGTCCTGTAATCAGCTGTATCTATGAACATACGAATATATAAGAACCGGAACATCACCTGTGTCCAGTCTGCAAACATCACTATATCATTTCTATCCACTCATCTACCTATCCTGTGAATGAATCAGGCACTCTGTCATTCCAGGATGACCACAATAACTTCAGAACATATCTATCCAACACACTGACAGCCGAAATATCTCGGAGCAATTCACACATGCATCCTCACTCTTCCACGACACACTGTCCAATGCCCCGTGAACCCTTGGCTATCATCTCCCCTCCTTTTGACTTCTCTTGCATACTAATTAGTGGTATCTGCCGCAATGCGACAGGCCGTAATAAAAACTTGTGGGCGAAGCTATTTAATAGCTAGATATAAGGAAATAAATACCTGCATATAATATGTACGTCACACTCTCCATATCTCACTCCTTTTTGTTGCTTGTGGAACATAGGGCTACAGTATCTGGGGTAATCTTTTTCATTCGCTGCTGATGATTAGCCTAGTTTGCTATTGCTTAGTATTCCGCTGTTTGTCTCCACTTTCTCTTTGACTTCCCCACTTTTCTCTTCCCTTGTGGGTTTCAGGCAAGGGCATTTAACACCATACTCGTTTATTGTGTCCTGAGGGTGAGTCCAATCCATCTCCATTTTATCTCTGTAATCTCCAACTGTATTGCATGTTGTCAGGTTCTGTTCCTCAAGTCTGTGTTTGTTATCACACCTGGCTATTTGAAATTGGTTGATGTGATGGAGAAATCTGTTATAAAGTATTTGGAGTATGGATTCTTAACTTTTATTTGCGCTGTGGACCTCTTGGATTGTTTGGTGAAGGCTACAGAAACCTTTTCAGAAAAAATTGGATGTAAAAGTGTAATTAAAAATGTGTACATGGACTGTATAAAATCTATTCGAAGGGGTCTGTGGAATATAGGTTATGAAGCCCAGATTTAGAATCTGGACACAGTATTTTGGTGACACTCCTTGTTTCTGAGCAATAATGTAGAATGGATGTTACATTTGTGTTGACTAGCCTAATTGTATTTTATACTTTTGCGATTTAACACCACCAACTTGCCAGGTCTGTCACAAGTCTGGCTGTTATTTTCTGCATTTGTGCTCATAATCTTTGTCTTTTCTCTGTTTATTTTTAGACACGAGTGCTATGACTTCTCCTCAAACATTTCAATTTTTTTCTTGCATCTGTTTACATTAGTGACACAAGCCAGATGATTGGCACTTACCTAGATTGTCAAAGGGTTTTATCAGTCCTCTGAATTTATTTTTTGCTGGCTGATGTTGTTTTTATAATCTAATATATAACCAGTAAAATACAGAAATGATGACAAGAGGCATCCCTGCCACACTCCATTTCTTATATCAAAGGGTTCTGTTAGTTGTCCTTCATGAAGAACTCTAGCCAAAGGGTTAGCTTAATGTAATTATAATTTTCACCTTCTGTATATTGGTTGCATTTGTATAGAAGAAATACTGAGAAGTTCATGATTATTCAAATATCAAAATCTTCAAATAAAAAAAAAAATGGCAACAGTAAAAGAAACGGTTAACTGTGTGTTGGAAAAAATCAAATTGAATGTTATGTCATGATTGATGGTAGTTATGTTGAAACCTAAAAATGGTAACTGTATTTATGTTAAAACTTAATAAAATTCAGTTTTTATATGTTGTTTACATTGTGATTCTATCATGTGTACATCCAAGCTGCCCAAGGACTGACCACACAACAGAAGAATAGAACTACTACTACCTCAGGCGTTACTATAGAAACCACTTCTGCAGCGAGAGCTCCATGTTCTATAAGGAGTGAAAAGGTAAGAAGAGTAACAACAACAACTCTGAAAATGTGGGAACTTCTTTGACTAGGCTAGGCTGTGACCAGTATAAATGTACTGTTATTTCACTGAGCAAGACTCAGTGTATTTTAATTTTAACTGTACTGTTTTTATGGTCATCTCAAAGAAAATGACTTTTCCAGAAGGCACTATCAGAGTCAATAGATTCAAATACCTGGGCATGTTAATAACACTAAGTGCAAGATTTATTTCAAAAGTGAAGAGCAGAATAGCCCAGGCAAAAACAGCATTCTATAAAATGAAAAGTATTTTATGCAACAATTCTTTGTCAATTAAATTAAGAAAGAGAGTTCTTCAGTGTTAGATAGAACCAGTTCTTACATATGGGAGTGAGTCATGGACAATTAGTAAACAAGTAGGAAAAGCACTAGAGGCAACAGAGATGCGGTTTTAAAACAGAATGTTAAAATACCATGTTAAAATACCATGTTAAAATACCATGTTAAAATACCATGTTAAAATACCATGTTAAAATACCATGGACAGCTAAAAAGAGTAATGAGGTTGGACGGGGGATTGGGGGAAGGTGAAGAGGAGAAAGTGGGCACGCAAAGTAAAAAATGAAAACAAATGATCTAAAAAAACAAGCAAATCACCTCCATTTAATAAATGTAAACAAATATAGTAATTAATGATCCAGTTTTTGTTTCTCAGTGTTTGCCTATGGATCTATCTTGCCTTTTCAAGATACCTATCCAAAACTTTTACAATATCAGTTACCTTGAGAATGCACTCCACAGTGTTGATAGTTATGGCTACATTCTCTGTGCCAACTTGGTCCAGGGCACATGCAGACGAAGCTCGTGGTATTGCCCACTTTGGAACATCACATGCAGATGAATGATTGATTTGAAGATTTTGATATTTGAATTACCATGAACTGCGCAGTATTTCTTCTATATAAATGCAACCTATAAACAGAAGTTGAAAATTACAATTACATTATGCTAACCCTTTGGCTAGAGTTCTTCATGAAGGACAACTAACAGAACCCTTTGGCATAAGAAATAGAGTGTGGCAGGGATGTCTCTTGTCATCATTTCTGTATTTTACTGGTTATAGATTGGATTATGAAAACAACAGTATCAGCCAGCAGAAATGAAATTCAATGGAGTGATAAAACCCTTTGGCAATCTAGGTAACTGCTAATCATCTGGCTTGTGTCACTAACATAAACAGATGCAAGAAAAAAATTGAAATGTTTAAGAAGTCATAGCATTCATGTCTAAAAATAAACAGAGAAAAGACAAAGACTATGAGCACAAATGCAGAAAATAACAGCCAGACTGTTCTTAGAGAAGCATCCTGTATTAGGTTAATGTTAAAGGTAACTTTACAGCATAAATGTTCAAAGAAATGACAATAGATACATACAAAATCTAAAGACAAGCAGATTCATCACTCATTGACAATGATGAGTGTACAAAAGGTGAATATGTTCATCATCTGTCAATCAATACATTAAGGCATAAAATAAGTGTGCTTGTATACGTGAATGCATGTTTTTGCATATAATGAAAAAAGGTTTGAAGATGGTGTGAGAATTACATTTTGCAGTACAGAAGCTGAATCAGTTAGTGATGGTATACTAAACCTTCTCCAGTTTATCCAACCAAAGATCTAAATTGTTAAGAACAGCATGCTCTCCCCACAGACTTAGCTGAAAATCCTCTTGTCGTATCTTCACGTACTAGTTCAAGTAGGCCATCAAGAGAGGAGTGATGTATGACTCTAGCTTGAACATAGTTGAATGTAATCTAAAGAAAACATTTGTGACAGTCCAGGTTTCAAAGATACGTGTCCTGAACAACCACACTGTACAAAGGCAAACATAGATTATATTAAGCACTTTATTTTACTTAAACTCACTTTACACTGTAGTCTAGAGTTTTGCATTTTATTTTTCTTATTTCATGAAAATTGCTTTTATACAATCTCCAGTTTCAAATACCAAAAGATCCAGGTGATAACAAACACAGGCAACTTCACCCATGAAGGTAAGAAAATATTTCCTGTATCTAGAGTGTCATTTTTTACTCTCTATGCTGAATCTAGTAGGGGAAAGTCTCTAACACTCCACTCTTCTATGGAAGTATTTGCTATACTACTGTCTTTATCTTGTTTACCACTCCTCAGATGTATTTACGTTCCGCCAGATGAACTGTGGTATTATCGTAACAATACCCAGTCATCAGACCGGGTACCCACTTATCTCTTTGAATCCATCTGATCATCTGTGGAAACGTGTCGGCCCAACATTTGATCCCAGTGAAAAGCTGATTATCATGTTGACACAAGCTTGTATTGTGCGTACGATGAAAGACGACAACATTGTCTGACCAGACATCTGTCTGGCGGAGGCACGCAGATAAAGGCGATAATTAGATAATCTGTCAGGTTAAACATCTGGGTGGAAGACATTATGCCAGGAAAACATGGTAACAATATTGTGGGAGGCAGATGGTTGCAGCCGGGACTATATTATGTCTTATAAAGAGGCCACGCATGGATATTAAAATTAACATTTTAAACACGCGAGGGGATATTTAAAACTTCCCCACCCAATCAGTGCTAGAGAGATTTGATTGGTTTGATTTGAGATGGAGGAATTAACAATGCATTGGAACATTCGGCAGAAACACTATCTGTGAATTGAACTGAGAATGAGAGATATAATCTAGTGAACTCGGTAACACAGAACATACAGCTTCACAACTTCAACCGAACATCTCCAAACAGCCAGAAAGAGAAGGATCGGACCTTGAATTTCTATATCAAAAGTGACAGATTGACAGTTTTTGGGCAACTGTGAAACCCTAAGAGTAAACCCGCATATTTAAATACACAGACTGTAAACTTCAGGACTAGGACTTTATAAATACAAGACTAGAAACCTAGGAATTGGATCATCAGTCATAAGAGAAATAATATTCCAGACTAAGTGTTTCACCCATCATAAGAGGGATTATAGATTTCCAGACCAAGTGTTTCACCCTTCATAAGAGGAATTTCTCAGATGAAATTGATTCAAGAGCATATGCACCGAAATTGCTCGGGTCCATTCTAAATCTGCGCAGGGAGATTGTGTATAACCCAATTTGGGTTCGTGGTTACAAGTCATTAGATGATTTGTGGTACTAACGCAGCTGGCGTGAAAGAAAAGCATCCACCATAACCACCTGCAGTGGAAGAGAGTGTGGAAAAGGCTTTCGTCATCACAGAATTGATGAACCACAGCTGCAGGACTCAATCATACAAGCTAAGTGCTAACTAAAAGGCACCAGGAAAAAAGGGACAATTCCAGTTAAACTTTAAGTATAAAGTTAAATTTCCACCCATGTCTCAATGATGAGAACTTTATAACTATCCAAATTCCACTAATCTTTCCATATTTATTTTAACCTGTTAAAGACTATTTCACTACTAAATTTGTTACCTGTTGTTTTAAAACAAAATAATAGTCGATTCTGTTATATGTATGAAAGCAAACATATGAGCCAGAATAGTTAATCTATATATAAATACCTAGACATATATTTACACCAACCAGAGCTATACCTTACAAGAGGGATTTGTTGGATTACACCAACTGGGGGCTTGAACGGGCTAAACCATTGCTTAAATCCTTCACAAAAGGCGACGGACCAGATAATAAGTTAACAAATTGCTCAGCCCTAAGCAGCTTTTGTTCTTGACTTCTTTGAATATCTTGTGAAGGCTCCCTTCAGGTAGAAGTGTCATTAATCTTCTATCTACGAGGAAGCCAATATTAGATACTCTTGAGTTTTGGTCACTATTGACCACTACTGCAAAGCAGGGGAGGCAATCTGTGACAATTGTGATGTCGTCGTGGGATTGAACTCGGACTCGCCATTGTTATAAAACAATTGGGCGACTCGAGCCGGGATTACTGAACTCGGGCACACAATTGCGGACCTCGTCTTTATTATAGTACCGGTGTCACAGCATTATTTCGTAGTGCATTTAATGTCGTGTGTTCGGCATCTGCATAAATAAATAAATAATGTGAAATATTTTAAGAGTAAAGTAATAATTGATAAAATTAAAAAAAAAACTTCTCTAACATTAATTGGAAGAGGAAAAGAATTGTCCATTGCTGAAACCTTATTTCTGTTTGTTGTTGGTGTTGTGCATTTTATAATTTTAGTCACCTAGAGCGGCTAATTTTATTTTAGAATCCACAGGCGCTTCATTGGAATCGACCAGACCCGTTACACAGACTTCGAGCTCTGAACGGCTGGAATTTCCATGTGCCTGTGGTAGGAAATTCTCTACTCAGAGAGGAATGAAAATCCACAGACCGAAAAATGGGGTGTGGGAGTTCATCAGGGGGAAATCAACAGCGCTCTGTCTCGACGAGTAAGACGTTAGAAGAACGCAGCCAGGAGTCAATCCACAATGCTGAGTACATTCAAGTTGATCTGCCTGATGATGATCTCACACACTTCTTGGACGGGAAGAGAGATGCAATCAAGTTTCTACCTGCCAGTGCAAAGGGGCTTTGTGAACAGCTGGACGAAGCCTTGGCAAAAGAATTGGATAACAACCTGAAGCAGATAACTTTGGAGAAGAAGCTGGAAATCTTCGGCGACATAATATACCTGCACTGTCGCAAAGTGTTCAGAGTCAGGGAGGCAAGGGAAAGTAACCCACCGCGGACAAGTAGAAGACAAATTAAAATAGAAGAAATCAGGAAACAGAAGAAACATGCCCGAAAACTGTTCAAGAATGCAGTTGCCACAGAGAAGGAAGGGTTACGACAGTTTTGGGAGCACCTGGGGGAGATTAAGAATGTGAAGACTCGAGAGTGGGAGTAAGTGGTGATCTGAGAGGATGTAGCGTACTTCACGTGAGGCGAGCTGGCCGCGGCTCTTACGTCAAGTTTTATGGGTACATAAAAGAACGTGGTTGAGAGAGAGCAGAGCTCAATGAGTCTAGTTGACTGCCGGTGTCGGATACAGCTGTGAGACACTAGGACACTATGTGCAGTACTTATTGTTAGAGTCCTTCGGAAAGCTGACTAAAATATTCTCATAGAGGGCCGATATAAGGATTATGGATTGAAGAGTGAGGTGTGAGTCGTCAGAATATACATATATTCCTACATGATTAAGATAGAATGAGCTGCGTGGTGGGGTTGGTAGACACTAGGAGGTTGTGGGCTGTATTATTCATGCGGAATGAGAATCAACTCCGGATATTCCTTGTGATATCTTACGAGACATTGACACTAAGTGAGAAGCGTAATTCATAATATGCTCGTGGTAGTATAGATTGACCAGCCCCATTTTGATCGTAGCGTGGGCAGAGACCGGGACGGGGACCGGGCCGTAGGGACCGGGGGGGGGGCACCGCCGCCGGGGGATCTTCATAGTAGAGGAGAGTAGAGGGTGTTGTGGAGGGCATAGAGAGCAACAAAGGGGTAGTGGGTGGGGGGTAGCGAGAGCTATTGAGAAACAGGGGTTAGGGAGGAGGCGAGGGGCGGGTGCGCGGGGTCGGGGCCAGGTCGTAAGAGGGTAGGGTGGATAAGGGGGGGGGGGGAAGTAGGTGGACGGGTAGTCAGATGGGTGTGATCCTTTGTAAAGTAAAAGCAGAAAGTGCAGGCTTAGAACACGTATTACTTACTCGCAAGAATCACACCACGAGGAGGATATAGGTGGATGGTAGATGGGGTACGGTGGGATGCTCCTGAGAAGCCGATTCTCAGTGCTGTTATTATGATTGGCGTTTCATGATGATACTGTGTTTAGGCTGATATCTTGGTTGGGGGTCATGCGAGTATGGAATATTCTATCACACCTAACTAAAATTCACTCTCATCCTATCGGACACAGCTGAGAGGGGATGTCTCTCACTGTAGTGAATTAGACTTGGTTACAGCGTTCAGACAGGGAAAGTTGTCTGATCGTTTAGTGGGTGATGATCTGGACTAGTAGCGCGATGGCGGTTCATTAAGGCAGCGCAGATTTATTAGGTCGTTGTTGCTGGTTTTGGAAGAAGTGTATTTGATGAGAAGCGGGGTCAACGATAGTTATTACCAGAGCTAATGTAAATGTAGAAGGGTATCATAAGATAGATGACAGTTCCGAGGACTCTGACTGTGGGTAGTGGTTTTAGATCTGAGACGCCGATACTTAGAGAGGAGCGAAGCACATCACTGATTACTAATGTCAGTAGGCAATCCAGTGTAACTTCTGACTGGCATATCAGCGGGAGAGGAGGGCGCATATCACACAGACATGCTAACAGGTCACCTTGACAAGACATCTTAATCATTACATTACATCTGACTAAGAGTATAAATACTGAAGGAGCATCTATGTTACGTGGAACGTTATGGCTAGAGGGGACGCAAAACAACATGCGAGTCACACGCGAGATTAAATCGTTTATTATGTCGCAGTGTAGAACTGCGGATACACGGCTTGCGACATCGTACGTGGAATCAAGAGTTTTCCGGGCTTAATGCTCAATCTAGGCGGCTGTTATTCCTGAGCATTACATGGCGAGAGCACTTGTCTCTTCTAAATCTGCTGTAGAGTCTATCAGACACTAACACAGTATGTCTCGAAGAGGGGGGGGGGGCTTATGAGCGGAATGAGGGTCAACTAGTTTCCTGAGTGTTTCGGCGTGTCGATGGGGGTCGGACTGGGTTGATGCGCTCTGGGTCGCTTGTCTGAATTGCGCGGAATTGGGGGTTACCGAGACGTGTTGGAGTCTCTCGGAGGAGGCGATATGAGTCGGTTAGGCAGTTCGTTAAGACGTAGGGGGTGGGACAGGCGGTGCTGTTACTTCGCTTACATATTGGAGTGGGTCAAAGCCGCCTCTGGGATATGGTTCTAAGAATCTATGAGTGGAGGGCGCTCTCCTCTGCAACTCTGAATTAGTCAACAACAGGGATCTCAATATCCGGCTGGTGAGGGAGATTTGCTGATGCCATATCCCTCCTATGACACAGGCGAGGGGTACGATTAAGACAGGGAGTTATTGCAGGAGATCAGCGAGTATCTGAGTCAGATTGGGGGCAGCGGAGGAGTGGGTGACTGGCGGTGAGGGATGAGGGATACATGCAATGCAATGTTGGAATCATGGGAGGGAAGGTCATGAAATTTTACTGGGGGCTAAGTGATTGAATAGTAAGATGATCAAGATAGAGAGTGTCCGGGCCAGTGGATTGCCTCGCGAGGGCGGACAATAATGTTAGGATGTTATGGTCGGGAGTAAGGGACCGTAGTTAAGTTAAGAGAGGAGTGGTCAAAGCTATGCGGCTTGTAAGCAGGTCAAGATGCTCTTTGCAGATTCCATCTATATATGATCCTGGTGAGGTGTATCCATGGATCCCTAGCGAGCGATCGGAGTACATCTATCAGAGATCGGCGAGGTTTGAGAGCGGCAAAGCTGGTTGCACAGGGACGGCTGTTGGTATAGAGGCGTTGGTCTGAGTGGTGGCCAGAGCGTATGGTCGGCTCGAGACGGGGTAGGGTTTGTACAGAATACTTTAGTTCCGAATTGGGAGCTGGGACGGTTTCATGAGGCTCTTTCGTGGCTGCGAGCATGATTGAGGTGGGGACGCACCGAGGTGGGAGCCTTGTAGATGGTAGGGTTCGATCGGCGTTCATGGGGTGAGCGACATGATGTCGCATGGGGGGGGGTCCTAGACCACAGGGAAGGGCAGGGCGGACGGGGGGGGGGGGGGGGGGGGGCGGGAGAGAGGTCTGAAGTAGCAGCTGTCGTTCAACGCATCGGCGTGGGATGTAATAATGCGGAATAATAGAGAATGAGGTAGCCTTCGGCACGAAACTGAAAGAGAGTTCTGGATAAGACGTATGGCGGGTAGAGGGGGGGACGGTATATCAGAATGCTAGAGGGGTATAGTAGAGGGAGGAGCAAAGGAGGCGTGTAAAGAGGAAGGGTGGGTAGGGGGGGGGGGCGTGATGAGTATATAGTAATATGAGCAGTACGGGTATAGAGCGTAGTGAGAGCTTGAGGGTAGGGGTGAGAATAGAATATATAGGTGTAAGTCAGTAGGAGCGGAAGTGAGCGGAGCTAGGAGATGAGGGAGACGATAGGGTGCTATGTCACATAGGCTTAAGGAGGGTCTATAGTTTCATAGCGGATAGTATAAAGTACTCTGTAGGTGTTCGAAGGGTAGGTCGAAGTCAGTATCTGCTATTATATAGAATATAGAACCGCGGTGGGGTGGCAAAGAGCAGGGGGGGGGGGGGGGGGGGGGGGGGGGTTAGAAGGTACCCAGTAGGGGAGCAAGAGTAGACCCAAGGCGTAAGCGCTAAAAGATGAAGAGGGGGAAATTGAAATGGTTTCGATGTTTCGTATGCAATTGAGGATGCGTGACGATTTGAGTTTTCTTGAACCAACAGTAAACATTCCACACGTATCTGGGCTTGTGTGTGGGCCGGACCTAGCATGGAGGGGGAGGGGGGGGCTGCTCTGGTTTAGGTTGGTGATGCGGTATTGTTTATTTGGCACGGGCGGTTGCGGGGGGCGCGATGCTAGCAGGCATAAAGTCAAGGAACGATGGTCTGCTGAGTCGTGGGGGGTGTGAGTGTCGCACAGGCCAAAATGTTGGGTGTGTTTAAGTGAATGTATGCCGCTGTGAGTCGATAGTGGCACTAAATGTGGCGATACCTGAGTGAGCGGTGTTAGAATACGCAGAGAGAATATGGGCGTTAGATGCGCGATAGAGAGGTGTCAGACTAGACATGGATGGGGAGAAGGGTCTCTGAGTTCTAGTAATATCTGGGGGTCTCTGACAAGAGATACTGTTCTATTCTATTATGAGCGAGACTCGATGCTCTAGTTGCTTTATCAGAGACACGCAGTTTTGCTCGAGGCGAGTAATCTCGATATAGGGAGGTCCACGTCAATACGATGTCTGGCGCTGAGTGTAGTGGGATAAAGGAAGAGCCGATGTGGGGCGTTGGGTGTGTCAGGGAGAGGGGGGGTGGGCTTAGGGGCTGGTCGCGGAGAGATGGTCGAGCACGAATAGGGCTATGTGCATGGAATAGCTATGTGTGGTGTATGTGTCACTGAGATAAGCTTGCCCATGTTTTATATTTTTGGACAATGTAGTCGTGGTGGGTGTTTTAATTGTTCATTGAGTCCGAATTATCGACTGTTGCCCACTGTATAGCAGCCCTAGCAAAAGCGATGTGTCGCTTGACGAGCTTCCGCCCGCCTTTTGTGGAAGGGTGTGGTGATAGTCGATTAGTATGACTGGGGGGGAGTGCTTGTAGATATATCGGGGAAGGGGAAGGGTATATACTGGTTCTTGGAGTAGGGATGCGGGTTAGTCTTGTGGAATAGCGGGGTAGATGTGTAGGTATCGGGTTGGAGTCGGTAGGGGGGTTAGGTGCGGGGTGAACAGTCGGAGGCGGTTATTCTGTACTGGAGATATCTTGAAGGGAGATACGTAATATATGTAGGGTTATATACTGGGGAGGTGGGAGGAGGGACTTGCATATAGTATGCATAATTTTCACAGGCTTTCTGTCAAACCTGCGGGCCTAGTGATCACACATCCGGACTCTGCCGCTACAAAAACGATTATGTGACACATTATCGAGCTCCTGCTTAATCGATTGACACGCGAGACGTAGCACATCAACGCGAGGTGGTTAGTTAACAGATAGGCACTGACTTAAGAAGTGGAGCTGCCGTTCTCTGGGGGCGACAGCAGATATTGCTGCTGGTTCTTTCAAACATAACATCAAGAGTCGGAGCTTAACGTCGTAGACATTGTGTACTTCCATGAGTAGAGATCGGACTGATGATCACCAGAGTGTCACAAGTTCCACACTATCTAGTACTTGAAACTCCTCACAATGGGAGTCTACACGAGAGGAGAGTGTGAGTGGACGACTCCCAAACGAATCTGCTATTGGCAAGGAACGCTACTCAAGGAGTACATGGACTACCGAGAACTAAGTCCACATATCTACAAAGTAGTATGGACACCTACGTCGTTGCTCTGATAACTGAGAATATCAGCGATCTCATATTAGTATGCCAGGGGTATCGAGCGATACTTAATCAGTTTCTACACAAGATGGCGTTTACAGACACATCTTTATGAGAATTTATACACAGAGAACGTTATACTGAGATATTCTATTGTTAAGAGAGGACACTCTCGTTTATTAGCATTTCGAAAACAATATGTCAGGAGAGACTGTTGTATAAGTACAACTACGGTTCACGCGTGACTAATGAGCTGAGAGAGGAGTACTGACTCTAAACAACTGCATTTAAGGAAAGACACGCACTTACTCCTGAAATGACAAATTCGTAGACATGAGCGTGATAAGTTCAAGACATGAATATCGCTCCACATCGTGATAATGAGAGGACCAGTGCTGTGAGCATGGGTCAAATGATTCGTAGTGGACGCGTCTCATAAAGGTTTGGTGTGAGTAAGTATAGCCAGGAGCTGAAGACATTAACGGCTCTAATGGCAGCGCTCCATAAGTGCTCATATGTAGGCTAAGAGATAAAGATCAGTGTCATCACAAAAGCTCAGTGACTAAGTCAGTATCGACTATATGTGTGATTAAAACTCTCTGTAAGACACAGAACATAGTGTTAATGTAGTGGATATTTGTTGACGAGCATTCAATGGGAGTTTATCTAGCACAGCTCTGGATGTATAGACTGCGAAGCACGACGAGCTGGCTTGTTACGTAATTATAGAGAAAGATGAGCGTGAGTAACACACGTAGACGGAGTATACGGATGTAGACTGGAGGGTGGAGAGTGTCAAACGTTGAGAGCGCGTCATAGTGTTTACCATGCTGAAGACGGAGGAGGATGGGATGAGAGGATCTAGAATGGGGGGGAGGTCATAATGGGGGGAGGAGTGGGATATACGGGCGGGAAGAGTGAATGGGAGACACTGGGTTGATTGGCGATGGGATTAAGAATTGGAGAGTCGTGCGAGGGTGGTGTTGAAAGATACTGAGGAGGGAATTATTGATTGAAAGGGGATTGGATGACTTGGTACTTAGGGTTATCAGAAAGATTTGCGGGTATATTGATTTGAGATGAGAGGAAGGGAGAAATGGGGTGGGGGGATGTATTCAGCTGAGTGCACATTTTAGTACATTGAGTTTGTAGGTCATGACTGTGTTATAGCGGGTCTAGATGGACTACATGTTAACCGTGGGATGATTGTTGGGGGTGGGTTGTAATGGTAAATTTGTTGCATGTGGTTTTGAATTGTATTTGTTTGGGGGGGTCGTCCAGTTTACAGCATTTGAGATTGAGAGTCAGAAGTGGGCCCTGATGGATATGTATTCTTTCACGAGGTATCGTGTCGAGACCACCCCAATTAGAAAAGTTGATTTGTTATTATAATTAATTTTTTTACAGATTGAAAGTAAATGGATAGTGTTGGTGTTGGTAATTTGAGGGATGGCCACCCCACTATTCTGGTTATGTAGATTGATATATAATTTGCAGGATTGGGCGTTGACATCCGATGTTAGTGCTTTTAATTGGTGGTTTATATATTTTGGTGGGGATGGGTTGTTGGTTATGTGTTCAGTGAATGGACACTTATGTTTTAATGTCTTTTGTATCCTTGGATGTTTTTTGATACTGAGGTGCGATGAAAAGTACCTTGTTAGTGATATGTATCCTATGTTCTCTTTTTCTATATAATTTTTTTGATTTTGATTAGCGTGTAGTTTGAGTTGGTTTGGTGTTTGAACTTATGTTGATATTTTTATATCTATATATTACAGGAGTGAAGTCTTGTTAGTATAGGTATATTTTGTGACCAGGATTTTTTTAAGATTGGGGGGGGGGTGTGGTTGGAGAATAGTTCTTTTTCCCCAGATTTACTTTATTTTATACTATTGCACGATTTATAGAGGGTATGCTGAATGGTATTTTTTATTATTGGAGCATGCTGGTGGGTACTGGGGGGTTCGTGATTTGAGGGGGCATGGGTTAGGTTGCTATTCCTGCACATGGGCGCGTTGGGGTTTGGTTTGCGTTCGATGGGTTGTTTGGTATTTTTTTTTTGGGGTATGGGGGATTGTGTGGGGCTTTAGTCAATAAGGGGGAGGAGTGTGCCTCTCATGGGGGGGGTCACACATTGTCCTGGTGGGGGGTGGTGTGTTACAGATTCAGGGCCCCGATCGGGGTAGTATTTTGTAGATTCCTTTCTTTGTCCCTTATGACAACACCAACCCCCACCCCCCCCCCCCCCCCCCCCCCCCCCCCCCCCCTCCCCCCCCCCCCACACTCCCTCCTGTTGGTCCCCAGTTCATCCCCCCCCCTCTTTAGGGGGGGGTTGGGGGTGCTGATGAGTTGTCGTAGGGGTTCCCCCCCCCCCCCCCCTGCTGTATGTAGGTTGGGTGGGGGGGTGGGTGTAAGGGATTGGTAGGCAACCCGTTCCAAGCTGTCATCCTCTCTCTTCTGTGAGAGGCCCGTCCCGTCCCGGATATGTCATGGGTGTGAAGTATGTTGGGTCCTATCTGTACAACATTGCAGCCCCCGTCACAAAAGTATGTTCAAATGGCCACGGCGTGCACTAAGCACCTGACAACGATTTGCGTGAAGTACCAGGGTTTGTGTTGATGATGCAAAATGATAATGTCGTGTATGACTTGTCAGGTTTAAGTGATTCGAGGAAATGGGTTCGTGATTGTATACCGTAATAAGAATAATTACTATTAGGAGTGGATTTTGCTGTGGTATGTGGACTTTTGAGTATTGGTAAGATTGAATGGTACACAAAATTGGTTAGATTTCTTGTATCATCACTCGATTTTATCGTGCCTTATTCCATGAATGATCTGTATAATCAGTGAGTTGTTTCGGATCTGTTGTGTTGCGATTTGAATGGATGGTCACTCATAAATGGGTGGCAGGGGAGGGGGTATCGTTGAAAGAGGAAAGGAGGGTTTACTGACTCAGAATTGATTCTGTTATGTGAAAGTAGAAGAATGGAAAAAGGGTTTTTTATGAGGAAGGGGTTCATTTAGGACATGGGCTAGAGATACTGCTGTAGGACACGTAATTTAATATGTCACGGTATACAAGACTTAATCCATACGTCTCTAAGGTAACGACTTTGAAGCAGGATGGAAATACTCAGGCTGCGGGAATTATAGCTGGTAGTTAAAAGTCAGTATGGATGAATTTTTGCTAGCTTCTAATAACCTCATGAAAAAATTGAGGGTGTGGTTTTAAGGGTTTTTATTACAGGGAGGGGAGAATTAAGATAACTAGAGAGTGGTGAAATGGACAAAGAATTTTGACTTACTTTATTGACCCGTTATTTTGAAAAAGATTTTGTCTTTCTACTTCAGAGGAAGCAAACATCAATAAATCAGTGGACAAAAAGCAGACGAGTCTAAAAAGAAAAAGCTTGTCAAAATTCAGAATCATGAAATCAAAAAAAAATCCCAAAGGAGTGAAAGGCTTAAACGAATCTTATAAACTAAGTCTGAATCCTGTCACGTAGAGACTAAAAGCGGAAAAGCAGTTAGGAGTCAGTGAAAAAGAAAAACGCGCGCAAAAAGGAAAGTATGTGAATTATGGTTCGCAACGAAAAAAAGGAGGATGCGAAAATTTGTTAAGCCAAAAACGGCTCCTGGGTCTAACCAGCCCAAAATGGGTCATCTCAGAGCTACTCTGGAAAATAAGGCATGCCGGCGGATTAGAGAAATACGATGCAAAACCCCTAGTCGAGACCGTCGGTCAAAGAAAAAATTGGGCCCCGGAAAAAATATTAAAAAGAAAAATGCAAAAGCTCAAACTGAGGGAGGTAACCGGATACACACAAACGAATAGATGGGGATTTGGTCATGGAGACATCCGCTGGTGGTCCAAGGCGTCAAGCAGGGAGCGCAGAGACATGGTAGTTTAGGAGATACTAGGAGCTGAAAATGATAAGAGGTTGCAAAAAGCAGGCACAATAAGGCCAATGGACTACATGGGAAGGAGCCTTGCAGAGGTCCTTGACATGGAATGATATATGGCACCTCTTAGGCTCAGCTTCGTTGTTAGATCAATGTATGACCTGCTGCCGTCGGCCACAAACCTTGTGAGATGGGGAAAGTCAGACGATGAGCAGTGTGCCATGGGAGGCAGACACTTGAACACGTACTCTCAGCGTGTAAGGTGTCATTAGGGCAAGGGCGATACACTTGGCGCCACAACAAAGTGCTAAATGAGCTTGCTGCGACAATAGACCTGGCAAGGATGAAGGCGAATAGCAAAGCCAGGCTGATCTCCACAAATACATACTTTCTGAGGGCAGGAAAGTTTGCACACCCCAAACCGAGTAAACCTGGTAGCAGTTTACCATCTCTTCTTGGCTGTGCAAACGACTGGGAGATGGCGGTAGACCTACCTGGACGAGGGGCATATCCAGAGAGTATAAGAAAATCGCGGAGACGGCCGGATATAGTGCTCCATTCTTCAGCATCGCTTCAGGTTATACTGATTGAACTGACCGTTCCATTTGAATCCAGATTGGACGAGCAGCATTCATTCAAAGCGGCCAAGTATAGTGATCTGGCCGCGGATCTGAGACACGATGGGTTCACTGCAAGGATCATGGCTGTTGAGGTGGGCGCAAGAGGGCTCATGGCTGCATCAGTGTATGATTTATTGAAACTGTTGGGGCTGAGGGGACAGTCGAGAACAAGGGCACTGAAGAGGCTTAGTGAAACTCCCGAAAAGGCATCGTGCTGGCTGTGGAACAACCGCAATGGGCTATGGAAAGCGTGACAGTAAACTCTGCGGTTCAGAAAACACCAGGAATTTTTTTAAGTCCACAATACGTTGAGTTTTTTCATTGTACTGATGAAAGGGTTGTTACTGACGAGCAACAGGCAGTGTATATTATAAGAGGTGTTAGGCAAAGAAATTCAGTTGCAAGCGCGCAGTGGCTAGCCTCGTCAGCTTCATGCAGGAGTGTCCGTGTCTGTCCCTAATTGTGTGCGGCGGAACGAACGGAGTAATTTGTCTTCTCTTTGTTACTTTCACATTTGCCTCCACGGCTGGCGGAGTTGTGGATTTTAAAGTTGCTACCAAAGTGAAGTGGGTTCATTTTCGATACAAGATAACAGGAGGCTGAGACACTTGGGAGTCATGACCCAAGTGGCAATAAAGAAGTAGAACACTAGACAACAGAAAAACAACAGACATGAGTGACTTACCCAGGATTTGAACCCTGGACCTTCCGTGCGACAACACCGCCTAGCTATGCAAGCGAATCACACTGTCCTCCCTGCCATCTACGCATCCCCAAAAAAGGATGTTTCAATGACAGGTCATTAGTGCGAACCTCTATACATAACACCGGAAGTTTACCATGGGCAGTTCAGCCTATTAATGACGCAATCACTTCTGTTGTTCCCCTATATATCAGTATTGGTCAGTCCAACAAGACAAAGACCTTAATACTGTGTCCAGTATGATAGTAGACTTAGAACAGTAAGAACAGGACAGAGGGTAGGTTTGGTATTGTATAAACATTTATAACACATAAGGAAGGGAAACCACGAGGCCTGTAAACAGTAAATTAATATGAAACACGTGTGCGCTTAATGTCTGGAACCCATGGCACGATCATGGAACACCTTGACCGCTTTGTCAAATCCACACCCTGCAGCGCCTTGGTTGACTACACTACTTACTTACTTAGTCGTTCCTCTTCTACCGTGAGGTATAGAGTTTTGGCAGATAGAGCGCCATGCTATATTATTGGCTGTCTTTCTCGTAGGCCTGTTTTCATTCTAGTCCTCGATCTGTCAGATCTTGTCTGTTGTCCTCCCAGCGTACTCTGGGTCATCCTGGAGGTCTGGATCCCTGGCTCTGAGCCTCCCATACCAGCCGTGGCAGTCGATCTTCTCCCATTCTGCAGACATAACCAAGCCATCTTAGTTGAGACTGCTCTACTTGGGTCTGCAGGGGTTGGGATTTTAGGCCTTGACGTATCGTTTGGTTGTGGACCATGTCTCTTCTTGTTACTTCAACCACCTTTCTCAAATACCTCATTTCCGAGGTTTGGATCCGGCGTTTGTCGGTTGTAGTCATTGCCTATCACTCGCATCCATTCGTCAAGACTGGGATATAGGTGGAGCAATGTACAACCATCTTCGCTTTCTTGATAACCTCTCTTTTGCTAAGAAATCCTTGATTATGGCCTGAACAAATCTCCCAGCTGCTGCTCTTCGGGTAGCCAAAGCTTCTTTTAAAACTTTTAAGAGACTTAAATTTTAATATCACAGTTCACAAGATTATTGGGAGCCGCGCTGGTGTAGTGGTTACCACAATGCGCAGGCGATCAAGAAATACCCAGGTTCGAGTCCTGGCGAAGAAATGTGAAGGAGTGTCGTGGACCGGGACTTGGACTGGGATAATTCGAGCCCTGTCGAAGACATTTGAAGAAGTGTCGTCGACCAGGGACTGGAATAATCTGAATGGCTCCTGAGCCGACCCAGCTCTAATGGGTACCTTCGAACTCGGTGAGTATCTGTCTGAATGGCGAGAGGACACCTGTCAGTGTAAATGGAAAAGGGATACTCACGTAAAATCAGTCTGTTAAACTCTGTTTAGTTGTTAACTCATACTGGCTACTAGTTGTTGAATCACGCTTTATTTGTTAAATGACGTGAATGTCCACCAGTTGATAAATGTAGATGTTGGGACTGGTGTAGTAAAGTGTAACGATTGTCAACTCATTAAACCCAGCACAGTTTTGGTCATACAGGTCATCTTGTCCTGGAACGTGATGAGGCTCCGACAAGAATGTGAGTGTAAACAATGAGTGTGTATGTGAATGTCAGAACGCGAATGGTAGCATGATATTTGCCAAGCATGAATGCTAACTTAAGATGATATTCCTGTGATCAACATTATGCTGTCTATGTCGACATTTGTTCCTGTAACCATACACGTACTGTCCAAGTGTGCGTCCCATTAAATGTTATAAAAAGACCACCGTAGTTCCAGTACTTCTTGAATTCGAACAGTGTGAGTATGAGTGATGTACTACCAACCTGTCAACTCTATCGAATCAGTTTAACAACTGGTGTGCCAGCTTCCTGGGTCAACCTGCACAGTGACCATATTGAGAAGTAAACTACTGAGACCAGACGTTCCTTGGGGTCTGTTACGACACACAAATACATCAGCAGTACAACTCTACAGTGATGTCAGCGTGACCTGTCCTGTCGAGAGTATGCAGTAACTAGGTCAGCGTTTGTTGACATTTGGTTCGTTGGACATTTGCCATACAACTGACAGTGTTACACAGCAAGCTTGGTTGAAACATAGAACATTACACATCAGGACTGGAGAATATTTGACAGTGTTTGCGAAAGGAAATGTTATTGAACTGAGAAGTCCTACATCGATTGTTATCATTCACATCAACGATGGAGCTTCTATTTCTGTGTTGAATTTAAAATAATTAGACCAGAAGTATTTGTTTAATAAAGTACCACAGTACTGTACTATTAGGCAGTGTAACTGAGCCTTCTTTACAACACATTCTTTCTGCAACACTCTATTTACATCATATTGCCATACTATTTATGCAATTATGTATTTATGTTTAAATATTTATATGTGATATTTGTTTGTATCCAGCGGGTTGTTGTTTTGGTTGGGCGGTGTCACACAGCAGAGTATCCCACGTAATAGAGGGTCTGATGTGTGCGTTTCTATAGGTGCAATTTTCTTGATTGAAAATTTGCTGCGACAGCTGTTGCTATTAGTGTTAGCTGTGAAGACTGTACTCATTGTTGTTTTTGTAATATTCCTCTGTTCTTTAGTTTGTTTTGATTTGTTTGTAATTTGTTGGTCTACCCTATTCTATCTTTCAGTTCTATTCTCAATTTATATTTATATACTGTGGCGTTATTTGTATTTGTTATCCTCTTGCGGTTTATCTTTTATTGTTTTCCCATTTCATTTATTTCATTTCCGCAAATGTTTTCATGTTCTCCTGTATAACTGTTTTGTTTTGTGCCTGATCGACATACACTATTTAAAATATAGTTGATCATATAAATTGATGTACAAGAATCAACTGATAGTTAATTGCTATTACTAAAGGTACACAGTTGATGATATAAAACACTATTTCTGGTGCACTGCACTTATATTATAGAGTGAACCAGCAACTTATAGCTGTTATTATATAAGGATTTATACAAGACCTTTGTAAGGCTTGTTTCCCACAGTGATTGGGATAGTTAAGTACTATTTTCCACAGGTTAAAAAGTTATCATACAAGGTCTTTGATTAAGACTAAGAAAGTGAATTTATTTACTTTTGCAAATTACTGATCTTATTAGACAAGATGTCTACATTAGATTATTTTATCACACAAGGCAAGGCTCTTGATAAGACTGGTCAGCAATTAGAAGAATGGGCAGTTGCTCAATATGACAAAGCATTAGCTGCTGAAGAAAGAAAAGCATTGATTGAGGAGAAAAGATTAGAAGCTGAGGAAAAAAAATTACAAAGAGAGTATGAACAAAAGAAATTGCAGATACAGACTGATGAAAAAAGATTCCAGATGGAAATGGAAAAAGAGAAAAGAAAAGATGAAGCTGCTGCAGAAGAGAAAAAATTACAAGCTGCTGCAGAAGAGAAAAAATTACAAGCTGCTGCAGAAGAGAAAAAATTACAAGCTGCTGCAGAAGAAAAAAGATTACAAAGAGAAGCTGAAGCAGAAGAGAAAAAATTACAAGCTGCTGCAGAAGAAAAAAGATTACAAAGAGAAGCTGAAGCAGAAGAGAAAAAAGCAATAAGAGAGCATGAACACAAAAAAGAACTTTTAGCATTTGAGTTAGAAAAGTTAAAGTTAACAAACATAAGTGATGGTAATCAAGCATCTGGTGGTAATGGTAAACCCTTTACTTACAAGGTCAAGGTACCAGCGTTCAACCCTTCCAGTGATGACATAACATTCTGGCTAAATAGATTTGAACGCTCGTGTCGAGCACATAATGTGGACAAATCACAATATGCTAACCAGTTATCAGAAAATCTGAAAGGTGATTCTCTGACTAGTTTAAGTTTGGTTGAAGAGGCTGACAAAGATAACTATGATGTTATTAGGGCAGCCTTATTAAAGAAGTATCAGTTGTCTGAAGAGGGTTATCGGAAGTTGTTTAAGACAATGGTGCCTGAGGCAGGTGTAGAATTCTCAGAATTCATTGCAAGGACACGTCTTACATTTGATCGTTGGATTGAGCTATCCAAAACAGAAAAGACTTATGAAGCCCTTATGGACTTGATACTCAGAGACAAGATTATGTCAAGTATAAATAAACCTTTCCTCGAATTCTTACATGAGCGTAAACCTAAGTCTCTAAAAGAAATGGAACAATATTGTACCCAATACGTCACTGCACATCCGGACGTAGCTATTAGCAACAGTAAGGTTAAAGAAGGTATGCCAGTTGCTTCTGCAACACCATACAACCCTAATCACTCTCACAAATTCCAAGGACCTCAAAATAGGTTTAATAAAAAAGGTAACTATTACAGTTATCAGAACCAAGGTAACCAATCATTTCAGGGTTCTTCTTCGAATACCTGGAGAAGAGCTGACAGCCCTCGATTCAGGGGTGGTCATAATTACAGGAACTTTCGCAAAGGAAGTCATTCTAGAAACTATCCAAGTTTTCCTTCATGGAGACAACAAGATCATAATTACAGAGATACTCATTATAATGAATATGATGATAGTAACCAAAGGAGCTATGATTCAAACCCGAGTAGAGGTTATAATAGTGGAAACAATGATAAGTACAGAGGCAATAATAACAGAGGTAGAGCACAATTCAAAAAAACATAAAGCTCATTACCAGGCGAACTCTGCACAGCAAGAGTCCCACGAAGCCTATAAACAAAATAAAGATAATGATGACTCTAATAATATGGCATGTGCCGCTTTTGATTTTGGGAGAGCATCTCAGTGCCCCCAATGCAAAACATTATTTGAGCCAACCACAGTGTCTACTTTAAGCTGTGGGCATCCTCTTCCCGCTCTTCCTGCGTCAATCGCGCATGATGGGAGAGGTTCTCTTGTCTTACACAAAGGTTTAGTAAATGACAATCCAGTCTCAGTACTTTTTGATTCTGGATGCACAACTATTGGGGTTAGGCAGTCACTCATAGATCCTTCTCATTCTACAGGCAAAGTAGTCAAATGCGTAACATTTGGCGGCACCATAGAGAAATACTCTACCGCTATCATTAGGATTGCTACTCCTTTCTTCACAGGAGATGTACACGCATGTCTTTTGCCGGATCCGATCGCTGATCTTATCATCGGTCGCATTCACGGAGTCAAAGAATGCACTCCGGAGCAAATTTCCGTTTGGGAAAATCAAAATATGCAATCTGCTAATGCGGTAGTCACTAGAGCTCAAGCTCTCAATATGCCTGAAACTTCATCTGTTGAAGATAATGAAGTGCATAACCAAGATGATCCCTTGGTAATTTCTCGTGACTCGTTTATAAAACAACAAGAAGAAGATCCGACTCTTAAGAAATTCTTCACTCTTGTAACGAAAGGTGATCCGAATAAAGATTCAAATTGTAAATCTTGGATTACAATGAAGAATGGCGTACTTGTACGTATGGTGCAAGACTCCACTAAGTCAAGTCATTCTCAGATTCTTGTACCCAAGAATTTGAGAGTTAAGATCTTACAACATGCACACGACTCTCAGTGTGCTGGTCACATGGGTTTTTCCCGTACAAAGTCAAGAGTTCTTGCGGCTTTCTTTTGGCCTTTTGTGAACAAGGACATACGGATCTATTGTCGATCCTGTAAAGTATGTCAAGAAGTCAAATCCAAAGGTCCTCGTCATGCTGCGCCTATTCAGGCTGCAGATATTCCTATTCGTCCATTCCAGAAAATGGCGATAGACATCATTGGTCCATTCAAGATCAAATCTGCTAGAGGACATCAGTTTATCTTAACGTGTGTAGACATGTGCACACGTTGGCCAGAGGCTATCCCTCTAAAGAGCATTACTACCGCTGACATTGCAGATGCTCTTTGGCTTATATTTTCTCGGCTGGGATTCCCCGGAGAAATATTATCAGATCATGGCACCCAACTGATATCGGATACCATGTCTCAAGTAATGTCTACTCTACAGATAGAGAGATCTTTGAGTAGCATCTATCATCCTATGTCCAATGGGATGGTCGAGCGACTAAATAGAACACTTAAGAACTTATTAGGGAAGATAACTGAGGATCATCCTCAAGATTGGGATAGGGTTTTACCCGCGGCCCTCTTCGCGTACAGAGAGGTCCCCAATGAACATACAGGGTTTTCTCCCTTTGAACTTGTCTTTGGCGCGCGACCGCGCGGCCCAATGTCTTTGCTGCATGATCTTATAACAGCTGACAATATTGACGATGACACAAAATCTTCTTACGAGTATGTCATCGCGCTGAGACAAAAGATTATCGAAGCATGCAAATTGGCAACGTCCTCTTCTGAATTTGCTAAGCAGAAGGCAAGACAATTTGCTAATAAGAAGAGAACTTTACGACAACTTTGTCCTGGTGACAAAGCATTTGTTTTGCTACCTTGTCGTGAAAATAGACTCCTTATTAGTTGGAAAGGTCCGTACGATATAATATCGAAAATTTCAGATGTTGACTACATCGTCGATATCAACGGGAAGCATAAAACCTTCCACATCAATATGCTTACGGAGTTCCATGAACGTCCTGACTATCTACAGCCTATTTTCCAGGCAACGGACGATTCTCATGTCAAACATGGTCATTACTCATCACTGTCTGTAATACAGGATGAGGAAACAAGTTTTTCGGATGTTAATCTTCCGCTTCCAATGATCCCACTTCATTCTAGTGAATCATGGAAAGACGTTACTGTTTCTCCTGATTTGTCTCTAGGAGAACGGCGACAAGTTTCGTCTATGTTACAAACATTTCAGGATGTCCTCACTGACATCCCTGGACAAACTCATGTCATTGAGCATGACATTGTTCTAACTGAACATACTCCAATTAGGGTTAGACCTTATCCTATCCCTATACATTTCCAAACACAGGTTGAAAAGGAGTTGGATGAAATGATAGATTTACAAATAATCGAACCATCCACTTCTGCATATTCTTCGCCGATGGTTATTGTTCGAAAAAAAGACAATAACATACGTCTTTGCGTTGACTATCGCAAATTGAATCAAGTTACGAAGTTCGATGCTGAACCTATGCCTTTACTAGAAGAGCTACTTACTCGTCTTTCTAAATCGCATTTTTTCACTAAACTTGATTTGTCTAAAGGATATTGGCAAGTTCCATTATCCGAACGCGCCAAACCTCTTACCGCTTTCTCTACTCCCAGAGGCCTTTTCCAATGGAATTTTATGCCTTTCGGCCTTATGAACGCACCAGCTACATTTGTACGCATGATGCGTCGAATCCTATCGTATCGGTCAGATGTCATTGCTTATCTAGACGACATCTGTCTTTTCAGCGATACTTGGGAAGATCACTATTCAGGGTTAGTTGAATTATTATCAACGCTGCGTGAGTATAACCTGACAGCAAAACCATCCAAAGCTTGTATTGGCTTTAGCGAAATTGCTTTCTTAGGCCATCGAGTAGGTCACGGTTTCTTGAAGACAGAAGACCATAATATCACTAAGATACTTAACATCTCTATCCCTAGGACTAAAAAGCAAGTGCGAAGTCTTTTAGGTCTCATACAATTTTATGGACGTTTCATTCCGAATCTGTCCTCTATCATGGCACCTCTCTCTACACTATTAAAGAAAGGGTCGCCTAACATGGTTCACTGGTCTCATGAATGCCAATCTTCACTAGAGAAGATCAAAACTATGTTTTCATCACCACCTATTTTAGTGTTACCTACAACAGATAAGACATTTGTTCTTCGTAGTGACGCTTCATCCACTGGGATTGGAGCGGCACTAATGCAAGAGTACTCTGGAACTCTGCATCCTGTAATGTATATATCCAGAAAACTTAATGCTGCAGAAAGGAATTACTCGGTTTTAGACCGTGAATTATTGGCAATGGTTTGGTCAATTCTCAAACTCCAAAGATTCCTTCTGGGCGCGCATTTCGTAGTGGAAACTGACCAAAAAGCTCTTACGGCTATCCAAAGTAAGAACTTGAAGAGCTCGAGATCAACTCGATACGCAATCGCTCTTCAACCTTTTCATTTCTCGGTACGAGCTATCCGTGGTTCAGAAAATGTGATGGCGGACATTCTGTCCAGATGCCCACATGATGCCACTTAACTGTTAAATATTGGATCTTTTTAATATGTATAACTTTACAACAGTTATTTTTTTGTTTCTTTACTAAGATACACATTTGTAATTTAATAATAGAATGATGGTATCGCTACTTAGCGGTTTATTGATGTTTATTCACCGCTGTTCTTTGATGATTGTTTCTTCATAAATCATAAATTTAAGATTATAGTGTGAATTTTTCGTATGCATTGTATAATTACCAGAATTGTATTATACGTACATCACACCTTCCTGGAAACATTTATTCGTAGAGAAACAATTTCTCTCAGATTTTGAGATATATTCTCACCGGTCATATTAGGAATTATAGTTATTCCTGATATTTTCATCTGCGCAGTATTCTTGCGTTGTGAGCCTATTCTACGTGCTCCTAGATGTATTTAAAAAAAAAAATTTATTTTTTTTTCCCGGGAGGTGTGGTAAGACTGTAAAGGGCAATTTTTACTATCTTGCAATATAATACATTTATATACTTATTATGTTCGCAAATATTTTGTAATCAAAGTATTTCCTTTTTAAGTGCTTAAGGAGAAGTCATTTTTGAGTTACTTCCCTTGAAAGTAGTTCCGTCATCTTCGATCGGACTCCGCGGACGAGTCTAGGCCTACTGCGATTTATTCTTTGGCTGGGTAGGAATAGATTGTTCTTGCTTCAGTATATCTATGGCCTGAATTTATACGTAGTGTTTGTATGAGTAGGACGAGTCTGTCTTATATATGGATATCTTTACATTTCTAAGTCGAACTATGTTGGTTGTCGCTAGAAAAGGTCAAAGGCTATGCAGCGGAAGTATCGCTAGCAAGGGGTGTGATCCATGGCCGTCATCCTGTCTGGATGTAGAATTTTGATGTAGCCGGCCTATCGCCGAAAAAGTGATCGATAAGTCAATGGGGAAAAGTGATAGTCATTTAGACATGTTGTATGTACTTTACCCCAGTGTTTATTCTCTTTTGCCAAGGAATGGCAAAGTTATATTTCGCATAGAAAGGTAAAACCACAATTTATTATGAACTTGGGCTTCGCCATCGTTGTTGATAAACAGATGCACAGTGGTACTTTTGAAAAGAATATTTATTCAAAGGAAGACGACATTCCTATATATCAACACTAGATTGTATGATATTATTCAATCACCTCTATGAGAGAAGCTATGAAGAAATGAGGACATTTAACGAATGACCAATTGTGGTCTGGGTCCTATAGTGAGTGAAACTCACGAGAGAAGAACAGCCATGTTGAAATTCATATACTTTGTATTTATCGAGTGAGAAAAAGGGATGCCTGTACTATCGCTTGATGAACCAAGAGATCACTGCTACATGTGAGAACCCATGTCTGGGATTCCTATATCTTTATGGAAAATATATATATTGAACTTTACGTGAAGGGATATTCACTAGACGAGGTTAGGTCTAGGAGCCTTCCTATATATTGGTTATGGTCTGACGTGCCCAGTCAGTAAAGCCAGATGATTTACATGATGGAACTCTGAATGCTTATTTACGAATGCTCCATTATGATATTTGCCAAGCATGAATGCTAACTTAAGATGATATTCCTGTGATCAACATTATGCTGTCTATGTCGACATTTGTTCCTGTAACCATACACGTACTGTCCAAGTGTGCGTCCCATTAAATGTTATAAAAAGACCACCGTAGTTCCAGTACTTCTTGAATTCGAACAGTGTGAGTATGAGTGATGTATTACCAACCTGTCAACTCTATCGAATCATGCTACCATTCGCGTTCTGACATTCACATACACACTCATTGTTTACACTCACATTCTTGTCGGAGCCTCATCACGTTCCAGGACAAGATGACCTGTATGACCAAAACTGTGCTGGGTTTAATGAGTTGACAATCGTTACACTTTACTACACCAGTCCCAACATCTACATTTATCAACTGGTGGACATTCACGTCATTTAACAAATAAAGCGTGATTCAACAACTAGTAGCCAGTATGAGTTAACAACTAAACAGAGTTTAACACAGTCTCAGTCAGGTTAGATATATTAACCGGAGATTTCGCCTCAAGTAATAGCGGGAGTACGATAAAAAATAAAAAATTTGATTATTCAAAATAAACTGTGGTAAAACATTTTCTTTTATATTTGAGAAAGATAATCAACTTTTGTTGCATTAATTATTCTTGCAATTGGAAATAAATTTTGCACTTTCAAATTTTGTGCTTTTTATTTAATTCAGAAAAGCTCCGTTCCCTTAATGCTAAAGTGACTGGAATTGTCAAAAATAAGCAGAGAGAGAGAAAGAGACAGACAGACAGAGAGAGAACGAACGAACGAACTTTATTTTCAAAGGGTTGAGAATTGGGCACGCAGGCCCGTCTGACATTCTGCCCTTCCTTTCTCTCACCTTTCATACTGAATTCATTTATTCTCACATACATTTTACATATCAATGTCAAGGAATTCAACGGTGTAAAGTAAAATAAAGTAGCACACTCATATTATATAGATCTACACACTGTATTTGGCAGTTGTCAGAAACTAGACGCACTGCACGCTTTGTAGTGAATGGAGTCTTTTTGTGTGGGACATAGAACAAGAGAGAGAGAGATTGAGAGAGAGAGAGAGATTGGAAATCCAGTAGTTCCCTCTATCACAGCAAAGAATTTCAGGATTGTCACAGACTTTTCAAGGAATGACGAAGGAAGAATGTCTTCACTGCTTTCATTTCCACGACCAGCTAGCCTTACAGATGTGACACTTTTGTTTTCCTGGATGAGAAGGGCAGTTTCCAAAAATGCAGTGTGTATTTGTAATTCTTTCATTGGAATTTGTCTGCTGTAAAAGTTGTAAAAATCAACGCGTGTTTTCAACTCACAAACTGGCAACGTAAACATTGATCATTGTGGGCTTTCTTTTAAAAGTTGAAACGGAACTCCTGATTTATTTTCTCTTATGCCAGCCCCACTGTTGTTGCTCTGAACTTGGATATTCATTCAATCTATACCCTTTAGCTCCCCAAGGAGCATATGCCTTCAACAAATACATGTCAAGTCCTACTGTCACGTGCCATCTTTCCACGCCTTCCTAATCTTTTTCACTGTTTCTCTCAACTTCTCTTCTCCATGTGTTTTTGGTATACCCCTGAATTTCTTGCTCTGGGTATTCCAGGACAACGACTATCATATAATGCTATGAACAAGTTTCCGAAATATGTGTCCTATCAATTGCAGGACTAAGTCCAGCTGGTATTTGTGTGTGTTCACACCACTATTCATAAATATTTTACATATAATTAGATTGTAAATACAACATTAATATATTACAGTATGCGAAGAATATCAGCCGTGCCTGATAACAAAGACTTTTAAGTAAAATGTTGTGAATATACAGTACGGTACATGTATGCACTGAAACACAATTAGTGCCATATACAAATTACAATCAAACGGATATAGAACAAAACCACAACTTGAATTATATCCCTTTAATATATGTAATTGACTACGCCCCTTCCTTTAAAATATGCTACCGAACTAAATTTACTAAATTTTACTAAAATATACCAAATTTACAATAGAACTTACTGTAAGAACGTGACATTTAAAACGGTCAATTGATATTAAAGAGCAGATTGAATTGTCTTATAATTTTATTTACATTTATCTAAATTAATTTAATTATTATAAGATTTAAAAGCTATTCTGATATCTTACATTAGTGCAGGACGTTCTGCAATTTTCATTAGAGATATATATTCTTTCATAAAATAACGATACATTGTTATCGTAAAACTTTTTGGCTCGGCCTTTTGGCTAAGATCAAAGTGTCGTACTTCTAGGGATCATTTCTAGAGTATGCCGGGTCTTATCCAGGGTCGGGTTCACACACCTTAACACACCAAACCTAATAAAGTCTTAAAGACCTCATTTTGAACCCCATAAGGGGCATTAAAAAAAAACTTTTTGGTCGGCACATATGTGCTGCGAAACCCAACACCCTAATATCTGTCCTTTGGCTAGGATCATGTGTCTAGACACAGGGACCGGTACAGTGACATTCATGTGTCATTAGGTCCTTTGTGTGAGAACACAGAAGATCACTAGGTGACACATTTTGTCATTGGGTCTTCTTGTGTTGGGACATGTGGTCTTGACCAGAGCCGGGTTTGGGCGGGGACAATGCGACCTCATGCGAGGAAAAAATATGCGACCTCAAGCGAGGAAAAAAAAAAAAAGACATTCATGTGTGATTAGGTCCCTTGTGTGAGAACACAGAGGATCACTACAGTGACACAGTTTGTCATTGGGTCTTCTTGTGTTGGGACATGTGGTCTTGACCAGAGCCGGGTTTGGGGCGGGGACAATGCGACCTTATGCGAGTAAAAAATATGCGACCTCAAGCGAGGAAAAAAAAAAATGTGCTGCACAAATGTTCAATGTACATTATAGAGTCTTACAGAATTGTTCTGAAATTTAACCGGCCCATACGAATCATCTGAGGGTGGAATAATTAATCCATTATCCAATTTTACGTAGTTACGTACATCTTTAATGTTCTGTGAGCAAGATAAAGAAGTGGTCATATATCTCAGTGGTATATATATTGCTGTTTGCTTGCTGATTGATCATAGTCCAGATAGGATTGCTGATTGACTTTTGGTTTATAGTTCTGCATTCTAAATGATTTTGTTTTTAGATATGCTTTTTGAGTGATAGTCAAGATTCTCAGAAATTTAAATACATTTTGGACATTTAATATTTCATTTTAGAGTTGAGCAAGTCTTTCTACCTTTTACAGGAACAACATTAATCAATGCTCGGCTAAGTCATGGCTGTTTTTTTCCCCTTGTTACTTGAGACTTATAGAAGATTTTCTTTTCCATGACAAGACACTTGCTAGGTTTTAACGCCAGCAAACTTTTCAAAAGATCTTACTTCTGACTTGTTTAAGTCCATGTGTGCACATGGACGTTTTTAGTATGTTCCAGCTGGAACCCTTTATTAAACTTCATCAGCAGATGTACAGCTGTCACACATTTTGAAGGGTTCTCTTTCACTACAGAGTTATTGAAGGACCAGTGAGTGGCAGTGTGATAGGGTGGGCGAGATGATGATGTTACTGATGATGTGATATGTGATCACTCTCTTTTCACACTCGCACCGACCCGAACAACAATAAAACTCTGATTCTTGAGGCAGGGGTTGTATTTATTTTTACAACCCATTCAGTGACTAAGAGCACACTGAAGCAAATATTAAACAAATAAACCAACGAACATAACACCAAACAAACAAACACCCAGCTAGTGCTCAGTTGCTAATGTGCTCTGGTTTCTTTGTCCATCTGTTACCCACACAAGGCGAGCCTAACTTCGTTTCTCTCTCGTCTGGACTGAATCTTCATATAGGCCTTTTGCCGCTCGCTATTTCTTTATATAAACCGCTAAGCCTAAACACTCAACTTAGTCCGCGCTGCGCGGATTAATTTAGCCACTTAAATGACACTCGCGATATTTGCTTTATTAGGCCCGAAAACACAGATATGGCTCACAATTATCAAATATAACACACGACTACCAAATATAACACATCACAACTAATTCTTAGGCTTTATTATGGCCTAATATAATATATCTTCTTGAAGACTTTTTACATCCTGGAATACTTGCTCGCGCCGTCACGTGGGCTGACAGTCACGTGGGCTGACCGAAAATATATGGGCGATAAATATGCCAAGAAACAGAAAGGGGGCGGGCGTCTTTTCGGCCCCATCACAGCAGTTTTTAAAAGCGTTTGACTGTTCTATCTCAATGCTTTCACTCAAACTGGATTTTCTCTTGATCATACAGAGCATTGTTGCCTTGTTATTCAGCATATGATTGTATATTAGAGCTCGTTGATTTTTGTCTGTTTTTCAAGTCCTTACTGTCTGTTATAGAGGGAATAGTGAATTGCTCATGTCAAATAGAAGTGGGACCTAAAGATGCAGCAATAGAGAATGCAGTCAGCAACCCATAGCTTGACTGCTTGCATCACGGTCAGCGAACCAGAGCTGACCAAGACCCTACTCCACCTCCACGTGGTGGTCCTGGAAACAGGCTGCATCACTGCAGTCTGGCTGAGAGAGTAGGGATCGCAGAGGGAAGGCAAACCCGGTCCCCAAAAATGCCGTGCAGAAGTCGGATGTGTCGACCGAAAGGTGCAGATATCATAGCTTCGGCGTAAACAGACACAACGCAACCAACATCCTTTTCAGGACGAACGAGGAAGAAGAAGAAGAAATAGAAGTGAATGTTTGCGTATATGAGTTGAACAGAAAAAAAAGTTTCCAAGCTCCAGATTGTTAATATTCGAATGATTTAGCTTTGTTATTAGTGCTGTTGAATGCTACCACATTTTGATATATTTAAAACTTTATATATTTGCACATTGTCATCTTCTGGAAGCGTTCGATTGGTTCACAGTTACTTACACTAAAGGAAACATTTTAACAGAACAGGAGGAAAAAAACTAGCAGAAATATCACAAATGTTTTGCAAATACATTTAGGACATATAAATACTTGTTTGTTGTTACTTCCAAAGGAAGTTCAATTTTCAGGCATTAAAATATTTTTTTTAAAGCCAAAAAAAAAAAAAAAAAGTTATCATTGTACCATTTCCTGTCTGTCTGAGCCAGTTCAAATACACGAGTATGTCATCTGCGAAAGTTAATGTTCGTCCCAGTCCTGTTGGTTGATAGGCTGCTAACTTTTGCTGCGTAGATGATAAACAACACTGGTGATAGTAGAGAACCCTGGGGCAGTCCCGGGCAAATGCGCATTGGTTCTGATGTCCATATTCCCAAGCGAAATGCAGCTCCATTAAGGCAGCTGCTATCCACCATGTTAGCAAAGGGTTTACACCACATGTCATTATACAGTCTATTAGGGTTGCAAAATTCACACTGTTATAAGCATCCTCTAGGTCAATTACGACAGCCACCGTTTCTCTTTTACCCTGGAATCCCTCGAACACATCGTACGCAAACGTTCCAGCGTTACCCCATGTTGTTTTCATGAGCCTATAGCTAACCAGGGTATCAGGAAGGATGTGTGCATTTTCGAGGTGACTCATTACTTGTCTCGCAACTATCTTTTCAAGTAATTTACCATAGACATTCTGTAGTGTGATAATTCGATAGCTGCTGAGCAATGTGGGGTCTCTGGTATCTTAGCATTCTGTGTACTGGTATTGAAATCGCGCAAGATATTTATAACGGCTGTGTCATCGAGCTGTTTTAAGTGGTGGTTCTGTGCACCATCCAGACCCAGAGCAGTGTTTCCGCTGGTCTTCACTGTGTACTCCACATCTTCTTCAGAAATGAGATCGAAGTACATCTGGCCCCTTATGTCGTGTTCCAGAGCGCTCAGTGTCCTTTATTTTCAGGAATTTCTGTAGGGTGTTTTCCCGTTCCCACCTGTGTCACAAAGTCCTCCCACACTTTATCCTTGTCCTCCCTTGCAAGCTCTTGAATCTGTTAACGTCTCTTTGAGTTTTCTCCTTTATGTCTTCAACCCCTCTCTCTCGTTCACCATTCTTCTGTTTTGTGCTTATTGTCATTCCTTTGTTGCTCTTTCATTTCCTATCCATGCTTCCCCCACTTTCCACCAAGGCGGTTGGGTGAGAGGTGTTTTCGCTGTTTTTTGTTTGTCATTTTGATGCAATGTGTGTAAAGGGTTGTTACAGTCGAGTGGGCTTGTGGGATACTTGAAGGTCTGTTTAGGTTTCTTTTGTCTAGTGGTCCTAACCTTTGCAATGACGCAAGGTAGGTGATCACTTTCCTGTGCACCTAATACATCACAACATGCCATGGTGGTGGCAGCACTAGAGATGAATGCCAGATCTATGACACCATTTGAATCCCCAGGTTTAGTTGCCAGTCTAGTTGGGCGTCCTTCATTCGGGATAGCAAGGTTCATGTTAAGTAATGCCTGGTTCAAAGCTATACTCTGCATATTTTCCGTAAAGATCCCCCTCTCCTTGGATCAAGCATTGAAATCGCCAGCAATTAAACACCTTAAATTAGGATCTTCAGACAATCCCGCCAGAAAATTGCAAATACTCTCTTCTGTAAGATGGTCGACATGAGCATACTAACTCTTTTTGAGCGGGAGAACTTTGGAAAGGCTTTTAAACAATGTAATTTTTTTAATGTAATTTTTAAAAAATGCAATTGGACAATCTGTGAAAAGAATTACACGTACAGTACACAAAGTAGTATCTTTCTAACACTTTTTTATATTTTTGTCTGAAAATCATTCACTGATATACTGCACTCATGATTCAATCTCCATAACAAAAAACTTTACAGTAAAACTAAAAACAAAATATGATGAATAAAGTACCAGTCACCTCAGTGTGAAACTTGAGCTTGCTTGTTGTTACACAGCTTGTCAAATCTTGGCACCAGTTGAGATACAGCTACCCTCATTTCCTTCTCCACATCAAGTCTTGATCTGAACTTGGTTTTTATGACAGCCACTGCTGAAAACCCAGCCTTGCAGAGATAGAAGGTTGCAAAAGGAATTAATATCTTCAGTGCTCTCTTGCTCAAGCTTGGGAACTCCTGTTTTACTGAATACCAAAATTTTGGCAATGCCATGGATGGAAACTTCGCTTGTAGCAAAGAGTCTGATGAAAATTCTATCAGTTCTTCCTCTTCTGCACTCCTGAAGTCCGAAGGAGCATCACTACTGAAGGGATTTTAAACCCAGTGAAACCTGTCACAGTTGTCAGGAAAGTATTTTTCAAAATGAACACTGAGTTGAGATAAGTGTCCTTGAATTATAGAAACAATATCTGCATTAAAATCTATTTCATTGTCTGTAATGAACTGCTGCAAATTTGGGAAGTAGTCCATTTCTCCTCCTTCAATGATTTTTCTATTCTTTAAAAAAAAAAATAAATAAAGTTTTGGCGAGGCGGGTCACGTTCAACCTAGTCGGTTATATTAGGGCGCATGTCCACATATAAAACACCCTTAGGTCTGAGATCATTACAAATAATTTTTCTCTTCCAAAGAAGAAGCTTCTTTTTGAAGGCTGAAACTTTGTCAATAATTGTACTGTCCGACAAAGGAATGGGCAAAAGCTGTTTTCCCACGGACTCTCCAGCCATAATGGACACCATATCAATAGCACACGGTAAAACGAATTCTTCTGCAATCGTATGGGGTTTCTTAGATTTTGCTACCCGGTATGCTACCTTGTAGGACGTTAGAAGAGCTTTACTCGATATTGTCACCTGCTTAGAAAATGCTGATTTTTGTTCTTTCATTTGACTCGGCTTTCTAGAGAAATATTCTCTTGGTTTGAGCACGTCATTCTTATGAACACTTTCTAAATCGTACTTCAATTTGCTAGGCAGCATATTTTTTTTTAAAGTTTTGCCTCGTGGCGAGGCGCGTCCCGTTCAACCTAGTCGGTTATATTAGGGCGCATGTCCAAATATAAAAGACACTTAGGTCTGAGGTTATCTTAAAGAGAGTACATTGAAACACAAAACACACTGAGGACGCTCTTCATTGTTCACAAGAGTGCAAGTGAAACCAAAATCTAAGTAACCTTCGTCGTATTTTCTATACTTACGTTTACTTTCCTCATTACCACTTTCCTTGTCATCCTGAACAAGTTTTCGCTTTTTCCTAACGCTTGCCAAATTAACAAATCTTTCCACAGTTTATATCAAACTCACAACACAATCAAAAACGTTTAAAAACAGAAAATCACCACGTTACCTACTATGGTCGCGCGAGGAAAATGCGCGGACAGTTGATAGGTGGGTCGGGGGAGCGGGACTTCAAAGGCTTGCCAACACCAAAAGAGAAATTTCTCCGGGGTCACGCAGGTTGACAAACGCCAAAAATGAAATTTCCCACAGCTCTGTGTTTTCTTTACAGCTAAATACGAAAAAAATCCACGCCCATCCACGGCGCCCCTGACCGTCAGTCATGGCGCCGCAGGGCGCCGCGGCGCACAGGTTGAAAACCGCTGGATAACACCATTGGCTTTTACATTTGTCTCCTGGATCATGAAGATATCGAAATTGTAGATCATTGTTTGTATAATGGCTGGATGATGGTTGGCGCTTCGACAATTCCAGTATTCTATTCGCACATATTTCATCGAGAGGATATCTGCTTTCTTTCTGAACTTTCTCTGTCCTGCCCTTCTTTTTCTCTCTCTCTGCTCTTCTCTCTCCTACCTCTCCTTCTGCATTCGTATTTCCTCATTTCATTTGCTGCAGGTATCGACGACAGAGCACGATCTCCGTATATATATATATATATATATATATATATATATATATATATATATATATATATATATATATATATATATATATATATATATACATACACATATGTCAGCATTTTGTGACTTGGGCGTGCGCACGGAGAAAGCGTGTTTGTCGAGCAAGTCTGGGTGGCTGAGAGAGTACCCGAATGTGACTAGTGAGAGAGAGAGAGAGAGAGAGAGAGAGAGAGAGAGAGAGGGGGGGGGGGAATCCAGTAGTTCCCTCAATCAAAGCAAAGAATTTCAGGATTGTCACAGACTTTTCAAGGAATGACGAAGGAAGAATGTCTTCACTGCTTTCATTTCCACGACCAGCTAGCCTTACAGATGTGACACTTTTGTTTTCCTGGATGAGAAGGGCAGTTTCCAAAAATGCAGTGTGTATTTGTAATTCTTTCATTGGAATTTGTCTGCTGTAAAAGTTGTAAAAATCAACGCGTGTTTTCAACTCACAAACTGGCAACGTAAACATTGATCATTGTGGGCTTTCTTTTAAAAGTTGAAACGAAATTCCTGATTTTTCTCTTATGCCAGCTCCACTGTTGTTGCTCTGAACTTGGATATTCATTCAATCTATACCCTTTAGCTCCCCAAGGAGCATATGCCTTCAACAAATACATGCCAAGTCCTACTCTTCTTCTTCTTCTTCTTCTCGTTCGCTGTTGTTTAGAAATGTCTACACAAGAAGTCCGGTTTTCTGGATGTATGTTGCTGTGGTTGAAAGTTCTTCAAGACTCCCAAACAGCTTTGTGTGGATGTGCGTCTCTGTGGGCCAATGTTCAGTTCGCAATTGACTAAGCATGTGGCAGTCTTGCAGGATGTGTTCGGCTGTCTGTGCTGCCTGTCCACACGTACATTCCTAATCTTTTTCACTGTTTCTCTCAACTTCTCTTCTCCATGTGTTTTTGGTATACCCCTGAATTTCTTGCTCTGGGTATTCCAGGACAACGACTATCATATAATGCTACGAACAAGTTTCCGAAATATGTGTCCTATCAATTGCAGGCCTAAGTCCAGCTGGTATTTGTGTGTGTTCACACCACTATTCATAAATATTTTACATGTAATTAGATTGTAAATACAACATTAATATATTACAGTATGCGAAGAATATCAGCCGTGCCTGATAACAAAAACTTTTAAGTAAAATGTTGTGAATATACAGTACATGTATGCACTGAAACACAATTAGTGCCATATACAAATTACAATCAAACGGATATAGAACAAAACCACAACTTGAATTATATCCCTTTAATATATGTAATTGATTACGCCCCTTGTTTTAAAATATGCTACCAAACTAAATTTACTAAATTTTACTAAAATATATCAAATTTACAATAGACCTTACTGTAAGAACGTGACATTTAAAACGGTTAAATGATATTAAAGAGCAGATTTAATTCTTTTATATTTTTATTTACATTTATCTAAATTAATTTAATTATTATAAGATTTAAAAGCTATTATCATATCTTACACTAGTGCAGGACGTTCTGCTATTTTCCCTAGAGGTACATAACCATTCTTTCATAAAAAAAACGAAACATTTTGTTATCGTTGAAACTTTTTGGTCGGCACATATGTGCTTCACAAGTGTTCAATGTACATTATAGAGTCTTGCAGAATAGCGTATTTTACGCTGTACAACCCAATGCCTAGTATCCTGGCTTTTGGCTGGGATCATGTGTCTAGACACGGGAAACAGTAGTGACTTTCATGTGTCATTAGGTCTCTTGTGTGAGAACACAGAAGATCACTACGGTGACACATGTTGTCATTGGGTCTTCTTGTGTTGGGACATGTGGTCTTGACCAGGCCGGGTTTGGGCGGGGATAATGCGACCTCATGCGAGGAAAAAATATGCGACCTCAAGCGAGAAAAAAAAAAAAAAAAAAAAAAAAAAAAGACACGGGGACCAATACAGTGACATTCATGTGTCATTAGGTCTCTTGTGTGAGAACACAGAGGATCACTACAGTGACACGTGTTGTCATTGGGTCTTCTTGTGTTGGGACATGTGGTCTTGACCAGGGCCGGGTTTAGGCGGGGAAAATGCGACCTCATGCGAGGAAAAAATATGCGACCTCAAGCGAGGAAAAAAAAAAGAAAAAAAAAAAGGCTTTTGGCTGGGATCATGTGTCTAGACACAGGGACCGGTACAGTGACATTCATGTGTCATTAGGTCCTTTGTGTGAGAACACAGAGGATCACTAGATGACACAGTTTGTCATTGGGTCTTCTTGTGTTGGGACATGTGGTCTTGACCGGGGCCGGGTTTGGGCGGGTACTAATGCGACCTCATGCGAGGAAAAAATATGCGACCTCAAGCGAGGAAAAAAAAAAAAAAAAAAAAAAAAAGAAATTTAACCGGCCCATACGAATCATCTGAGAGTGGAATAATTAATCCATTATCCAATTTTACGTAGTTACATCTTTAATGTTCAGTGAGCAAGATAAAGAAGTGGTCATATATCTCAGTGGTATATATATTGCTGTTTGCTTGCTGATTGATCATAGTCCAGATAAGATTGCTGATTGACTTTTGGTTTATAGTTCTGCATACTAAATGATTTTGTTTTTAGATATGCTTTTTGAGTGATAGTCAAGATTCTCAGAAATTTAAATACATTTTGGACATTTAATATTTCATTTTAGAGTTGAGCAAGTCTTTCTACCTTTTACAGGAACAACATTAATCAATGCTCGACTAAGTCATGGCTGTGTTTTTTTTTTTCCTTGTTACTTGAGACTTATAGAAGATTTTCTTTTCCATGAAAAGATACTTGCTTGGTTTTAACGCCAGCAAACGTTTCAAAAGATCTTATTTCTAACTTGTAAATGTTTAAGTCCATGTGTTCACGAGGACGTTTTTAGTATGTTCCAGGGGAACCCTTTATTAAACTTCATCAGCAGATGTACAGCTGTCACACGTCTTGAAGGGTTCTCTTTCACTACAGAGTTATTGAAGGACCAGTGAGTGGCAGTTTTTAAAAGCGTTTGATTGTTCTATTTCAATGCTTTCAATGTTTGCGTATATGAGTTGAACAGAAAAAAAGTTTCCAAGCTCCAGATTGTTAATATTCGAATGATTTAGCTTTGTCATTAGTGCTGTTGAATGCTACCAAATTTTGACATATTTAAAACTTTATATATTAGCACATTGTCATCTTCTGGAAGCGTTCGATTGGTTCACAGTTACTTATACTAAAGGAAACATTTTAACAGGACGGGAGGAAAAAAACTAGCAGAAATATCACAAATGTTTTGCAAATACATTTAATACATATAAATACTTGTTTGTTGTTACTTCCAAAGAAAGTTCAATTTTCAGGCATTAAAATATTATTTAAAAAGCCAAAAAGAAAAAAAAGTTATTATTGTACCACTTCCTGTCTGTCTGAGCCAGTTCTATACACGAGTATGTCATCTGCTAAAGTTAATGTTCGTCCCAGTCCTGTTGGTTGATAGGCTGCTAATTTTTGCTGCGTAGATGATAAACAACACTGGTGATAGTAGAGAACTCTGGGGCAGTCCCGGGCAAATGCACATTGGTTCTGATGTCCATATTCCCAAGCGAAATGCAGCTCCATTAAGGCAGCTGCTATCCACCATGTTAGCAAAGGTTTACACCACATGCCATTATACAGTCTATTAGGGTTGCAAAATTCACACTGTTATAAGCATCCTCTAGGTCAATTACGACAGCCACCGTTTCTCTTTTACCCTGGAATCCCTCGAACACATCGTACGCAAACGTTCCAGCGTTACCCCATGTTGTTTTCATGAGCCTATAGCTAACCAGGGTATCAGGAAGGATGTGTGCATTTTCGAGGTGACTCATTACTTGTCTCGCAACTATCTTTTCAAGTAATTTACCATAGACATTCTGTAGTGTGATAATTCGATAGCTGCTGAGCAGTGTGGGGTCTTTACCAGGTTTAGGAAGTGGCCGAAGGTAATTGTGTAGCCAGTCTCTGGTATCTTAGCATTCTGTGTGCTGGTATTGAAATCGCGCAAGATATTTATAATGGCTGTGTCATCGAGCTGTTTTAAGTGGTGGTACTGTACACCATCCAGACCCAGAGCAGTGTTTCCGCTGGTCTTCACTGTGTACTCCACATCTTCTTCAGAAATGAGATCGAAGCACATCTGGCCCCTTATGTCGTGTTCCAGAGCGCTCAGTGTCCTTTATTTTCAGGTGGGCACATTTGTCACCATTATCCGATTGCTCCACATATGGACTGAATAATGCTCTTCCCTTGTCAGTGTCCGTCTTCAGGCTTAGTAGTGTAGAGCTTTTGATATTAGGGATGGGTTGGCTTGCATTTTTTCTATTCATTATTTGATGTAAGAAACCAGAATTTCTGTAGGGTGTTTTCTCGTGCCCACCTGTGTCACAAAGTCCTCCCCCACGTTATCCTTGGCCTCCCTTGCCAAGCTCTTGAATCTGTTAACGTGTCTTTGAGTTTTCTCCTTTATGTCTTCAACCCCTCTCTCTCGTTCACCATTCTTCTGTTTTGTGCTTTTTGTCATTCCTTTGTTGCTCTTTCCTTTCCTATCCATGCTTCCCCCACTTTCCACCAAGGCGGTTGGGTGAGAGGTGTTTTCGCTGTTTTTTGTTTGGCATTTTGATGCAATGTGTGTAAAGGGTTGTTACAGTCGAGTGGGCCTGTGGGATACTTGAAGGTCTGTTTAGGTTTCCTTTGTCTAGTGGTCCTACCCTTTGCAATGAGTATGACGCAAGGTAGGTGATCACTTTCCTGTGCACCTAATGCATCACAACATGCCAGATCTATGACACCATTTGTATCCCCAGGTTTAGTTGCCAGTCTAGTTGGGCGTCCTTCATTCAGGATAGCAAGGTTCATGTTAAGTAATGCCTGTGTTGCGTACGTTTTTACCTAGTTAAGTGGAACGGCTTCTCATCACTGGAGTCTAGCGGGAATCCATATTTGCTGGATTCCTAGAATGGAACAGTAGAGACCTTAGCCTCACTTAAACCTTACGTAGTGGGAAGTCCTACGAGTAAAGGATATCTTTGATTATATATTGAATATCGTATCTTCAATAATACCTATGCCAAGGTCGTGGCATGTTGCAGGAGAGGTTAGTCAACAGAAGGCTCTAACCTGTTTGTATTTTCGTGTATGACTTTGTTTGGATTATATAAACTGTATAAATTATTGTAAGGAGAAAGTCTGGGATTTAGACAAGTATTATATGGAAGCGTCATCCATGAGTATGAATCCGTTTGCTATGATAGATGCCCTTGGAAGAAGGTCAACGGACATTACCTTAATGTATCTCAGATGGTGACGGTTAGTGAATCCTAGTCACTTGGATAGAAAAGGACTTGATTGATAAAGAATCTGAAAGAATTTAGTATTATTATCAGCAACTATATATTATGACATTCTCATCTTTAACCATGATCGTCTTGTTGATTACCGTTCGTAATACGTCAATAAATTCTTAATAACTTTGACCAGCGAGTTAATTACAGTCATGCATTGGCCAATTGCCTACCTCTCGTTGGCATTTTGTTGAACAACTCTTTTGACATTTTTATTGAAACATTCGCGTGTATAAGCTAGGATCTGATACTCCTATCACTAGCTTACCATTACTACCATACAACATCAAGAAAGAACCCAACAGCCTGGTTCAAAGCTATACCCTGCATATTTTCCGTAAAGATCCCCCTCTCCTTGGATCAAGCATTGAAATCGCCAGCAATTAAACACCTTAAATTAGGATCTTCAGACAATTCCGCCAGAAAATTGCAAATAATCTCTTCTGTAAGATGGTCGACATGAGCATATAAATTGTAGACTCGCCTCTCCTGACCACCTATATACAAATCAATCCCATGCAATTGCGCTTGCTCACTAGATTGGGAACTTGTATCCAGCCATGTATGCGGGAGCTCATGTTTTACATATATAGGTTGCACTCATCTGCCAGGCCCCCATGGATTTGTGTAACATTTGTAGCCTGGGCAATTGATAACACCAGCGGTTTTCAACCTTTTTGAGTCCATGGCTCTCCTGACCAACTACATTCTATCTGCGGTTCCCCTGTGGGATAACTGGTAAAACCTCAAGTGATGTTTCGACATTTAGCCTAACTTTTTTTGAGCTGGAGAGCTTTGGAAAGGCTTTTAAACAATGTAATTTTTAAAAGTAATTTTAAAAAAAATTCAATTGGACAATGTCACAGTAAAGCATGTTGACAAAATATTAAGTTGGTTACGCTGCGACTGGCGACATTGAGATAATAAAAAACCCGTTTTGGTCAGGTGACCTGGAACGGAAGTGGGGATAGATTCTGGCGCTAAAAAGGGGAGTGGACTTTCTGGCCGTCGACCAGGAGAGGTCGGGTTTTTGAGGTTCCCTGACAGCATTTTCGCTGGGATTTATATGCCATGGTTGTTCATTGATAGTGCTTCGCTATTTATTCATGTGGTCAAGATTAGTTGCAGAATTCAAGAATGGAGGTGTAATTTCTTGTGGAATTTTCTGTAGACCATCGATGATAAGTTATTTGTATTCGAGTATTGCTTTACTATAGTACAGGACTTAGCCGGTGAGCGAAAGTCATTGTTATGTTCACTCGGTAGGACAGGCCAGTGATTATGGTACTGTTAGATTGAGCTGTTGGTTATTGCAAGTTATATTGGCATTTTTGTTGCATTGTATTTCATATGTTTTTGCTAGCCGTGTGTGGCTTCTCTGTGTACAGTGATTATTAAAAGGGAACTTACCTGTTAAAGGTGTTATTGTCAATTAATGTCAGCTATTGTATGCTGTGGTCATATCCTTAGATATTGAGCCAAAGAGTATAGATTTGTCATGTGTTAAATCCACAGCATTAATAGTTTTGGTCTGACAGACAATCTGTGAAAAAATTTACACGTACAAGAAAATATATACACAAAGTGCACTTTGAAAACCCTTACTATAAACAAGAAAACAGCACAGATAAAATAATTTCTTTCTAACATTTTTTTATATTTTTGTCTGAAAACCATTCACTGATATACTGCACTCATGATTCAATCTCCATAACAAAAAACTTTTACAGTAAAACTAAAAACAAAATATGATGAATAAAGTACCAGTCACCTCAGTGTGAAACTTCAGCTTGCTTGTTGTTACACAGCTTGTCAAATCTTGGCACCAACTGAGATACAGCTACCCTCATGTCCTTCTCCACATCAAGTCTTGATCTGAACTTGGTTATTATGACAGCCACTGCTGAAAACCCAGCCTTGCAGAGATAGGAGGTTGCAAAATGAATTATCTTCAGCGCTCTCTTGCTCAAGCTTGGGAACTCCTGTTTTACTGAATACCAAAATTTTGGCAATGCCATGGATAGAAACTTCGCTTGTAGTGAAGAGTCTGATGAAATTTCTATCAGTTCTTCCTCTTCTGCAGTCCTGAAGTCTGAAGGAGCATCACTACTGAAGGGATTTTGAACCCATTGAAACCTGTCACAGTTGTCAGGAAAGTATTTTTCAAAATGAACAATGAGTTGAGATAAGTGTCCTTGAATTATAGAAACAATATCTGCACTAAAATCTATTTCATTGTCTGTAATGAACTGCTGCAAATTTGGGAAGTAGTCCATTTCTCCTCCTTCAATGATTTTTCTCTTCTTTAAAAAAAAAAAAATAAAGTTTTGCCTCGTTTTGGCGAGGCGGGTCACGTTCAACCTAGTTGGTTATATTAGGCCGCATGTCTGTAGCGAAATTGATTTTGCTGGGGAGGTTATGATGGTATCCTAAAAGAATTAAAAGGTGTCTGCTTAACCGTGTGAGGTCAAGCACATGTAGGCCTCTGACTCTATAAATGATGATGATGAATTATGTGCAGAGAACCAAACGCTACCTCCCTAGGTCTCACACGGTCACTCTTCTGGCTCTAGTGTATGGTGTATGGTGTACCTAGTGTCTAGGGGAGAAGTGAAATGATGGTACACAACAGTCAAACACTTTAAGTTTCTATAAAGAAGATAATAAAACTAGCAGTTAAGTTTTTCTTTGAACAAATCTTTACAATTTATTTTGCCTGTCCATTCATAGCTTGTGGACAGGTCTTTGAAAATAAGGACAAGATAGTTTACAGAAAAGAACAATTAAAATTTTGGGACAATTTGCCCAATAACTAAAAAGTTATTATGTATTTATATATGTCTTTCCTGTAGGAAATATTAAAAGAGTTCACTTTATTCATCTAAAGGGAGAGTCACTGTATATGAGGGCTGTAGTTCATCCTACCCCCATAAACGTCATGTGCATTGTTTTGAAAACACAAGAAACTGTCAGAGATGCCCCAGATGTCTAACTCATCACCTGGGAGTCCTTGTTGTAAGATATTTTAATGTGTAGTTGCAGAAAGTTTCAATTTCACCACTCGCCAAAGCTCCTACTGTTATCTTCGACAGCATATAAGACTGGTTGGAGACTGGTTGGCTTTTATTAATACTCAGCAGGTTTCCTGTCACCAGCCGGCAACAGGAACATAGACCCTCTGCAACAAAAGGACACCCTGGCCTTTTACATCTGATCACTTATTCTAACACTTAATTTCCTACGTGGGTATGGGGTCAGCCTCGCGTGCCTTACAAGTGCACTCGCCCCGAATTGTAAAGGACTCCCACCTTGCTGTGACCACATCTCAGGTCCTTATAGCAGATACGCCACTGTACGTTCACATACTTTTCCTCAATACAATAATGTGGAGTAACCACATTTCCTTTGATATGATATTCTCTTCTTTTCTTTTCAAATATATTTGCTTCAGGCATGTAAACAGTGTTCATTGAACACAGAGGCTTACTAATATATCCTAATACAATAATATGACAACATAATCATAACAACATACATCAGTTAGATACCGTTTAATGTGAGGACTCAACAATGTCTGCTCCTGGCATGTCCTTCACTTTCCCAATAGCAGTATCTAACTTTGTAGTTGGACCAAACATATTAAATTTCATAAAATATCCTTACCACAATCAAGAAATATATAAACAAATGACGCTGACTTTGTGAAGAAATGGCCTCAGCTTCCTCCGAACTGCACAGACTGTGAATTTATTCTTTATTTAAGTTTATAATTTTTCAGCGTATCTGAATACAATTTTTAGTTCAACTGGCAATGAATAGTCAAAGCCTTTTGCTAATATTTACTAGCACTGGCCAATCGAAACGTTCCGACTACTTGAATTCAAATGCAGTTTGAATGAAAAACCAAAATAATTTCGAATAATTTCTGCGTCTGGTGGTCGATTGGCCAGTCTGCTTTTGTCATGCCCAATACAAAAAGATGTTTCGTTTAGGATTACATTTTTCCTATCGCTCCCCTTTCCCATTTATACTCTGTTTACCCAAGCGAATTTGAATGTACCTCCCTGCCTCTTCCAAGCTCGCGTCTCCCTAACGTTACCAAAAAACATAAGCAGGAACGCCAGTCTGTCTGGTCGAGCGTTCGTAGATATTAGTATTTCTTCAATAACTTATCTAATACTGGGACTATCATATTATTTAAAGTACATTCTTGTTCAGCGAACTCCACGTCATACTACCATATAATTTTTATGGGGAATTTCATAATGGTTTAACTTTTCATTTTTTTTTTCTAGTCACTCGTCAAATAAAATTTTTCACAAGACCGCCATCTTTCCTCTCCTTCATCTCGCTAGCATGTATTTTTCAAATAACTAACTTGTTTTAGTTACGTCAGAAATGCTACCACTAGGAGGGAAATAAAATTGTCTGCGTGGTTTTGCCTTGGCTGGCTTTTTCGCAGTGTGTGTATATGCATTGCAGATTGTGTCAGCGAAGCGGGGTGTAGACGGGGCGGGTTAAGAATTGGCGTTATTAATTAGTATTGTTTCTCGAAAACGAAACTAAAAGCGTGTCAGACTATTACCGTGAAATCGTTCTATAGGCTTAGCACTGTGCAAAAAGCAGCGCTGCTGGCGTCGAAGATGCCAACCGTCAGACACATGCGGGCTAATGTATTTATTATCGTTTTATGCCTAAAATCGTACTGAATTGAGCGTTTATTCTCGCAGATTTTGCTACAATGTCCACATATAAAACACCATTAGGTCTGAGATCATTACAAATAATTTTTCTCTTCCAAAGAAGAAGCTTCTATTTGAAGGCCGAAACTTTGTCAATAATTGTACTGTCCGACAAAGGAATGGGCAAAAGCTGTTTTCCCACGGACTCTCCAGCCATAATGGACACCATATCAATAGCACACGGTAAAACGAATTCTTCTGCAATCGTATAGGGTTTCTTAGATTTTGCTACCCGGTATGCTACCTTGTAGGACGCTAGAAGAGCTTTACTCGATATTGTCACCTGCTTAGATTAACATTAGACAAACATAAAGGTATGTTTTCAGGCACTCGTAAGAAATAAAGAAGTAGAACACTTGGACAACAGAAAAACAACAGACGTGAGTGGCTTACCCAGGGTTCGAACCCCGTACCTTCCGTACGACAACTCCGCCTAGCTATCAAGCGAATCACACTGACCCCACGGCCAGCTAGGCATCCCCAAAAAAGGATGCTTTGCTGACTATTTATCAGTACGAAACACACAAGATAACACCGGAAGTATACAGTGGGCAACTCAGCCCTTTAATGACGCAATCACTTCTGTTGTTCCCCTATTAACAGTATGTGTCAGTCCAAACAAGACAAAGACCTTGATACTGGGTCCAGTAAATAGTAGAAGACTTAAGGACAGTAGTATAGAACAGAGGGTAGGTTTCTGGTATTGTATAAACATAAATAACACATAAGGAAGGGAAACCCGAGGCCTGTAAACAGTAAATTAATATTAGACAAACATAAAGGTATGTTTTCAGGCACTCGTAAGAAATAAAGAAGTAGAACACTTGGACAACAGAAAAACAACAGACGTGAGTGGCTTACCCAGGGTTCGAACCCCGTACCTTCCGTACGACAACTCCGCCTAGCTATCAAGCGAATCCCCACTGTATACTTCCGGTGTTATCTTGTGTGTTTCGTACTGATAAATAGTCAGCAAATCATCCTTTTTTGGGGATGCCTAGCTGGCCGTGGGGTCAGTGTGATTCGCTTGATAGCTAGGCGGAGTTGTCGTACGGAAGGTACGGGGTTCGAACCCTGGGTAAGCCACTCACGTCTGTTGTTTTTCTGTTGTCCAAGTGTTTCATCTGCTTAGAAAATGCTGATTTTTGTTCTTTCATTTGACTCGGCTTTCTAGAGAAATATTGGTTTGAGCACGCCATTCTTATGAACACTTTCTGAATCGCACTTCAATTTGCTAGGCAGCATATTTTTTTTTTTTTAAAGTTTAGCCTCGTTGTGGCGAGGCGCGTCCCGCTCAACCTAGTCGGTTATATTAGGGCGCAATGTCCAAATATAAAAGACACTTAGGTCTGAGGTTATCTTAAAGAGAGTACTTTGAAACACAAAACACACTGAGGACGCTCTTCATTGTTCACAAGAGTGCAAGTGAAACCAAAATCTCAGTAACCTTCGTCGTATTTTCTATACTTACGTTTACTTTCCTCATTACCACTTTCCTTGTCATCCTGAACAAGTTCTCGCTTTTTCCTAACGCTTGCCAAATTAACAAATCTTTCCACAGTTTATATCAAACTCACAACACAATCAAAAACGTTTAAAAACAGAAAATCACCGTGTTACCTACTATGGTCGCGCGAGGAAAATGCGCGGACAGTTGATAGGCGGGTCGGGGGAGCAGGACTTCAAAGGCTTGCCAACATCAAAAGTAAAATTTCTCCGGGGTCACGCAGGTTGACAAACACCAAGAATGAAATTTCCCACAGCTCTGTGTTTTCTTTACAGCTAAATACGAAAAAAATCCACGCCCATCCACGGCGCCCCTGACCGTCAGTCATGGCGCCCCAGGGCGCCGCGGCGCACAGGTTGAAAACCTCTGGATAACACCATTGGCTTTTACATTTGTCTCCTGGATCATGAGGATATCGAAAATGTAGATCATTGTTTGTATAATGGCTGGATGATGGTTGGCGCTTCGACAATTCCAGTATTCTATTCGCACATATTTCATCGAGAGGATATCTGCTTTCTTTCTGAACTTTCTCTGTCCTGCCCTTCTTTTTCTCTCTTTCTCTGCTCTTCTCTCTCCTACCTCTCCTTCTGCATTTGTATTTCCTCATTTCATTTGCTGCAGGTATCGACGACAGAGCACGATCTCCGTATATACAGTATTTGTATGTGTGTATATATATATATATATATATATATATATATATATATATATATATATATATATATATATATATATATATATATATATATATATATATATATCCATCATCCACCATTCACAATTTCACAAGAAGAAAATATAGATGTAAATAATAAATTCAGTAACTGTACTCAGCTGACTTATTAATTGCATATTGTTGAAGTTTGAGTTTTATTGAATTGTTTGATTATCATAGGTAGTTACATAGCGAAGGTGGCAACTTAGGATCCGACTTTACTCTGAATACTTTCTGAAGCAGATACCTTCACAGCCGTGATTATCCTGTGATACCAGTGTTCTTCTCCAACACTGTGACTTCACTCTTTTCAAGATAGAATACTATTTCTGCTCCACTACTGACACTACACTCATAAAAATCTTTCGCTACAATGTGCACTTGGTTGTTTGGAAGCAATACAATTCATCTTTGCTCGTTATTGTATTGTTGTGATATGAGATCACTAGCCCATCAAAGCTTGTGCGGTTATTTTTTATTTTATGTGGATTTATTTAATAAATATATTTATATGTTCTTAGCGGTCAGAATTCACTTTCTAATCAACCTATCACTTCATGAAACATTGTGTTGTCCTTACTGTAAAAGAGTAACATATTTAGCGGGGAGGACGGATAAGGTGCATGACATTCTAAACATTGTCTCGAGTGTGGCTGGAAGAAGTCATTAGATACTTAATTACATATCTCTTCTCTGCAGAAATCATACCTCACTGTCTATTTTACATTAGTGACTCTATCTATATCTACTTTCATACAACTCATTCATACTCTGTCTAAACTCAGACATAATCTACTTCCATATTCGTGACAATCATATAAGGTATTGCCTCTCTAAGTGTTACACTTGTCAAAGTCATTATATCATACGCGACTTGCCCTCGATTATCATCTCTGATAAACCTTCTCCAAGATTTTTATCATCCCGACCAACATCACTGTTTACCAAAATAAGCTGGATCGGAAATATTTAGCGTCATATGTCCTATTGTCCAAACCTTTCCATCTTTTCATGTCCAGACATGGCATTTGAATAGGCCGTGTATTTGTTTAAGTTTTGCTTGCAAAGTTAACACGTTATCTTAATATTCCCTCTGTTGCCCTATTATCACTCATGCCACATGTATTTGTTTAATCAACCCGTCTCACTGCTAGACTGCCCGGAAATAATAACGTAATTTGGTAGGCGATAATCTGCTTAGTACGTCCACTCCTGGTGTCTAAAATAAACAACTTTGCAGCAATGAAACATAGGTCAGTTTGTCATTGTCCACCCGCCTTCGCATAAGCACCGATTAAGATAACCTGGTCGGGAGTGTACTTAAGGAGGGTAATATAAATATCGGTCGATGACGATGTAAAAGGAACGAAAAGACTGGGTGAAGAGTAAAAAATGTGCTCAAGTGAATATAATTATAGAGGGGAGTGAAGAAAAGAAGATTGGACGACACATTAGGACGTAGATTACGTCACACACCGTGACAGATTCTCGTCTGTACGTCTAAATTATCATCATCATTCCCTTCGATCTTTATGGAGCATGCAGGTACCATTTCCGCGTGTCCCCATGTTTCTAGCCTGCACCAAAACAAGGATGTGTTCTTGTAGTAGTGGTTTGTGTAGATTTTGTTTTACAGGACAATGCTGCCATCTTCATGAATAATCATAATCTCTTGTTATTCACCGACTACGACATGCTTTAATAAGAGGTAGTACTTCTTTGTAAATATCCTCAAAGATCCCGAACAGTTTACTGGTGTCGTAAATTTTTAAAGATAGGTCAGAAGATATTTATGGTCCCGTCTGAGCAGAGGTGATTGTGGTAAATATGTTAGAATAAAGTGTAAGAAATAGATTTTCACGAGTGTTACGGTATATGATATTAACGCCGTCTGCTAAAGGTTAGCGGACGTGCAAATGTAAAGGTTAAGACATTTAATATATTGCGATAGATGTTTCAATTATTGAACGCTCCATACACGATCGATTATGACGTGTCTAGCGTTGTTTGGGTCACAGTCGGTAACTAGGAGACGCGACCCTTTGTTACTTGACCGCCAAGCTGAATAGCTGCGTTTTGTTAACCTTCCAATTCAATGGCATGATATAGCCATTTATATGTGCATTATGATGGACCAGGGTCAGTCCTAGAACTCTACATGAGAGGAAACTTATGGAGGTTAGTGATTAACTAAATCCTTGGAAGGAGAAAGATAATCGTCTACTTTATACGAAGTAATTAGACTCACAGTCTCACTGTCGGCAGGTAGCCATTCTATCTGCGCGTGCATATAGCTGTGATGTTCTGACGACAATTACTGCATTGTATCCTTAAACGGACATTGACACGTAAAACAGCAGTCTACGCTATTGATTGATTGATGCATGTACCTCATGTGTGAATTGAACTGTTTATGTATGTGTGTAATCCATATTAAATTGTGAAGGACTCGAACCGGAGGCATTATTCGTTGAATCACGTTACACCATTCAACCATTATGAATTATGTATTTTATATCAAGTTGCTGAGTTAACAAGATGAACAGTTGTTTACATCTTGATGCCAAGTTCAGGCATTACGACAAACCAAAGGTGAGGTTCACCCCATTCGCGTACGAATATTAGCACGATCAGAATTCAAGCAACACAACCAGTAACCACACACGAAAGTCCTTCAACAACGAGGGAATAGTGTAAGAGGAAGATTTGTCTCTGGAATGAGTAGTTTCTCTAGTCCAGCCTATCTATACGACTATATTTTAATATAAGACTACCTTTCTCTCCCTATATGAAATATAAGTTACACTAAATACACCCACACACACACAATTATGTGACAACAATACACACAAACGTGAAAAACTATGGATAATTGGGTATGGGTCTGACCAACACACACATGTAAGTTATTTTTGTTGTTTATTATCATTAAACTTTTTACAACATCAAACATATAAAGAAATCAAATAAATCAAATTTAGACATATATGAAAATAACCGAATAAGTGACCTCCCCTTGTTAAGAAAAAAAGATCCAAAAAAGAAGTTAGTAACACAAAGGTCAGAGATAAGAACAAAGTTACAGAATAGAATGTGAAGAACAAGTTCCCACTAAATTACTACTCAGTAAAGTACTCAGTTTAGCAAAATAAAAAGGTAGTTAGTACAATTATTGTAACAAAGGAAAATATTTACTCTCTCTCTCTCTGTCTCTCATTCTGTCATCTGTGGCCACAAACAATCTTGCTTGCCTAATAATGGTGTAAGTATCCCTTGAAAAATTACAATAGCCTGAAAATATATTGTCAGGGTGGTTGCCAAATCTGGCCCCAGTCCAGCCTTTGTATCGAATAATAATTACAAGGTGGACGCCACATTTGGTGGTTTAATTTTTCCTGGATGAATCCTGTGTCACCGCAAATAGTTACTGAAGCATGACGTTCTCGGGACGTTCACAGTTACAAAAGGAGAAAAGTAGTTCATGTATTGTCTAGCCTTTTGTTGCTAAGACAAATGTTACAATATGTAAAACGGATAATGATGGTAAATCCTATCTGCTGACTCTTATGGTGAGTGCCGATTTTGAAACAGCGTAGTTTTCTGGATCACTCCGTTGCCACGGCTGTCAAACGTCAGGAATATATGTTCTTTCGTATGCCCAGTGGGCTGGAAAATGTTTGATAAACAATTCTGGATAATGTACCGTCCAGTTACGATTAATCTTACTGTTTCTATTGGTCTCTCTCTGAATGAAGAAAGAGGACCGAACAGGTCCAAAAATCGAAGACCCAAATAATAATAATGTTACTGGTAATAATAGACCGCTGGCCGCTGGTTTTGGTCGAGTGCTAGATAAGTGTCAAAAGACACAGTGAGGATCAGAACCTTTTTCTGAACAAAAAAAAAAACAAAAAACAAAGATAATGTCCACAGACAAAACAAGATGCCAACCAAAAATTACCATCAATGATGAGGAAATTGAAAATGTCACAAATTTTGAATATCTTGGCTCCATAATTAACAACAATGGAGACTGCTCAAAAGAGGTCAGAAAGAGACTGGCCATAGCAATGCAGAGGCTAAATAAAATGAAGTACCTATGGCATAACACAAGCAAATTAATAAAGTAAAACTTCTTGGAACGTGCATCTTTCCGGAAGCAACATATGGATGTGAATCATGGACCATTACTCATACATTAAAGAAAAAAATCGAATCTTTCGAAGCAAAGTGTTACAGAAAAATTCTCAGAATATCGTGAACCAAGAAGAAGAAAAATATAGACATCCTACACGACTTGAACATTGAGGAAAACTGGCTCATAAACAATATCATGTCCCGGAAACTGAAATATGTTGGCCACATTAAACGTCATAGTAGCTTAGAGAGAGCAGTGATTGAGGATATGGTACCTGGAAGGCGAGGAAGGGGCCGACCAAGACGACGGTGGACACAGGACATTGAAGACACCTTGAACATGACATTGGAGGAGGCAAGAGGGCTGGCTAGTGATCGAGAGTCTTTCAGGCGGGCTGTGATGAGAGCGACATTCTGCAAAGGACATGCTAAATGATGATGCTAGATAAGGAAGAAAAGAACATTTTAAAAAACTGCTACTCATCTGTCCATAGGTTTTCCCGCTATGGCATGTCGGGAAAAAAGGTATGTACCCTCCCCCGTTATTGCCCGCGAGAAAGTGAACTGCGCACCAAGTCAATTATTATTCAGTTTATCTATACGCTCACTTTAACAAAATCCCTGTCACTACTAGCTATTTGTCAGAGTCTGTTGTTTATTCACATAACATTAACTCTTGTTACTTATTTAATTTCACACAATGAAATATAATGCGAATTCTATTTGGTCACTGATCCTTCACACTTAATAATCTCAGTCAGCTAAGCCGTATCTTCTAGTGTAAGAAAAATGAGGTGTTTGAAATTACATTACTCTGAACGACTGGCAAGAAATATCTATACATTAGGTTATTTCACTAGTTTTAAACGCTAGGGAATTATAGTGAATAAAATGGAGTTTCTTTTGAAATCCTCGCGTTCTCGAGATGAAAGACAAAAACGGCGTCAGAGTTCCCCTGTTTCTGAAGATCAAAGGGTTACGTGTTTATCCCGCGTGCGATCGGACCGATGTCCGGTGATTGGCAGATCAATTCGCGTGAGAAACTAGGTAAACAAATCAGCGCTCGCTGCCTGTTATGCTGGCAGGTCACGGAAATTGGTAAATGTCTGTTTGTTTACATGTCAAGAAAAAAGGGCGTGGATTAGATATGAATAATGCAGTCAGAAAATTGCGTGGTTTGGCTTAGCAAATGGTAGACAATAAATGGGAAAGCAAAGGTTGTCAGATTACTGTATCACTATTTACATTCCACACCACAACTGGGTCAAGTAGATTACAAACCTCTAAAAAATCCTAGTATAGCAGGCAACTGAAAAGAAAGACAAGTTGAAACTGTTCACACAAATGGCACATTATCACCGTGTAGTAAAAAGGCTTGCAGGTGCTTCCAAACTACATCCCTTCCCTGCAGAAGATCTTTCATTTACCAGTGCACTCCCAATCTGTAATATGCCTTGAAACACATTAATTCTGTGAAGAAGTGACCTTCCTCTTATAGCTGAATCTTTATACTCCATGAAGATTTACACAGGCAGAACTGAATCTGTGCACTTGATTGATATTCAAACCACAATACAGAATTGTTGAGCCCAATGGATCTTTTCACTAAATGAACATATTTTTTTGCACTTGATGAATCTTTAATCAGATTACTTGCTAATTTAGTCGGTTTTCTACTACCCTAGGGTGTAGAGGTTTGCTCGTGGTTACGTTTCGCAATCTGAAGGTTTTGATACAGCTACAACTTCATAAACACAAAATATAATAAACTTATTTTTTTCAAATCTTTTTTATTGTTAAAATTATTTTAACGGCAGTATTATTTATCTATTTTTGTTTACCAATGAAACAACAACTTCTAAATTTGGAATTGTATTTGTAGTAGATAAACACGTTGATGCTTGAGTTGAAAATCTGAAAAATCTCTGCAAAGCTGAGAGAAACCAGGTATATATTCTGCAGATGTTTGTCAAGGGTTAAGTCTGCTTCGATGATACCTGCAATATTGAATATAATTTTTGGCATGTTACAGACAATGTACACAAACGAAATCAGGGCTACCTGTCTAACCACCTGTAAATCCTTCCTGCTTAGTTTATTTTCATCCTTGGTGCTTTCTAAAAGCTTTTTCTCAAGAATCATTGTGGATCTCGAAGACTGTCGAAACTTATTCGATTCTCGTAGGCTGTTGGCCATAACGATAACGCATACCATAACAATAACTTGAGTGATCATTGGTAGAAACGTATCTCTCGCTCCCCATACGACATCTTTTACTATCTCCCTGTTCCAGGAAATCCACAGCCCAGGTCTGGAGGCATTAATGCGAGCGTCATACTGATTTAGTAATCCCATGTTAAGTAAGAGAGGCAGGTAGCTAGAAATAGTAAATATAGTAAAACAGCTTAAAATGATTATACATCTAGACCTGGTAAAGGCATTTTTGAAATGTAATGGTTTTGCCACACACATACAGCGAACTACAGCCAGAAAAGTTGTCGTCAGGACTGTCATAATGTAGAGAATGATGCCAAGATGAAGAAAGAAAATGTAGATGGCGTATGGATCTACCACAAACCAAACTGCATAATTGAAAAACATCTCCGTTGTGTAAAATAGGGATGAGGCCGCTTGGAGGAACTTCGCTAAAGTGAAGCAGAAATCAGTTAAAGACAGGATGAGAAAAGACACAGTGACTCCGTCTTCAAGTTTCATGGCTATGAATGTCTTTATGTTAATAGCATTACCAACAAATCCCAGAGCGGAGGCCACCAAGCAAGCAACACTAACACATCCAGTAATTATGGTATACTGGTCATCTGTTATAATTCCGTGAAATGTCATTGTAATCTGCAGCCCAACTGTGACGTTCCGCACATTTGTTATCATCGTTGTTAATATACGTATTCGCCGTGTCTGGTAAATCTTCGTACCTGAAATATGTATATGAATTTCTGTTAAAAAAAAAGATGAGTCTACCATAATTGCTAACAATTTAAATATGCAACTAAACAATAGTTATATTTTCTAAGAAAGGCAGTACCTTTTTCTCATCTGCAAAATACACAACTACGTAATTGTATCCTCAGTTATATCATTCTTAGTTGCTATATATTGTTAAACTAATTTTTCTTACAGTAATATCCTTACACATGTTAAACGTAGCAATAATGTTGCGACATGAAGAAGTAAGACTATTTATTTTCAAACCCCCATCACCACGACATGTAACTAAAGATCTCCGAGAGTAAGATCACAAATATTGCATCGTCAAAAAATTAAAAGTGTACAGTAACATGACAGTAACAATATTAATCATCATCACCCCGACTGCTCAGACCAAGCAGCTGTGCGGACTTACTTTTAGAAACGTTGAGCTTTCTTAAGATCTACTGAGATAATATCATATCTGTTTTTAGGTTTCCGAGCATCTGGAATTTTGAATAATTGCAGTCAATATGTAACGTTTATCTCTGCCTGACGATCAGCTTTTCTGCAATTCAATCAACAGAGTGTTAGAGAACTCAGATAACATACTATTTTACTGAATGTTAACCATCTTAAAGAAAAGATCACGTTCTTATCTCATGTAGTTTATGATTTAAAATAATGTTCGTAAGATAGCTCGTGCGTTTTCGCTGAGGGCACGGAACAAGTACAACTAATCCTGGGGAGACCGCTTTTTAAAAATATCGGTGGGATAGGACTTGTCGAAATTTTCCCTAGCTTCAAGATTCATTTGTGCTCTTCGTCATCAATAGATCTACTAAATCATGGTTTTTTAACCTGTGGAAACGTGAATGAATTATACAGAGTTCATGTACATAACCTAGTATTGAAAGTGTAATGTTTTGTTCATTATGCTTTTACATACATTTTTCCCCCAAGAAGGGGTCAATAGCCTACATCTGACAACCAGTGGTATCATAACCTTCATCTGACAACCAATGGTATCATAACCTTCATCTGACAACCAATGGTATCGTAGCCTTCATCTGACAACCAATGGTATCGTAGCCTTCATCTGACAACCAATGGTATCATAGCTTTCATCTGACGAACAATGGTATCATAGCCTTCATCTGACAACCAATGGTATCATAGCCTTCAACTGACAACCAATGGTATCATAACCTTCATTTGACAACATGTCACGGGTTGGCTCCCCTTTGCTCTGCAGTGATGTTCCAACAATGATCAAAACCTAGAGTATCTAATGAAGATCTTCAAAGGTCTCTACCTTCGCTCAAGATTACTCCTGGCAGAATTGCAGATGTGTTGTAAAAGGATAATGATACTTCTATCTCGAGGGAATGTTCATAAGATAATTCAGAAATAAAGAACAATGCTGAACTGGACTGAGCAGTTTTTAACATTGTACCTGCCCGACAACTTTTATGAAGAATTTTCATGTATTTTAGCTCGTTCAAGCCCCCAACTGATTTAATTCGGTGAAATCTTAATTTATAAGTTCTGTTTTAAGTGTATTTAAGATGATTGAGACACACAGGTGCAGTAAACTGAAAGGGATTAAATCAACTAGAAATTTGTATATATACAAATAACAAATTTGATAGTCAATTATATGTAACAGTGTAAAATGAATAATTCTCTTTAAGAAAACAGGTTATCACCACAGGTGATGTTATGGATGATCAATGAATTTTCTGAAAAAACGTCACTTGCCAGCTTTTAAGTTTGTACTTAGCTGCCAGTAAGTTTAGTTTCTGCTCCAGCCGATGGTTCGTTCTTTGCAGGTTATGGACTGATGCACTCTCGTCACTGGTCAAGTCTGGAGGTTATGACATGTTCCAAAAAATATCAGGAAGTAATCACGAAACTGGTCCAGCATCTTCAAGACTCGTCTAATGATGGTGTCTAGCGTTGACAGCATGCCACTTATATCACACACTTTGTTCCAGAGATAGTACCCTCAACTGGTACCATTGACTAGTATAATAAAAGAATATAAACAAATACAATCTTGATTATTGGGTTTCCGCACACACAATCGTGGCCCCCCCCCCTTGTTTTCCCTTTTACCATCCCATCTGCCTCAGAACTACTTTACCCTCTCTGAGCATTAATATTAATCCCAGTGAGCGGAAAACATCTACGACGTTTATCTTGAATATCTCTACATTTGCACTGGTTGAAAAGGGGAATAATATAATAAGTATGTAAACCAGTTCTATCATCATCCACTCCCTGCTCCATATAGATCTTGGGACTACCTCTGCTTTTGGTTCTCTGTGAGAAACCCGCATAAAGCAGTCACCAGCTCTTGCAGTGGTGGTTCGTGACATCATCACGTACAACTCATCCTACAATCTCTTTAGGAATACTGACTCCTGGCTCAGAGTAATAGTTAAGGCAACTTGTTTAAGATGCCTCTTACACGCGGTCTGGGGTATTACTTTACACTAGGCTCCCACTCTGACTTTTTGTTTCAGATTCCTAGGATTCCGTGTTCATGTAGGTAGAGTTTTCCTAGGATATAAGTCAACAAGATGCTCAAACAAGGTGCGGTCCGATAAATGGAATTATGATCCTGTTTCTTACTGTGGCTAGCTGGCTGTCTTCTTGACGAGATGAATTTCAGTGCTCTTACCGGCGAAAGTGTCAGATTATGTTGCAACTTTCATCCCACTCACTTGGTTGTTACAATCTGGCCAGGCTCTAATCATAAGTGTTGTTTATAACATATAGAATTGCCCAGCCAATTGGATTCAATCATGCGTGTTATGATGGGGTTTATCCCAACAAATTTATCCGCAAATTTTAAAATTTAAACACATGAGCTCATCTTCCATATTCTTCCGTTATCTTAAGTAACCTTTCAAATTACGATGTGTAACATCGCCTGCAGATAGTGTCATCGCTAGTTTGTATACCCAGACTGGTTTATCTGTAATAATTACATAGGCAATGTCTGAACGAAGGCGATTTAGCGATTATCACCCGTACTTGAATTCTGTTCACCACACAGATAATTGCTGACATACCACTTGCCAAGACTTTTCCTCACAGACAATATTTGCCCTTCTTTTGTAGTCTGACTCGGTATTGTCGCTATAAGCATTCAACCATACCAGTGTCAACAATCATTTTTACTCTGACATTATGAAGTCAAATCTGGTTCAACAACTTAAGCGATTATCATTTATCAGTCAGGATGGTCAATTAGCATTAAAAAATTACAACTGCAGTATTTTCTTCTTCTTCCTCGTTCGTCCTGAAAAGGACGGTGGTTGCGTTGTGTCTGTTTACGCCTAAGCTGTGATATCTGCACCTTTCGGTCGACACATCCGACTTCTGCACGGCATTTTTTAGGACCTGGTTTGCCTTCCTATTGCGATCCACACTCGCTCAGCCAGACTGCACTGCTGCAGACTGTTTCCAGGACCACCACGTGGAGGTGGAGTGCGGTCTTGACCAGCTCTGATTCGCCGGTCCTGACGCAGGCCGTCAAGCTATGAGTCGCTGACTGCGTTCTCTATTGCAGCGTCTTTGGGTCCCCAACTGCAGTATGAACAGAGGTAAACAAATCTAAGGCGCGGCGATGACGCAGATCTATGTACGTAAAATGTAGAAATAAATGGTTTGTTGCACACACAGAGATAATGAGAAAAAACGAACGGCCAATTCTGTGACATAACCAATGGTATCATAACCTTCATCTGACAACCAATGGTATCATAGCCTTCATCTGACAACCAATGGTATCATAGCCTTCATTTGACAACCAATGGTATCATAACCATCTGACAACCAATGGTATCCTAACCTTCATCTCACAACCAATAGTATTGTGACCGCATGACCTACTACACTAGCATTTATATTTGCTATAATGCTACATATAAGAATGACAGACATTAAAAGCAGATACGGCGTTTTCGCACAAAACGCAGTATCATTAAAAGTTCAGTTAGCAGTCACGGCTGTGAGCGGGCATCGTAGAGCAGTCCCAGAAAAGAAAATAATAATAAATTGGTGTTATGCGCGGGAAGTGTGAAGTGAGAGTTGTGATCTTGGGTTTTTTCCCATTGTTAAGGTGGAAAAGAGAGGCGTGTGAAAAATGTCGAAAAAACAAAAAGACTTGCGCAAAATGTCGAAAACAGAGAGACGTGTGTAAAATGAGCGAGACGTGTGGAAAATGGCGGGAAAAAGAAGGAACTGTATAAAAGATGGGAAAATTCGAGAAAGGTTATTTTGCCTACAAACTGAAAACACAAATGCCCAAATCATACAAGTCGAAAGGTTAAAGACATGGAATAAAAAAATACCAATCTGGTGGTATAGCACGTTTCACTAGCTTTGCCCTCAAACAAATGTAATTATCTGATTAACCGTCCAACGTATTAATGCCATTTTTTGCATACGATGTTATATTTCGTTAGACCCAACAAATATATACTTTATACCTGTGCATCTTGTCTAGTTCCCATAAACGAATGAAATCCTTTGATCTTTGTCGGCATACTAATTATTGTGTATCGAGAAAAGAAATGTTACCACTTCAGTCACAGATTCTGTGAATTGATTAGGCATAGGCGTGTCTACTATTACAATAATGTGGCCATCACGTTTGCATATGAATACCTATTGACGATTATTTCTTAAATGATCTGCATGCCAGATATTCGTGACATTGTTTGTCATTGATATTTAGTGCGCTACAAAACTGGACCTTCCTTGATATAATTATTTCGATAGGTATCACCACTTTGCGGTTCATAATCATAATGGAACGTTGCTCCTCTACTGTGCTTGTAAATAACGGTAAGGTCATCTTTAAAGAAATTAAACTTCATCCGAATCATAATCAGATGCCTCTGAGAAATTGATAATCAGTCTCGGCTGAATGAAGGACAAACCATCATTCCTCCAATATTCCTCTTCCTCTTGTAACACATGGTTCTCACATTTCTTCCAATAATCCCTGGCTATATTGGAGATGGCGGCTTTTGTAAGTATTTCAACATCTTTTAATTTGAACGTTCTATTTTCTGTTGCTACCTGTTCCTTAATTTCAGCCCAGACTAATTCTATTGGGTTTAAGTGAGAATGGTAAGGAGGCAATCTTAAACATCTGTGACCATGTTCATGGATTGCCTTTTCTATGTGAAATATCTTTGTATGCTGTGTCTTTTTTATAATTTCAAGTAATTCAAGCTTCAGAGACATTTCATGAATGGAATGTTGGATTTTCTCAGCCAAATCTTTATTACATCTTTAGTACTTGATGAATTAGGAACTTTATCTTCTGGTGCCACAACGTTGTGATATGAAGCATTTTCCATTATCAAACACGACGGTCTATCCAATGAAGGAAGTACATGATTCACAATTCAATCTTGAAATATCTTGCCATTCATCTCTGTATGATAATCCCTATTATCTGTGGATTTTGAAACAAATATGAGTTCAGTATTATTTAGAAGCCCATGATGGCTGCTTCCTGCATGTGCAATTATTAGGCGCTGTCCTTTGCTGCTTGGTACTAGTCTCTTAGTTGTTCCATCAGATGATTGTCATTCTCGTTCATTACTGTGGTGCGCATTGATCCACGTTTCATCTAAATACACAAAATCATAACAATCGCATCTCATTTCTATGACTTCGCGTAAATATTTGCTTCTCATTGCAACTATATGAGGCTTCTCACAAATAAGGTTTCTACCACCAACATATTTTCTAAAAGTGAATCCCAAACTCCTAATAGTCCTCCATAGCGTAGATTTGGAAATATCAATGTCATTATTCTTTCTTAACCAAATTTTCAATTTCCTTAAAGTCACTGCCTCATTATTGTGAAACATATTGCAAATTTCTCTCCGGATCAATTCTCTGTCAAAATTATCCACCACTCTTGGCCTAATTTTCGTGTGTAAAACACTGGAATTAGAAACTTCAGATGTCGCTATCCAGCGGTGCAATGATCGTTTGCTTATCCCCAAGGCATGAATAGTCCTCTTTTGTGGGTTTGAAATAGAATGATGTAGTTTTCCTCGAGTAGCTTCATTGCAGAAATACTTTAAAATCCTATTTGTGATTTGCTGTAATGTCATAAAATGTACTCGCATACTAATTTTTCCTACTTGACCACACAATACATTTTGTAGACACACCTTTGATTGACAATGTGTGCGTAACACCGGATATAAACTGTTTTATTTTCAAGAAGTGCAATTTCACGCAATTTCACGCTAAAATCATGCCAATTGTTTGATAAACCAAAAATGTGCAAATGAGGTCGTATAATTTACTGTAGACATTTCAATATGTGTGTGTGTGATGTTTGTTGGCAAGTAGGATTTTGATATTATATCGCAAAGAAACGAAAATTGAAACCAATTGCCGCATTTTAATGAAAATTTTAATTCATATGGTCTATACCATTTCAAATTCACACACAAAATTTCATTTATATGCGTTATATATTCGCTGAGATATAGCATTTTGAAGTTGGGCAAAGCTAGTGAAACGTGCTATAACACCACATTCCCAATATGTCTCCATGGGCGTGTAACGGGGTCCTTTACCATCCCTTTCCCATCAGTGTTGATTCTTTTTAACATTTTGATAATTTCCTCATGATTCCACTTTTTCAAATGCCTCAGTGTAATCTATAAAGCAAAAGAACAGATCTATCTTTACGTCTATGGCTCTTTCTATTAATGTTCTTGCAATATATATGGCATTGTTTGTGCCTTTACCTTCTACAAATCCACACTGTTCATCACCGATTTCTGGTTTAATTTTATTCCACACTCTTCTCATGATAATTGTAATAATATTTTGGTCACATGACTCATAAGACTAATGGTGCGATGTTCTTCACATTCCATGGCTCCAGGTTTCTTTGACAAAGCTATGTATATGGATTTTAGCAGATCATCAGGTATTTGACCACTTTTGTAGATGTCATTTAAGAGTTTTGTTATCACTTCTACTCCAAATTCTCCCAAAGCTTCCATTTCCTCTACTGTTACATTATCCCATCCAGGTCATTTGCCTTTCTTCATTTTGTGCATGGCATCCTCTACCTCTGCCACAACTATTGGAGGTTCTTCACAACTGTCCTGGTCGTTAAAATCGGGTCTTTCATCATCATACAGCTCCTTGATGTATTCTGCTCACCTTTCTATTATGTTCTCATGACCCATTAACAATGTTCCTTCTTTTGATTTCAAACAGCCAGTGACTGTTTGTGTCCTTCTGCCTGTTAACTCATTTATTTGCTTGTACATAGATTTTGTGTCTTTTCTGTGCTGCTCTTCAAGCTCTCTGCATGTCTGGTTTAGCCATGCTGTATTACTGTTAAGGATAGATTTGAGATGCAGATAAAATAGTGTGACATGTTACTACACGCTAGCACATTTCCATTTTTATGTGAGGAATTGTGTTCGCCTGTAGTCAAACTACGGTTTGCACGAAGCGTCCACCCGTGGTGAGCGATGCGTTCACCCGTGTTGAGCGACGATCAACTAGTGACGTTTCGGTCACATGTCGTGGGGTTCAGTGTGTAAATTAATTGGGCTTCCGTCTTTGTGTTTGCGTCCAAGAGGGATGTAATTTTTCGAGCTCCGGGATAATGGAGCGTGATATGAATATATCCATTGTGGCATTATTGATTTTTATGAGGCCGCCACGTTATGTGTAAGATGGTTCACGAACTTATCTAGAAGTTCATACCATAATTTACTACAAGTGTAACTTTGAGATATGAGGCAACTAATATTTGGTTTGCCCTGATTTCTTCTGCCGCATTACTTTGGTTTTCGTGGATTGCCCGAACCTTTAGTACAACGGCCAGGATTGAGTGGAGATGAGAGTAGTGCATCATTATTATATTATATTATATGCCACGTAAAGATGTCTAACGTTTGAAACTTATTGACGGACGAGGGATAATCTACTACGCTTATCCATTGCTATGTACTTTTGATGTGTTGATGGATACTATTGTGAAGTGACTTTATGTATTAAATGTCAACCATGTTTTCCCGTGGACCTGTTCACCTACCGGCTTTGTTATGTGTACTGACCATAATGTCCTGAATGAACACCTGCTATCATTCGCGTATACATGCATGATCCTCTAATATATCCCACCGTAACACCATATAATTTGGTGGGCCTGTATGGTTTTGGATCGATACTTTCATCAGGGCATGGTTTTTAAATTCACATAAGCAAGTATACCTTCGTACTTTGCAAATCTACAGCTGCCATTTAATCTGTATATTCGATCGTCACTCCTGTTCAGCGTGTTATTGTGAACACACCGCTTCGTGAACTTAGTCATTGCCAGCGGGTCCAGTTGGATAACGAACTTTGCCACTGCGCATATCCAGTGTTCCAGTTTCAATGTCCTATTGTTCGCTGTAACGTTCAAGATTACAATTTCAAGCCAACCAGTTTCCAAGTTTATTTCGTGTTCCAGTCTACATCACAACGTTCGTAAGATTCTTTCAAGTTTCAAGTCTATGCCACGGCGATGTCAAGTTATTTTGTACCAAGTCAACACAACGTTTCAAGATCTACACAGTTCATGATGCCCATCTAACTGAGACCGTGTACTATTTACATTTTATCCGTGCTTCACTTGTATTGAGGGACAGCGTTTTCCAGTGTTGACACCTTTTTCCGGACTTGCATCTGATCGGATTACGATAAGATAAGTGCCTGTTAATACACTCTTGTATCTTTGCCGGGGTGTAAGCCTTTTTGTTACATCTGTGTTATTCGTTTTCTTGTTCTATGTCATTGTAAAATGACCGCTCAGCAGATATTTCTATAGGTTTTGCTTACATTTCTCAAGCAGTGAAATTTCCGGCCTGAGTTTACTCACCGACGTGGTTCACTGCCTGTTTAGTGTGACCTAATTTGTTAGGTGTGCTGCCCCGTCTTTTTAGTTGTCAGTTTTTGTAGTGTGTTGGTTTTGTTTTCTTCTCCTTAGTTGACAACCATTCTGTTCGTAATGCTAGTTTAACCTTCTATCACTTGTTTACATTTATATATATTGTTACAGGTCCTGTCCTGTTTTTTGTTTTGTTTTAAGCAGTAAGTCTGTTCTATTTGTTATTTCTCCTTAGTTTCCCATTTGCATTCTTTTTCGTTTACTTGCTGCTATTATTACATTGTCTTGATCACTCGTACTTGTATTTTTGTTTAGTTCCATCAATTCTATTCTTGTACATTACATTTTTTCTCCTCTCTTTCTCGTTTCCCTCGTATCTTTACTACTGTTGATCTGTCATACTTTACTATTTTGTTATTGATTAGTAATGTTAAGAATCTATTGGCATTGATAATATTGCAAAGCACAAAGTTAGTGAATTGGTATTGACGGACTAATCGAGATACATTTATTACATAATATATAATATTGATAGTAAGGTACTGAAGAAGTAAATAATGGAGTATCAGGAATTTATTAATATGGGCCAAGAATATGGTTACAAAGCGAAGGAATTAATGGACTTTGCCAAAGCGGAATTCAATGCCAAAGAAAATAAAGAAGCCCTTGAAAATAAAAGACAAAGAGATGCACGGTATGAGGAGCGAGAGCTCAGAAAAGCAGAGATACTTGCAGAAGAGAACAAAAGGATTGCAGAACAGCAATTACAGGTAGAGGAGAAAAAGTTGCAACAAGCTGCTGAAGCAGCAAAACTTGCACATGAAGAGAAAAAGTTGCAACAAGCTGCTATAGCAGCAAAACTTGCACATGAAGAGAAAAAGTTGCAACAAGTTGCTGAAGCAGCAAAACTTGCACATGAAGAAAAAATGACGAATTTACGTATTGAAGAACAAAAAGTGCAACATCAGAGTAAACAAAATAATGACTCTGAACATAGAGGTTCCTCTAGCAACCACGATAGCGGGTTTGTTAAATTTCGTTTGCCTGTGTTTAAGCCAGAAATAGACGACATTTCGTCCTTCTTACAACGCTATGAAAATGTTTGTGAAGAAAATAATCTTGATAGGTCTCATTGGTGTACAAGATTAATGGATTTAATGACTGGTGAATCCTTAACGGCTCTGTGCCAATTGGACGAGCCGAATAGACGCAGTTATGATGCTGCTAAAATATTATTATTAAAACTTCATCAGTTAGACGCGGAAGGTTATCGTATGAAGTTCAAACATATGATTCCTGAAACTGGTAAAGATTTTACACAGTTTGTAGCTGCAACTCGACTAACATTTAATAGATGGATACAACTTTCCGGCATTGAAGAGAATTATGAGGGCCTTAAGGACTTGTTATTGCGAGACAAAGTCTTGTCTTCCGTAAGTGGACCACTGCGAGAATATCTACAGGAAAGGAAGCCGTCGAGTTTGAGTTCAATGGAGGAATTATGTAGGCAATATTGTAATGCACATCCGGGAGTTTGTGTCAGTAACAACCATATTAAGGAAGCTTTACCTGTTGCCGCAGCTAAAACTTGGAACACAACAATTATAGACAAAGATCCTACAGTTTTGATGGGAATTTCAAACCAAGTAAATTCAATAACTCACAACCATATAGAGGTAGACAACCATATAGGAACTATTCACCCCAAAACAGAGGTAATTTCCAACAAAACTCAGGAGAGGGAAGGAAGGATAATTTTGGTAACTATAATAAGAATTGGAATAACTGGGAACCCAATAACCAAAATTTCTCACATCGTAATAGGTCACAAGACTATAGAAATCAAGGAAACAACAATAGGAGCCAAGGAAATAATGACAGGAGTCAAAATAACTCTTTTTACAATCAGAGACATAGATCACGCTCTAGAAAAAATGCATATTCGAACTACCATGCCAACTCAGCACACACTGCTGCTACACCTGAGAACGCGCAGGACAACAATGTTGTTAATCATTCAGCGTCATGTTGTTCGTTTGACTTTGATACTGCTTCACAGTGTCCAGATTGCCAAACTCTATTCCAGTCTAATGTGACTTCCTTGTTAAAATGTGGTCATCCGCTCCCAGCAGTTACTGCTTCATCAGCACATGATGGCACAGGGGTACTACAGCTTCATAGAGGCTTATTGAATGGCACTCAAGTTACAGTACTCCGTGATTCTGGTTGCACGACTGTCGGAGTGAGACAGTCATTAGTACATCCGTCTCATGCAACGGGTGACTTTGTTAAATGTGTAACTTTTGGCGGGACAGTGGAATTTTATCCCACAGCCGTGGTGGATATCCATTCACCATTTTTTACAGGCAAGGTTAAAGTGTGTTTGTTAAGAAGTCCAATAGCGGATGTCACACTTGGCCGGATACACGGCAGCAATGATTGCTCACCCGAACAAATTGATCAATGGGAACGTCAAAATTTATCAACTGCTGCTGCAGTTACTACGCGTGCCCAGGCCAAGGCACCAAAGGAAAATGATGATACCGATCCTGAAACTCAGGACAATTTTCACGTTCACTCTGATATAGACAAACAATCCTTTATCAAACTTCAAAGAGAAGACAACTCTTTGAAGAAATTCTTTAGATTAGTTAAAGATAATGATTACGTTGAAGATAGTTTGTCACCAAAACAGTGGTACACACTTAAAAATGATGTATTGGTTAGGAATTTTAAAGATTCATCTTTAATCAGACATCAGGTAATGGTTCCCCAAAAACTTCGTCTGTACATTTTACAACATGCACATGATTCTCGCTGTGCTGGCCATATGGGCTACTCTAGGACGCGTTCCCGAGTTTTGTCCTCTTTCTTTTGGCCGGGAATTTCCAGAGACACCTCCATATATTGTCGCTCTTGCGTTATTTGTCAAGAGGTAAAATCAAGAGGAGCCTATCATACGGCCCCAATTCAGGCGTGTGATATACCTGTACGCCCCTTTGAGAAAATGGCCGTTGATATTATCGGTCCTTTACCTGTTATGTTCGCTAGGGGTTACAGGTATGTGCTCACATGTATCGACATGTGCACTCGATGGCCCGAGGCCATTCCTCTTAAGAACATCACCACTAATGACGTTGCTGATGCCATCTTCTTGATTTTTTCTAGACTTGGTTTTCCCCGAAAACTTCTTTCAGATCGAGGTACCCAATTTGTATCTGACACTATGACTGCTGTTATGAAACGCCTCAATATCGACAGGTCTCTCAGTAGTGTTTACCATGCGATGAGCAATGGCATGGTGGAACGTCTTAACCGGACGTTAAAGCAGTTATTAGGAAAGGTTACAGTGAAATATCCATAAGATTGGGACAGGGTTCTACCCGCCGTACTGTTCGCATACCGTGAGGTAGCAAATGAACAGACCGGTTTCTCGCCTTTTGAGCTTGTGTTTGGAGCTCAAACTCGAGGTCCCATGTCACTTATTAAGGACCTACTCATAGACTCAGAGATGACTCAGGACATCCAGTCATCGTATGAATACGTCGTTAACCTCCGGCGTAACATTATAGATGCCTGCCAACTGGCTACAGCTTCTTCAGAGGCTGCTAAAGCAAGATCACGCCAGTTCCAAAATCGTAATAGACGATTACGTCAACTGTTACGTGGCGATGAAGCTTTTGTATTGCTTCCAAGGAAAGAAAATAGACTTTTAATTGCTTGGAATGGCCCATATAAAGTGTTGTCATGCATTTCTGATGTTGACTACATCTTAGATATAAAAGGGAAAAGGAAGACCTTTCACATAAACATGCTTAAAGAATTCCACACTAGACCGGAACATCTTCAAGCCATCTTTCAATCAGTTGATGAGCACCCTAGGCCTGCTACTCACTACTCGGCGCTATCGGTAATTCAGGAGGAAGAATCCTCTTTTCCGGATATTCCCATGAACTTACCTGTCTTTCCTCTTCAATCGACTGAGACATGGAAGGATGTCGCTATTTGTCCAGCTTTGTCTTCTGAACAACATTCCCAAGTCTCTAGTCTTCTAGAATCTTTTCCAGATGTCCTCACAGACATCCCAGGTCGTACAACAGTTATTTCGCATGACATCGTCCTTACAGATGATCGACCAATTCGTCTACGCCCCTATCCTGTCCCTATTCACTACCAGCACCAGGTTAAAGAAGAATTAAAACAAATGCTTAATTTAGGAATTATAGAACCTTCCAATGCCCCTTACTCATCACCTATGGTCATCGTTCGTAAGAAAGACAAACATATCAGATTGTGTGTAGATTACCGGAAGCTGAATAACATCACAGTCTTCGATGCTGAACCCTTACCCCTACTTGAAAATCTTTTGTCTCGTCTCGCCAAGTCTCTTTTCTTTACTAAAATTGACCTTACCAAGGAATACTGGCAAGTTCCCTTGACTGACAGAGCTAAACCACTCACTGCCTTTGCTACACAACAGGGTCTTTATCAGTGGAACGTAATGCCATTCGGACTTATGAACGCCCCGGCAACGTTTGTCCATATGATGAGAAAAATTATCTCTCATCGGTCCGATATAATCACATATATAGACGACATCTGTCTATTCAGTTCCACTTGGGAGGAGCACTTCTTAGGTTTACATTCTCTTCTGGACACTTTACGTCTCCATCACCTAACAGCCAAGCCCTCAAAGATCTTTATTGCCTTTGAGGAAATTTCATTCTTGAGACATAAGGTGGGTTACGGTTTTCTTCAGACCGTGCCACAGAATGTTTCCAAAATCCTAAAATTATCTGTGCCCACTACTAAGAAGCAAGTTCGTAGTCTTCTCGGCTTGATTCAGTATTATAGTAAATTTATACCGAACTTGTCTTCAATCACTGCAGACCTCTCTGCCTTGCTTAAAAAAGGCTTACCGAACCACGTGCACTGGACACCAGAGTGCCAGGCTGCGTTAAATTATGTTCAAAATATTTTTTCTGTACCACCTATTTTGAGGTTACCAGATACAAATCTGACTTATTATCTCCGCACAGATGCTAGTTCAAAAGGTATCGGCGCATCACTGATGCAAGAGTTCGAGGGAAGATTACATCCAACCCTCTACATATCCAGAAAGCTCAATGATGCAGAAAGGAAGTACCCAGTTATAGAAAGGGAGCTGCTGGCTGTTATCTGGGCGGTAGTCAAGCTTGAGCGATATTTGTTGGGCGCACCTTTCATCATATAGTCGGACCAGAAATCCCTTTCCTCATTGAAGAAGGCGAATCACAAGAACCCAAAGCTAGCCCGATTCGCCATCCTGCTTCAAACTTTTCAGTATGAAATCGAGGCAATACCAGGGTCTGCAAATGTGGTCGCAGATGCTTTATCGAGATGCCCACAGCTCGAACCTGAAAATTCATATTCATTTAGTTAATTGACTTTATATTATACATGTGTGAAGCCATGGTATTTACCCACTAGTAGTCATTATGACAATGGACGATGAGTACATGAACACTAAGTTGATTTCCAAATCATTCATATTAACATTTGTGATTTAAACGACTTTGAGATAATCATTATTCACTTTAACCAGTGGCACATTGAACAGTGTTATACTACTTACAGACATGAACAATTTCCAACTACGATATCATGTTATTATTCTGGAATGCATTCACATTAACTAAGATTGCTATACTAATACTAGAAATCTAGTCCTGACACGGATAGTTTGGAGTATAATTACATTATTGCAAGTTTGTTTTGGACATTACTTGTCTTGCCACAACGTACAAAAGGTACTTAGAACAGAATAATTAAGTAATGAAATAATTGTGTCAATTAGTTATACTTGCGTTCTTGTACTATAATTTTTTTTTCTCTTCTTTCTCTTGTTGTAAGATATTCATGTACTTTAACTACATTAACGTCATATCGCATTGCTTATTTGATTCATATCATTCGTGAATTGCGTTTAAGCTTAATTTAGGATTTTTGACAGCAATGTTACTTTCAGATATAACCTTCTAAATTATTTTTAAAAAATTATTATTCATGCATTCTTGAATTTTTGATTTGGATTTTTGGTTTTTATTTATTTTATATATCTCATACCATTTTCATATATGCATGCTATTTTTTTATATGGTTATTGTAAACTCACATGATCATACATTTATGTATTCTTTTGTTACATCATTGAAATATCAACGGTATATGACTTGTTACTTATTGACATATGACTGTTTATGACTGATGACAAATTCATCTAGCATGTTATGTAATGATAAGTTACATTATGCAGACTGACTGCGACTAGATTATTTTCGATATGGCTCAATATTTGTGATATGATCAATTTTGGCCGAGATTTCCGCATAGGAAATATTTGAATTGAAAAAAAAAAACAAATAAATTTGTTTTTTTTACACCGCGAAGGGGGTGATATGTTAAGGATAGATTTGAGATGCAGATAAAATAGTGTGACATGTTACTACACGCTAGCACATTTCCATTTTTATGTGAGGAATTGTGTTCGCCTGTAGTCAAACTACGGTTTGCACGAAGCGTCCACCCGTGGTGAGCGATGCGTTCACCCGTGTTGAGCGACGGTCAACTAGTGACGTTTCGGTCACATGTCGTGGGGTTCAGTGTGTAAATTAATTGGGCTTCCGTCTTTGTGTTTGCGTCCAAGAGGGATGTAATTTTTCGAGCTCCGGGATAATGGAGCGTGATATGAATATATCCATTGTGGCATTATTGATTTTTATGAGGCCGCCACGTTATGTGTAAGATGGTTCACGAACTTATCTAGAAGTTCATACCATAATTTACTACAAGTGTAACTTTGAGATATGAGGCAACTAATATTTGGTTTGCCCTGATTTCTTCTGCCGCATTACTTTTTATTTTCGTGGATTGCCCGAACCTTTAGTACAACGGCCAGGATTGAGTGGAGATGAGAGTAGTGCATCATTATTATATTATATTATATTATATTATATGCCACGTAAAGATGTCTAACGTTTGAAACTTATTGACGGACGAGGGATAATCTACTACGCTTATCCATTGCTATGTACTTTTGATGTGTTGATGGATACTATTGTGAAGTGACTTTATGTATTAAATGTCAACCATTACGGAAACAACAGCAGATGGATTGATTTGCCGTTGCCCTAAAGACGCCAATAGGCGTGATGGGAAACAATGGCAAAGAAAACCTATCTGCTGTTGCCCTAAGACGCCACTAGGCGTGATGGCCACTGACTGCTTTGACGGTCGGTGGCTAAGGACGGAAGAAGAAGAAGAAGATGTTTTCCCGTGGACCTGTTCACCTACCGGCTTTGTTATGTGTACTGACCATAATGTCCTGAATGAACACCTGAGTAGTATACAATGTTGGAAACGATTATTATTCAGGCGGCGGCGTGTGACTTTTATATAGCAAAATACTCGATCGATTTCAGGCGGTGGCGTTTCAGGCGGCGGTGTATGACTTTTTATATAGCGATATATTTTAGCGGCGGGGCTTCCTCTGACGATCAGACGTATGACTTTTTATATAGTAATATACGATAATGGTGTTTGTTTATACAATATATATAAAAAATATAAAAAATCGATAATGACGGAAAATTTAAAAAATCGATAATGTTGGGTTACTAAGAGGGTTTTTGAAGTGCCTTTTTTGGGCTGGCGTGGGTGATGATGTAGCTGGCGGGGTGGGTTAGGGTGGATTTTTGTGTGATGTGGTAGTGTATTGGTGTGTTTGTTTAGACATATATACACACATATATATACATTCATATATACGGAGATGTGGTGACGTTGTCAGGATGCATCTGTGGTGACGGAGGCTTAGGTTACTAAGGGGTTTTTTAAGGGAACGGGTATTGCTTTTTGGCTGGCGGTGATGCCTCATGGGTGTGTGCTGGGGTGTAGCTGGTGGATGTATGTATGACGCAGGAGTGACGTGTTAGATAGAAGTATATAGTTAATGATCTCTTTTAAAAGAATACTTGAGTAAAGAGGAAAATATAAAAATCGATAATGTTGGATTAGGTTACTAAGAGGTTTTTTGAAGTGCCTTTTTTGTGTTGGCGTGTGTGCTGATGTATGTTGTAGGGGTAGCTGGCGGGGTGGGTTAGGGTGGATTTTTGTGTGAAGTATTGTGTTGATAGTGTATCGATGTGTTTGTTTATACATGTATACAATATATGTATAAAAAATATAAAAAATCGATAATGTTGGGTTACTAAGAGGGTTTTTGAAGTGTCTTTTTTGGGCTGGCGTGGGTGACGATGTAGCTGGTGGGTTAGGGTGGATTTTTGTGTGATGTTGGGTGTGTTTGTTTAGACATATAGACATACATATATACATTCATATATACAGAGATGTGATGATGTTGTCAGGATGCATCTGTGGTGATGGCGACTTAGGTTACTAAGGTTTTTTTTAAGGGAACGGGTATTGTTTTTTGACTGGCGGTGATGACTCATGGGTGTGTGTTGGGGTGTAGCTGGTGGTTGTATGTATGACGCAGGAGTGAACTGTTAGATAGAAGTATATAGTTAATGATCTCTTTTAAAAGAATACTTGAGTTAAAGAGGAAAATATAAAAATCGATAATGTTGGATTAGGTTACTAAGAGGTTTTTTGAAGTGCCTTTTTTGTGTTGGCGTGTGTGCTGATGTATGTTGTAGGGGTAGCTGGCGGGGTGGGTTAGGGTGGATTTTTGTGTGAAGTATTGTGTTGATAGTGTATCGATGTGTTTGTTTATACATGTATACAATATATGTATAAAAAATATAAAAAATCGATAATGTTGGGTTACTAAGAGGGTTTTTGAAGTGTCTTTTTTGGGCTGGCGTGGGTGACGATGTAGCTGGTGGGTTAGGGTGGATTTTTGTGTGATGTTGGGTGTGTTTGTTTAGACATATAGACATACATATATACATTCATATATACAGAGATGTGATGATGTTGTCAGGATGCATCTGTGGTGATGGCGACTTAGGTTACTAAGGTTTTTTTTAAGGGAACGGGTATTGTTTTTTGACTGGCGGTGATGACTCATGGGTGTGTGTTGGGGTGTAGCTGGTGGTTGTATGTATGACGCAGGAGTGAACTGTTAGATAGAAGTATATAGTTAATGATCTCTTTTAAAAGAATACTTGAGTTAAAGAGGAAAATATAAAAATCGATAACGGGGACTTAGGTTACTAATGGATTTTTTAAGGAAGCGGGTATTGTTTTTGTGCGAGGGGGAGGATGACGATGTATAGTGGGGTGTGTTGGGGTATGGGTTATTGTGTGCGTGTATTTTAATTGTTGTATATACAATATATATATATATATATATATATATATATATATATATGGGAGTGAAGTGTTAGAGACCTAGGTCTACCATCGAAAGTGCGACACGGTATTGTTGTGTATTATTTATTTTACATATAGACATATTTTACAACAGTTATACGAACAGTTAGACGATAGACTTAGATAATAAGAAGACGATATATTTAGACTTTTAGACAATAGGAAGACGATAGTTAGACGATATATACATATATATTTAGACAATAGGAAGACGATAGTTAGACGATATATACATATAATAGGGAGATATATTTAGACAATAGGAAGACGCTATATACAGAGACATACAAACAGTTATACAAACAGTTATACAAACAGTTATACAAACAGTTATACGAACTGTTAGACGAACATTTAGACAAACAGTTAGACGATATAGGTAACAAAAAAGCGTTTTAGTTAATATAGTTTTATATTCAATAGTGTTTTTGAATTAGCAAACAGGAGTATATATAGTATTTTTTACAAAATGGACATTGATATTTTATCAAATGAATATACAATTATATGGTGTAATTTTTTTTAACGTAATACATTTTCACATAGTGATATGTACAATTGAAAAATAATTATATGGTGTATTTTTTAACATTATCAAACATTTTCACATATGAATGTACAATAATACATATTTATATAGGTAGATGTATGTTCAAAATATACAATATCACAGGGGTACAGGCCAGACCTTGAGGGGTGTCGTCACATTGTCGTCATATTGTCGTCACCTCGTAAGAAATATTTTATGTGTAGAGACAGTTTAAATGTTGAGGTGTGATGTGGTATGGTTTTGGAGGTGGAGGAATTGTGTGCTCTGAACCCGATATTTTTCCCACCCTGTGCCTGTTGTGTGTTGAGGACGTCTAGGAATGTGTGTTTGTCTACTTTGTTGTGGTGTTTGTTCAAGCGATTGAGTGGTTTTGAATATGATATAGATAGAAGGATGTGGACGGGATTGCTTCAACATAATATTTTGTATTGGGTCTGTTTAATTGTGCGTTTGTGATAATATCGCTGTCGTGTAAGTTTGAGACAAAAGATTTGAAATCTGTAAGATTTTTGACTAAGTGGGGTTGGTCTAACACACAACTATTATTATTTGAGGCATGAAATAAGCGTAATTCGTTTGTTTCTCTGTGTCTCAAAACTACGTGGTGACTGAAGTTAATCTTGAATCTTTTTGTCTGTTGTGTAAAGACAGGATGCAAAAGACTTTCCCATTCAATTCTTTGGTTATTATGGAAAAAAGTGAAAGTCGATAAATATTTGTGGATGTTAGCGTGTGTTTTAATGGCGTCCCAGTTATCAGTGTAGATTTGTTTTATATCATCCTGTAGGTCTTGTAAGCTGTCTTCTTCAGCCGTCAAGCGGGGTTTTTTTATATGGGGTTGGGTATTGGTCATTGGGCGTTTCTTGGTCTGACCTTTTTTTGGTGGGTGAGATGGGGTGGAACTTATTGAATAGGGGGCTCTTGGTAGTGTGGAAGTTGTTGTGGTGGAAGAGAACGCCATAGCGGCTGAGTCTGACTGGGGATTCGGTGCTGTTGATGGGGCATCTGGTAGTATTGTCTGTGGGTTCGCCGAGTCTGGTGTTACTGTGACACCTGTTGTTGTTGGTGTTGGGGTGGTGTCTGCTGTCGGGTTCTGCGTTGAGGTAGAAAGCTGGGTAGGGATAGCGGTGTGTTGGTGTTTTCTGTGGATGCGTAGATTGTCACGACGAGTAAATTGTTTCCCACAAATGTCACAGCTAAAACCGGGCATTGAGTGCCTGGTCTTGCTGTGTCGTAATAGGTCGGCGCGCCTCGTGAAGGTCTCCCCACATCTGCTACATAACAGCTTGGTTTGTGCCATTGACGTGTCTGTTTGTGCTGAGCTGGACCCATGTTTATTCTCTATGTGACGTTTCAGCGTATCGGGTCTTGTAAATACTATGCCACAGTCAGGACACTCGTGATTGGGGCGGTCGTGTGCTGTGGTCATATGGCGAGTAAGATCATGACCTCGCTTGAAAACAGACTGGCAGCGTAAACAAGCATAGCCCCGCTGTTGAGTTGACTCCATCTGGGAAAAGATGAACAAAAAGACGTTACTTACACATAAAATTAAATACATGTAATGAGAGAGAGAGAGAGAGAGAGAGAGAGAGAGAAAGAGAAAGAGAGAGAGAAAGAGACAAAGAGAGATCGCATAAACAGGTAAATAAAACACAGTCTTATTTTTTTTTATTCTGTTATCAAAGGAAAGAGGTGTTAACATATCAGAATGGTCCCCGCGCAGGCTGTGACAAAGATATTGATTTAAAACCCAGCCCGTTCGCGAGACAGCACCGAGTTGACCTGTCCTTTTTTTTAAAATAACGAAAATATAAGTATTTATTAAAGTGTATGTTAGTTTCAATCATGGTTATGGCAAGGTGACTTAATGTAATATGTTGATTGTATTATCTCTATCTTTTTCCGTGTGTAGTTCAGTATTGTTTTAAAAGCCAAAAAACGCTATTTTCTAAACTATTATGTTGTCTAATTTTCACTGGCTGGTTAGGTAGTTTGTAGTGACTCGGGTCCTTAGTTATTTTTAACGTTATATGTTTGTAGTTACTATGAGAAGTTCTTTATAGAAGCAGCTTGTGAGTACAGAAATACGAATCGAGCGCATGTGTTGTGGAATCAAATCAATTTATCGATCTACCCAAACATCTTTGCGCTACATCCAAGCAAGTATTTGAAATAGACTATTACTCTATACAAGTTTAGAGTGTTGTTATCAGAAAGTATTATAAGTTTTAAGTATCACGGATAATTTTTCAAAACCCAAATATAATTTGCTTTCGCACGAGTTTAACAATAGACGAGAAACGTAGATAAGGTTTAAACTAAGGAATTTTTCTCGTTATACCCACCACATAAAAAATAAGTCGGATAATTCTTAACTTAGCTAAACCATACACACATGTAAGAATTTAACAAACAACTATTATTAAAATACCTATTAGCCTAGACATATTAACTTTGAAACAGCCTTTACCAACACTGGCTAGCGAAAAAGCGAATACACAGACATGTCTTTTAAATAGAAAACAGATATTTAATACAACACACGGATAAGGAATAATAAGTTAGTCTCGGAGTTAACATCTTAACAAAACACACAGATAAAAACAACAGAGATATTTATTTATATTTAACACCTTAATACAAAAACACGAAGACCGAAAACATAAACGAAAACAAACGAATACAACCAAAACAGATATTTTTAAAGATATTTATTGTATATAGCCTACTGAAAACAGCTATATAAAAATATTTATTTTTTATGTGTAAAAATATATATTTTAACTCCCTATTATTATTTTTTATATTATTATAGGAAAAAAACAGACGAATACAAACATATACATATACCGAGTTTACATTTAGAACTTTGTATAGGGTTTTCTTCCAGTCTCTGAGTGTTAAGAAAATACGCCTAGGAAAACACAAACACATACCCAGATATTTTTCCACAGAATACCCTTAAAAAGACACAGACATATATCTCTTAAAGGTCAGAGATATTTAACACAAAATACGAATAAAAACAGAATAACATACGTTTGGTGGTGAGCTGTTGCTTTTTCAGAAGTTTGATATTAGAAGGCTTTACGACTAAGCACAGAGACGTTCGCCGGTCCAGGTCTGGTTAAAGAATGAGACATGTCTAAAACAATTCATGATTAAGACAATGACTTTCCAATAAAAGTAGTCCGAGTGTATGAATTTCGTGATGGAACCCGATTGGTTGTTGTGTAGAGATACTGTTTCAGAAAATAGTTCGCGCGCAAGTGCTTCGTCATGGTTTGGTCGATAAAAACGTTATCATAACGTATGAACAGGAAAATTGACCCCACCCTGGATTGAAACCAGATCACTGACCCGCACAAAAAACATCACGCGTAAATTTCTGTTCACGTCACTAGGGCAAAACACAATCGAACAATAGTAGGAAATTTATAAAAGAAACATTCCTGCGTTCATGTGTTCAAATCTGCTACTTAACGTTTTAGCTTTTTTTTTATGTCCTCGACACGACAGAAATATGCCCTCGACACGACAGAAAAATATGTATGTGTAATGATAGAAAATATGACCTCGAGACGATAGAAAGACGCCCTCTAGACGACATAAATATGTATGTGTAATGATAGAAAATATGACCTCGAGACGACAGAAAGACGCCCTCGATATGATAGAAATGTGACCACCGGGCAACCAATATTACATTAGTAAGAGATAAGCAAAGAAAGCTCATCACGACAGTAAAGAGACAGGAAACAAGATGGGCAGGGCATATCAGAAAAACTCTGAACAAGGAACCATCAGAGACACAGTTCAATGTTCCTCAAGCTGAAAACGATCAAGCTGTTAATACAAACATTCCACGGGAGGAAGAAATCATCACGGCAATCAAGGGGTTAAAGAATGGAAAAACGCATGACCACGATAACTTAAATGCAGAGTTAGTAAAGTATGAACGTGTGTGTGTATGACCAAAGGCGTTAAAAGAAAAAAAGCTACGTGTTTTGAGTTTTATTAAACATGGATGAGAGAGAAAAGAGAGAGAGAGTTAGAGAGAGGGAGAGAGAGAGAGAGAGAAAAAGAAATAGAGAGGGAGAGAGAGAGAGATAGAGAGAGAGAGAGAGAGAGAGAGAGAGTTAGAGAGAGGGAGAGAGAGAAAGAGAGAGAGAAAAAGAAAGAGAGAGAGAAAAGGAGAGAGAGAGTTAGAGAGAGGGAGAGAGAGAGAGATAGAAAGAAAGGGCAAGAAAGAGAGAGAGAGAGCGAGAGAGTGAGAGAGAGCGAGAGAATAAAACACAGTCTTATTTTTAGGCTGTTATGAAAGGAAATAATTTTGTTTAACAGACCTGCCCGCGCAGGCTGTGACAGAAAAGATATTGATTTACAACCAAGCGATCACGAAACAGGTGACAATTTTCCCTTTCAGTTAAAATAACGGAGATTTAAGTACTAACGTGTTTGGTAGTTTGCACCATAGCAAGGCGTTTTTCTTTGTGTAGCTAATGGTATGTTCTAAATATTCTTTTTAATGTGATAAAAGTGTTTATTAATTTTTTTGCGTTATCAGATTCTGTCTTTTTTTATATTTGTTATGTTAACACAAATAAATCTCACATAAATAACAACACGGATAAGTTTTAGTCTTTTTTCCTAGTACATAATCGATTAGTCTTATCAACCACTCTTTACAAATGTTATGTCAAGATAAAAAATACAAATTTAGTATCTGAGTTAACACAGATAGACTATTTTGAAATAGATATTCACCAATACTGCCTAGTGAGAAAACGAATACGCAGACATATCTTTTTGTTTAAATATTTAATACAACACACACGCATAACGAATACACTTATATTTTTAAAGATATACATCATAATATAGAGTACCGAATACACGAACACACACACACACACACACACACACACACACACACACACATTTAGAACCTTGTGTAGGTTATGTCTTCACAGTGTCTGTTAAGAAAAAATATGCCTAGCGAACAACAACGGTCAGATATTTAAACAGAGAAATAACAGCTATATATTTAACATTCTAACGTGTTTCTCACTTTTTTTGTTAAGTTTTTATTTCAAAAATACTTTGTTTGATACTCTATTTTATTTTATTTTTGTAAAACTTTTGTTTAAAATGGTTGGTCGCAAAGAAAAAAGTTATCTCTAACGGCTTTCTTTCCTCGTCAATAAACCATCTGCCCGCATTACAAATAAACGATAATTGGCTTTATGCTGGAACGTAACGAAACAGACATCGAATTAGAAACATCTGTCACTAGGTAAATAACGGCTCTCGATTTTTTCGAAGGGCTCAAGTAGTAGTAGGGTATGCGCAACTTAGGTAGTATTCTACCCCTCCATCTTGCCCCGCCTCTTCCTATTATCTCCCCCTTGTTATCTCAAGTCCGCCCCCTTGTTAGCTCAACTCCGCCATCTTGTTATCTCCCCCTTGTTAGCTCAAGTCCGCCATCTTGTTATCTCCCCCTTGTTAGCTCAAGTCCACCATCTTGTTATCTCCCCCTTGTTAGCTCAAATCCGCCATCTTACCCCCTTGTTAGCTCAAGTCCGCCATCTTGTTATCTCCCCCTTGTTATCTCAAGTCCGCCATCTTGTTATCTCCCCCTTGTTAGCTTAAATCCGCCATCTTACCCCCTTGTTAGCTCAAAGCCGCCATCTTACCCGCCTCCCCTTGTTAGCTCAAATCCGCCATCTTGACCCTCCTCTTCTTGTTAACTCAAATCCGCCATCTTGACCCAAATAACCTCCCCTTGTTAGCTCAAGTCCGCCATCTTGACCCAAATAACCTCCCCTTGTTAGCTCAAGTCCGCCATCTTGCGCCGCGCACCACCGTTTTTTTGCTATATAAAAGTCACGCGCCACCAGGCGTTTTTGCTATATAAAAGTCACGCGCCACCATCCGCGCCACCAGCGCGCCACCGGAATGATAATCGTTTTGCGCATACCCTACTACTACTTGAGCCCTTCGAAAAAATCGAGAGCCGTTATTTACCTAGTGACAGATGTTTCTAATTCGATGTCTGTTTCGTTACGTTCCAGCATAAAGCCAATTATCGTTTATTTGTAATGCGGGCAGATGGTTTATTGACGAGGAAAGAAAGCCGTTAGAGATAACTTTTTTCTTTGCGACCAACCATTTTAAACAAAAGTTTTACAAAAATAAAATAAAATAGAGTATCAAACAAAGTATTTTTGAAATAAAAACTTAACAAAAAAAGTGAGAAACACGTTAGAATGTTAAATATATAGCTGTTATTTCTCTGTTTAAATATCTGACCGTTGTTGTTCGCTAGGCATATTTTTTCTTAACAGACACTGTGAAGACATAACCTACACAAGGTTCTAAATGTGTGTGTGTGTGTGTGTGTGTGTGTGTGTGTGTGTGTGTGTATTCGGTACTCTATATTATGATGTATATCTTTAAAAATATAAGTGTATTCGTTATGCGTGTGTTGTATTAAATATTTAAACAAAAAGATATGTCTGCGTATTCGTTTTCTCACTAGGCAGTATTGGTGAATATCTATTTCAAAATAGTCTATCTGTGTTAACTCAGATACTAAATTTGTATTTTTTATCTTGACATAACATTTGTAAAGAGTGGTTGATAAGACTAATCGATTATGTACTAGGAAAAAAGACTAAAACTTATCCGTGTTGTTATTTATGTGAGATTTATTTGTGTTAACATAACAAATATAAAAAAGACAGAATCTGATAACGCAAAAAAATTAATAAACACTTTTATCACATTAAAAAGAATATTTAGAACATACCATTAGCTACACAAAGAAAAACGCCTTGCTATGGTGCAAACTACCAAACACGTTAGTACTTAAATCTCCGTTATTTTAACTGAAAGGGAAAATTGTCACCTGTTTCGTGATCGCTTGGTTGTAAATCAATATCTTTTCTGTCACAGCCTGCGCGGGCAGGTCTGTTAAACAAAATTATTTCCTTTCATAACAGCCTAAAAATAAGACTGTGTTTTATTCTCTCGCTCTCTCTCACTCTCTCGCTCTCTCTCTCTCTTTCTTGCCCTTTCTTTCTATCTCTCTCTCTCTCCCTCTCTCTAACTCTCTCTCTCCTTTTCTCTCTCTCTTTCTTTTTCTCTCTCTCTTTCTCTCTCTCCCTCTCTCTAACTCTCTCTCTCCCTCTCTCTTTCTCTCTGTCTCTCTCTCTCTTTCTTTTTCTCTCTCTCTCTCTCCCTCTCTCTAACTCTCTCTCTCTTTTCTCTCTCATCCATGTTTAATAAAACTCAAAACACGTAGCTTTTTTTCTTTTAACGCCTTTGGTCATACACACACACGTTCATACTTTACTAACTCTGCATTTAAGTTATCGTGGTCATGCGTTTTTCCATTCTTTAACCCCTTGATTGCCGTGATGATTTCTTCCTCCCGTGGAATGTTTGTATTAACAGCTTGATCGTTTTCAGCTTGAGGAACATTGAACTGTGTCTCTGATGGTTCCTTGTTCAGAGTTTTTCTGATATGCCCTGCCCATCTTGTTTCCTGTCTCTTTACTGTCGTGATGAGCTTTCTTTGCTTATCTCTTACTAATGTAATATTGGTTGCCCGGTGGTCACATTTCTATCATATCGAGGGCGTCTTTCTGTCGTCTCGAGGTCATATTTTCTATCATTACACATACATATTTATGTCGTCTAGAGGGCGTCTTTCTATCGTCTCGAGGTCATATTTTCTATCATTACACATACATATTTCTGTCGTGTCGAGGGCATATTTCTGTCGTGTCGAGGACATAAAAAAAAAGCTAAAACGTTAAGTAGCAGATTTGAACACATGAACGCAGGAATGTTTCTTTTATAAATTTCCTACTATTGTTCGATTGTGTTTTGCCCTAGTGACGTGAACAGAAATTTACGCGTGATGTTTTTTGTGCGGGTCAGTGATCTGGTTTCAATCCAGGGTGGGGTCAATTTTCCTGTTCATACGTTATGATAACGTTTTTATCGACCAAACCATGACGAAGCACTTGCGCGCGAACTATTTTCTGAAACAGTATCTCTACACAACAACCAATCGGGTTCCATCACGAAATTCATACACTCGGACTACTTTTATTGGAAAGTCATTGTCTTAATCATGAATTGTTTTAGACATGTCTCATTCTTTAACCAGACCTGGACCGGCGAACGTCTCTGTGCTTAGTCGTAAAGCCTTCTAATATCAAACTTCTGAAAAAGCAACAGCTCACCACCAAACGTATGTTATTCTGTTTTTATTCGTATTTTGTGTTAAATATCTCTGACCTTTAAGAGATATATGTCTGTGTCTTTTTAAGGGTATTCTGTGGAAAAATATCTGGGTATGTGTTTGTGTTTTCCTAGGCGTATTTTCTTAACACTCAGAGACTGGAAGAAAACCCTATACAAAGTTCTAAATGTAAACTCGGTATATGTATATGTTTGTATTCGTCTGTTTTTTTCCTATAATAATATAAAAATAATAATAGGGAGTTAAAATATATATTTTACACATAAAAAATAAATATTTTTATATAGCTGTTTTCAGTAGGCTATATACAATAAATATCTTTAAAAATATCTGTTTTGGTTGTATTCGTTTGTTTTCGTTTATGTTTTCGGTCTTCGTGTTTTTGTATTAAGGTGTTAAATATAAATAAATATCTCTGTTGTTTTTATCTGTGTGTTTTGTTAAGATGTTAACTCCGAGACTAACTTATTATTCCTTATCCGTGTGTTGTATTAAATATCTGTTTTCTATTTAAAAGACATGTCTGTGTATTCGCTTTTTCGCTAGCCAGTGTTGGTAAAGGCTGTTTCAAAGTTAATATGTCTAGGCTAATAGGTATTTTAATAATAGTTGTTTGTTAAATTCTTACATGTGTGTATGGTTTAGCTAAGTTAAGAATTATCCGACTTATTTTTTATGTGGTGGGTATAACGAGAAAAATTCCTTAGTTTAAACCTTATCTACGTTTCTCGTCTATTGTTAAACTCGTGCGAAAGCAAATTATATTTGGGTTTTGAAAAATTATCCGTGATACTTAAAACTTATAATACTTTCTGATAACAACACTCTAAACTTGTATAGAGTAATAGTCTATTTCAAATACTTGCTTGGATGTAGCGCAAAGATGTTTGGGGAGATCGATAAATTGATTTGATTCCACAACACATGCGCTCGATTCGTATTTCTGTACTCACAAGCTGCTTCTATAAAGAACTTCTCATAGTAACTACAAACATATAACGTTAAAAATAACTAAGGACCCGAGTCACTACAAACTACCTAACCAGCCAGTGAAAATTAGACAACATAATAGTTTAGAAAATAGCGTTTTTTGGCTTTTAAAACAATACTGAACTACACACGGAAAAAGATAGAGATAATACAATCAACATATTACATTAAGTCACCTTGCCATAACCATGATTGAAACTAACATACACTTTAATAAATACTTATATTTTCGTTATTTTAAAAAAAAGGACAGGTCAACTCGGTGCTGTCTCGCGAACGGGCTGGGTTTTAAATCAATATCTTTGTCACAGCCTGCGCGGGGACCATTCTGATATGTTAACACCTCTTTCCTTTGATAACAGAATAAAAAAAAATAAGACTGTGTTTTATTTACCTGTTTATGCGATCTCTCTTTGTCTCTTTCTCTCTCTCTTTCTCTTTCTCTCTCTCTCTCTCTCTCTCTCTCTCTCTCTCTCATTACATGTATTTAATTTTATGTGTAAGTAACGTCTTTTTGTTCATCTTTTCCCAGATGGAGTCAACTCAACAGCGGGGCTATGCTTGTTTACGCTGCCAGTCTGTTTTCAAGCGAGGTCATGATCTTACTCGCCATATGACCACAGCACACGACCGCCCCAATCACGAGTGTCCTGACTGTGGCATAGTATTTACAAGACCCGATACGCTGAAACGTCACATAGAGAATAAACATGGGTCCAGCTCAGCACAAACAGACACGTCAATGGCACAAACCAAGCTGTTATGTAGCAGATGTGGGGAGACCTTCACGAGGCGCGCCGACCTATTACGACACAGCAAGACCAGGCACTCAATGCCCGGTTTTAGCTGTGACATTTGTGGGAAACAATTTACTCGTCGTGACAATCTACGCATCCACAGAAAACACCAACACACCGCTATCCCTACCCAGCTTTCTACCTCAACGCAGAACCCGACAGCAGACACCACCCCAACACCAACAACAACAGGTGTCACAGTAACACCAGACTCGGCGAACCCACAGACAATACTACCAGATGCCCCATCAACAGCACCGAATCCCCAGTCAGACTCAGCCGCTATGGCGGCCTCTTCCACCACAACAACTTCCACACTACCAAGAGCCCCCTATTCAATAAGTTCCACCCCATCTCACCCACCAAAAAAAGGTCAGACCAAGAAACGCCCAATGACCAATACCCACCCCATATAAAAAAACCCCGCTTGACGGCTGAAGAAGACAGCTTACAAGACCTACAGGATGATATAAAACAAATCTACACTGATAACTGGGACGCCATTAAAACACACGCTAACATCCACAAATATTTATCGACTTTCACTTTTTTCCATAATAACCAAAGAATTGAATGGGAAAGTCTTTTGCATCCTGTCTTTACACAACAGACAAAAAGATTCAAGATTAACTTCAGTCACCACGTAGTTTTGAGACACAGAGAAACAAACGAATTACGCTTATTTCATGCCTCAAATAATAATAGTTGTGTGTTAGACCAACCCCACTTAGTCAAAAATCTTACAGATTTCAAATCTTTTGTCTCAAACTTACACGACAGCGATATTATCACAAACGCACAATTAAACAGACCCAATACAAAATATTATGTTGAAGCAATCCCGTCCACATCCTTCTATCTATATCATATTCAAAACCACTCTCAATCGCTTGAACAAACACCACAACAAAGTAGACAAACACACATTCCTAGACGTCCTCAACACACAACAGGCACAGGGTGGGAAAAATATCGGGTTCAGAGCACACAATTCCTCCACCTCCAAAACCATACCACATCACACCTCAACATTTAAACTGTCTCTACACATAAAATATTTCTTACGAGGTGACGACAATATGACGACAATGTGACGACACCCCTCAAGGTCTGGCCTGTACCCCTGTGATATTGTATATTTTGAACATACATCTACCTATATAAATATGTATTATTGTACATTCATATGTGAAAATGTTTGATAATGTTAAAAAAATACACCATATAATTATTTTTCAATTGTACATATCACTATGTGAAAATGTATTACGTTAAAAAATTACACCATATAATTGTATATTCATTTGATAAAATATCAATGTCCATTTTGTAAAAAAAATACTATATATACTCCTGTTTGCTAATTCAAAAACACTATTGAATATAAAAACTATATTAACTAAAACGCTTTTTTGTTACCTATATCGTCTAACTGTTTGTCTAAATGTTCGTCTAACAGTTCGTATAACTGTTTGTATAACTGTTTGTATAACTGTTTGTATAACTGTTTGTATGTCTCTGTATATAGCGTCTTCCTATTGTCTAAATATATCTCCCTATTATATGTATATATCGTCTAACTATCGTCTTCCTATTGTCTAAATATATCTCCCTATTATATGTATATATCGTCTAACTATCGTCTTCCTATTGTCTAAAAGTCTAAATATATCGTCTTCTTATTATCTAAGTCTATCGTCTAACTGTTCGTATAACTGTTGTAAAATATGTCTATATGTAAAATAAATAATACACAACAATACCGTGTCGCACTTTCGATGGTAGACCTAGGTCTCTAACACTTCACTCCCATATATATATATATATATATATATATATATATATATATATATATATATATATATATATATATATATATATATTGTATATACAACAAAAAAAATACACGCACACAATAACCCATACCCCAACACACCCCACTATACATCGTCATCCTCCCCCTCGCACAAAAACAATACCCGCTTCCTTAAAAAATCCATTAGTAACCTAAGTCCCCGTTATCGATTTTTATATTTTCCTCTTTAACTCAAGTATTCTTTTAAAAGAGATCATTAACTATATACTTCTATCTAACAGTTCACTCCTGCGTCATACATACAACCACCAGCTACACCCCAACACACACCCATGAGTCATCACCGCCAGTCAAAAAACAATACCCGTTCCCTTAAAAAAAACCTTAGTAACCTAAGTCGCCATCACCACAGATGCATCCTGACAACATCATCACATCTCTGTATATATGAATGTATATATGTATGTCTATATGTCTAAACAAACACACCCAACATCACACAAAAATCCACCCTAACCCACCAGCTACATCGTCACCCACGCCAGCCCAAAAAAGACACTTCAAAAACCCTCTTAGTAACCCAACATTATCGATTTTTTATATTTTTTATACATATATTGTATACATGTATAAACAAACACATCGATACACTATCAACACAATACTTCACACAAAAATCCACCCTAACCCACCCCGCCAGCTACCCCTACAACATACATCAGCACACACGCCAACACAAAAAAGGCACTTCAAAAAACCTCTTAGTAACCTAATCCAACATTATCGATTTTTATATTTTCCTCTTTAACTCAAGTATTCTTTTAAAAGAGATCATTAACTATATACTTCTATCTAACAGTTCACTCCTGCGTCATACATACAACCACCAGCTACACCCCAACACACACCCATGAGTCATCACCGCCAGTCAAAAAACAATACCCGTTCCCTTAAAAAAAACCTTAGTAACCTAAGTCGCCATCACCACAGATGCATCCTGACAACATCATCACATCTCTGTATATATGAATGTATATATGTATGTCTATATGTCTAAACAAACACACCCAACATCACACAAAAATCCACCCTAACCCACCAGCTACATCGTCACCCACGCCAGCCCAAAAAAGACACTTCAAAAACCCTCTTAGTAACCCAACATTATCGATTTTTTATATTTTTTATACATATATTGTATACATGTATAAACAAACACATCGATACACTATCAACACAATACTTCACACAAAAATCCACCCTAACCCACCCCGCCAGCTACCCCTACAACATACATCAGCACACACGCCAACACAAAAAAAGGCACTTCAAAAAACCTCTTAGTAACCTAATCCAACATTATCGATTTTTATATTTTCCTCTTTACTCAAGTATTCTTTTAAAAGAGATCATTAACTATATACTTCTATCTAACACGTCACTCCTGCGTCATACATACATCCACCAGCTACACCCCAGCACACACCCATGAGGCATCACCGCCAGCCAAAAAGCAATACCCGTTCCCTTAAAAAACCCCTTAGTAACCTAAGCCTCCGTCACCACAGATGCATCCTGACAACGTCACCACATCTCCGTATATATGAATGTATATATATGTGTGTATATATGTCTAAACAAACACACCAATACACTACCACATCACACAAAAATCCACCCTAACCCACCCCGCCAGCTACATCATCACCCACGCCAGCCCAAAAAAGGCACTTCAAAAACCCTCTTAGTAACCCAACATTATCGATTTTTTAAATTTTCCGTCATTATCGATTTTTTATATTTTTTATATATATTGTATAAACAAACACCATTATCGTATATTACTATATAAAAAGTCATACGTCTGATCGTCAGAGGAAGCCCCGCCGCTAAAATATATCGCTATATAAAAAGTCATACACCGCCGCCTGAAACGCCACCGCCTGAAATCGATCGAGTATTTTGCTATATAAAAGTCACACGCCGCCGCCTGAATAATAATCGTTTCCAACATTGTATACTACTCACCTGCTATCATTCGTGTATACATGCATGATCCTCTAATATATCCCACCGTAACAATTACATTTGTTTACTATTTCCTTATTTAGTCTGTCATATTCTTCGTTGTCTTGCTAATTCTTCCTTCTTGCATCCATCAATTTAAAAAATTTCATCTGTCATCCATTTCTTCTTTGCAGTCCACTTTACTTCTGGTATGAATTCTTTTTGATGATGCTCTTTTGATTCCTTTAGCTTTTCCCACTGTTCATCTATTCTCTGTACTTTTTCGATTGCATTATACCTATTCTGTATTGTAATGTTGTTTCTTCACTCATTTCCTTATATGATTTAAGTAAGATTAAGTTTAACTCGATGTTTTTTTAAGCTTGCTTGACTTTCTTCAATTTTATTCTAAGTTTTCCTACCACTGGTACATGATCTCGGTTGCAGTCTGCTCCTGGCCTAGTTTTCACAGATTTCAAACTGTTTCTAAATCTTCTGCATGTTAGTATGTAGCCAATCTGATTATGAGCATTATTCGCTAGACTTCTTCACGTCCAAAGGCGTCTAGGATGCTGTTTAAACCATTTGTTTCCTACTATCGTATCATTCGTTCTTGCCCACTCTATCAGACTGTCACTTCTTTCATTTGTTTCTCCCAGACCGTAACCACCAGTCGCATCATCAACTTTTTAGTTTTCAACTTTTGCATTGAAGTCTCCAAGTATAACAGTTGTCTCATGAGATTTACACTGAGTCATTGTTAAATCACGTTCACTGTAAAATGTGTCAAGTTCTTCTTCTGTACTTTCTGCTGTTTTGGCATATATTTGTATAAAATTGACATCATTTGGTCTGCCACTCAGTTTAACTAACAGGACTTGATCTGCCACTCAGTTTAACTAACAGGACTCGATCTGCCACTCAGTTTAACTAACAGGACTCGATCTGCCACTCAGTTTAACTAACAGGACTCGATCTGATATTGCCCAAAATCCCTTTATTGTTCTTGCTCTTTCTGCATCTAATATTATGCCTACTCCACTTTCATGTTTACGGTATTTCCTCCACAATAAATTATTTTGTAGTTGTCAGAATATACCTGTTCCGGTATATCTTTTTCACATAGCCCTAATACATTTATTTTCATTTTGTTTCCATTTTCATCTTGATGTTATCTAATTTTCCATTCTGTAGTAATGTCCATACATTCCAAGTTCCTTTAATTAAGTTATCTTTTAGAATTAAAGATTTTGCTGACAGTAGCTTGATAACGATTGGGTATCACTTGTAGTACGTAAAGCTCCCTACCGGACGAGGTGATTCCGCTGGAACCGCCATTAATGTCGTTGTCTTTTACAAGGAAGTTATTTTGATTCATGATTATACAAGGGATAATACGACGGTAGCTTGACGTTGCTTTCCGTCGGTTTCTGTACGGTTGTCTCCGCTAGCCTTTGACTAAAAAGTCAAACCCTTAATTAAAGCAAGGGAGAGTGAAGAGGTTAAAGCGCCCCCATCTCGCTGGTTGTCACAACATAAAGCTTCAGAGGTGATTTGATACAGACAGCTCTCCCTCACAACTATCATACTTCGCCCTTAGTGACAACCACCTGTTTTGATTTACCGCTGATTATTCAGTATTCACAGCTAACCTCTATATCTAGAGGCCATACAACCATCCACAGCCGGGTTGACGCGCCTGATAGGACGACAGGTTCCTTCCCCCAGGGTTTTGAGACTGGAAGAAGAATAAAGAGGGAAATTAGGATTTATATTCACCTTTATTAAAAACAAAATTATAACGATGGACGTTATAAGATCAGAGATTTGATTGAGCAAACAAAGTAAAACTAACAAAATTATAACCATGGACATTATATGATCAGAGATTTGATTTAACAAACAAAGTAAAACTAACCAAATTATAACGATGGACGTTATATGAACAGAGATTTGATTTAACAAACAAAGTAAAACTTAAAAAATTATAACGATGGGCGGTATATGATCAGAGATTTGATTTAACAAACAAAGTAAAACTAACCAAATTATAACGATGGACGTTATATGATCAGAGATTTGATTTAACAAACAAAGTAAAACTAACAAAATTATAACGATGGACGTTATATGATCAGAGATTTGATTGAACAAACAAAGTAAAACTGACACAATTATAACGATGGACGTTATATGATCAGAGATTTGATTGAACAAACAAAGTGAAACTAACACAATTATAACGATGGACGTTATATGATCAGAGATATGATTGAACAAACAAAGTAAAACTAACACAATTATAACGATGGACGTTATATGATCAGAGATTTGATTTAACAAACAAAGTAAAACTAACACAATTATAACGATGGACGTTATATGATCAGAGATTTGATTGAACAAACAGAGTAAAACTAACAAAATTATAACGATGGACGTTATATGATCAGAGATTTGATTTAACTAACAAAGTTAAACTAATGAAAGTTGAGTCACAAATCATCATCATCATTTTCTTTTGCGCACCCAACAGAGCAATGGTGCCACCACAGCAGGTGGTCCCTTTGCAGAAAGCCTGCACCAAGGAGTCAGCTTCGCTTACAGCGGTGGTCTGTGGCATTTTGTCTTACATGATGAGATTGCCAGCCCCAAGCACAACTTCATATTATTCATCGTGTACGACATGCTAGAAAGAGTCACTAATAGTTATTGAGAAACAAAGAAAAAAAACTTAATCTACCCGCATTACTGTAAACCAAACTGTCAACACAGTTCTATAGGAAAACTGAAAGAATATTGTTAGAATTATTTCTAGACTTTATGAGTGAGAGAAATATCACAACAAGTAATCTTAGTATTAATCCTGCTTTTTATTACTTTGTACTGTTAAAATATTATGCAGATTATGACTTTTCGTACCTTAAAAATATAGACTGGATTATACTAGTTAGCAGATTTTCAAGCGATTTTATTTGGAGAAAAACGAACTTGAGGAACAGTAACTTAACGTTCCTCTTACTAAGTTTACTAAGTTCGACTAAGTTAAATTACATGTGTGGTTACCAAAGAAATCTTATTTATATAGGTGTTCCTGGGTTGGCATAGGCCTCGTTCTGTAAATCTAAAGGTTGCGTTACTTTCGTCTGTCACCTGCAAGTTTATTTCATTTAGACAAAAATTAACATTAATTGTCACCTAGTTACGCTGAAATATTCACATTTTGGTTATCATTTCACCTGCGATACCACAATTCCCCATATCGACGAAGTTATCAAGACTGTTTCGGTAATTTACCATAATATTGCACCAATTATTCATGTAGCTTTTGTAGAAATTTTTCTTTTACAAGATTCAAAATAAATTTGTTACTAAAAGTTGTGTTGACAAACTGGATAAAGCTGAATGATCTGATAGGTTGTAGAGCATGCAATCACGGCCAAAAATTGGTGTTAATTGCCGAACATTTGATATTATTTCTCAGGACCTATTATTAAATCAAAGCAGTTAAAATAATTGCCATGGAATTTTCAACGGTGCAACGTAGCTGTGGTAAATTCTTGAATTTGTTATGTTATGGCGAAATTAACACTTCTGCTTTAAAATTTAAAAATGTTCTCCCTTCAAGGCTGTGAACCCCACATTTGTTACACAATAATTGGCCACTAAACCGTCACGGCAGTTTAATCAATAAATTTAAAACAAATGTAATGAGCCTCATATTTCTGCAACAAGTGAAAATGTAATAGCGTTTTAAGCAGGCAGATTTTCTTGCAGACAGACACAAGTGGAAACAAATAATACATAGTTTAACAGAAAGTAATGCCACAAAACCACTTCAGTTTCAGGATAAAGAAAAGAAAGGTTAACTGTAATGAGACGCTTAATCTACCTGCAGTTACAGACATTTTCAAGTGAGACCCCTGCGGTAAGGGGGAATGCTGGAATTTACATTTAATAACCTTCATTATATATATATATATATGTTATTTGTCATCACACTCACTATGGTGTATGGTGTATGGTGTATGGAGTGTGCTGCAGCTGATCCCATGCGGGGAACCATCACCATAACATTAATGTGCTCATGCGACAATAGCTTCTAGAACAATTTGTTTTATATGGTCAGGTTGCTCGCCCGATGCACAAACCACATATCAATTGCTTGCAACGACATGATTGGGGGGGGGGGGAGAGAGGAGAAAGAGGAAAAAAAAAAGGGGGGGGGGCAGTGGTTGTATTCTTTCTTTGCCTCCTTTGAGACCTCCGGGAACTACACATGGTAAAACAGGGGTGGGTAGAGGAGATTGTCATGATTGCCAAGTGCAAACCCTTTGTTTCAATTTCCAAAGTGGCTTCAGATTTAATCCATTCTGGCTTTCACGGTATTGCCTCCCCTGCTTTGCAGTAGTGGTCCAACAGTGGCCAACACTCAAGAGTATCTAATATGTGCTTCAAAGGTGTCTACCTTCGCACAAGATTTTTATCGGCAGAGTTGTAGATAGAAGGGTAATGACGCTTCTATCACAAGTTAGTGTTCACAAGATATTCAAATACGCGAAAACAATGCTGGATTGGCTGAGCACGTTAATTCTAGAATCTGCCGACAACTTTTGTGAAGGATTCAGCAATTATTAATTTCAGCTCGTTCAAGCCCCCGCCCCTGATTTACTAAATGAAATTCTTATTATTTTGGTATAGCTCACTTTAGAGTGTCTTTAGTATATTGACTGAGACAAACATGCAGTACATTCAAAATGATTAAATCGGAGTTAAATTTGTATAATTACAAATAACAAAATTTAAAAATCACTTCAGTTTAACAGTTTTTAAATAAGTTGAATAGTTTAAAAGAAAATGTTCATCCTTTATGGATCATATAATTTTTTCGTAAAAAGTTTCTGTGGCAGCTTACATATTGCACTTAGCTGCCAGTGGTTATTTCTGCTCCCGCTGGGTTGGTTCTGGATGGACTGATCAGTGATAACGCTCGTCGTTGGTCAAGGATGTAGGGTGCAGCTCGTTCCAAGGAGTGTCAGTGAGAGTCTACAAAGTTGGTCCCTCGTGTTTGGATGGTACCTGGTTCGATTCCCCGGTGAGCCTATCACTTTGGTTACTTATTGTGTTGTCAAGCTCCAGAGCTTGATTAATCGCTTCTCTCAAGCATGCAATGACTTTAGCTTCACAATAAGTCTAAAGAAAACAAATATGCAGGAGCAGGATGTGGATGCTGCACCAGTTATTACTATTGATAACTATGAATTGGCAGTGGTGCACCACTTCACATACCTAGGGTCTACCATGAACGACAAACTCTTTCTTGACACAGAAATTGACAGCCGCATTGGCAAAGCTGCAACCATCTTTGCCAGCTACACTACGCGTGTTTGGGGAAACTCCAAACTCATAATGAAGACCAAAGCTGCACTATATAATGCCTGCGTAAGTAGCACGCTTCTATATGGCAGCAAGACATGGACAACCTATCCTAAGCAAGAAAGTAGGCTCAATACCTAACAGCGGTGTTCACGCCACATCCTGGGTATTTCGTGGAAGGACAAAGTGACAAATGTCGAGGCGTTGTCACGTGCTGGCCTTCAAAACATGTATACACTGCTTAGACAACGCAGACTACACTGGCTTGGCCATGTCCGCCGCATGGAAGATGGAGGCATCCCCAAAGATATGTGCTACGGACAATTGGCAGATGGTAAAGAAGAGTTGGGCCACCACAGCTGAGGTTCAAAGATGTGTGCAAGAGAGACATGAAGGCTCTGGACATAAATCCAGAAACCTGGGAGGAAGAAGCTGCTGGTCGCCCCAAATGGTGATGTTCCCTACTGCGCCGCCTCAGATTGGGAGAAAAGATGCTCCCACGACAAGCAGAAGAGAAAAGAACACGCTGAAAGAAACCAGGCTAAAAAAAAAAAAAAAAGCAGCTGAAGGCCATCTCCTCAGGGAATCATTCAGACCGAAGACACAGCAAGAGAGATGAATGCAGTCAGCGACCCATAGCTTGACTGCTTGCGTCAGAGTCAGCGACTCATAGCTTGACTGCTTGCGTCAGAGTCAGCGAACTAGAGCTGACCAAGACCCTACTCCAAGTGGTGGTCCTGGAAACAGGCTGCATCACCGCAGTCTGGCTGAGAGAGTAGGGATCGAAGTGGGAAGGCTAACCCAGTCCTAAAAAATGCCGGGCTGAAGTCGGATATGTCGGCCGAAAGGCGCAATTATCGCAGCCACGCTGTAAACGGACACAATGCAACCAACGTCCTTTTCAGGGCGAACGAAGAAGAAGAAGATTCCCATAGTCAGTTATGACTGAAGTAAGCTACTTGTCAAGTATTCTTCTTTCTCTTTTATTAGCTGCCTACCAATGACTTATTTTAGTTTATTATTTATTACTCTCATATTTTCTTTTTTTAAATTTCTTTTTCTGTGTATACCCATTGTTGTATAAAGTAGTCTTTGCTGTTCTTTGTTGTTCATCTTCCTCTAAGATCTTGACTAAAAATTGTTCGGCCTTTGTGTTTTATTTGGCGTTTATTTGCAAACAACAGAAAAGTTATGTAAGGTGATTGAATTTATAAAATATCAGGGTTGTTTCCGGGTCCTGTATTCCACAGTTGTGTATAGTGTCGTGAGAATGACCACCGCCAATGAGGCACTTTTTTCAGGGGGTGCTTAATTGGCTGTGTGTCTTTTCACGATTCACTCGCAGCGAGGCGACGGCACAGTTTGGATGGTCCCTGGTTCGATTTTGTTTTCTTCTTCTTCTTCTTCCTCGTTCGTCCTGAAAAGGACGGTGGTTGCGTTGTGTCTGTTTACGCCTAAGCTGTGATATCTGCACCGTTCGGTCGACACATCCGACTTCTGCACGGCATTTTTTGAGGGACCGGGTTTGCCTTCCCATTGCGATTCGTACTCGCTCAGCCAGACTGCACTGCTGCAGACTGTTTCCAGGACCACCACGTGGAGGTGCAGTACGGTCTTGACCAGCTCTGGTTCGCTGGTCCTGATGCAAGCAGTCAAGCTATGGGTCGCTGACTGCATTCACTATTGCTGCATCTTTGGTTTAGCCTAGGAGATCTTTTATTTTTTTCTGTAGTGTACTCTTCCTTTCGTTTGTTCTTTTCATTTTTCGTCTTTTTTTTCTTTCTTTCTATAACTGCAATCTCAAGACGTACAAACGTTTTGTCTGAACTGTGTCTCTAAAGCCACTTATCCACCGGTGGACAAACTAAGATATAACCAACTTGAACAGACGAAATCTTCAAACTTCTCTGTCGATGTGACTGTATTCTCAGAGAGTATACCTTATCCTTTCAAAAACCCTGCGTTATTTCTAGCCAATCGTATTGTTTCTGTATCTCACATGATCAAACAATGGTTACTAAGTCACATAGGAAACCCATTGTAGAACTAGAAACATGCACACTCAAAATCACGTCATGCAGTAAACATCTAAAAACTGTCTCACTGATCTTTTACTGACAACGTCTTAAACAAACTCTAACAAAAAAGATATTCTCCACTTCAAGCAGAGGTCCGCGGCAGCCTCACCAAGCGTGTCTTTATACGTAGGATGTTAAAGAGGATTTTAAAACGAATAAATTATTAATAGTTTCCTGTACGGAAAACATTATTAGAAACTTTTGACAAACTTATTAGATCTAGCAGATTGCTTCTGGCTCTTTTCAATTTTGAGTGCATTATTCTAAAGTTTCGAACTTCCATTTTACTTGTTTAATCATTGTTTCCCATTCTTTGTTCGCTCTCCAATCTTCTGACTTCGCACAGGCCACAACAGCTTGGGATACCATCTATCTAACAAGTTAAATATAGTAAGTACCGATGAGTGTAAATGTGGCACTGATAAAAGGACTGCTGAACATTTGCGTCAAAGGTGCCCGCCAAATTAGGAACAGATAAAGCGCATATGGCCATCACAGGTACCATTCCTGGAAATGTTCTACGGAGATATCAAAAGCCTCAAGCTGACCACTGCTTTCTTTGAACAAGCTGACGCCCGAGGGTGAACGAAGAAGAAGTAGAAGAAGAAGTAGAAGAAGAACAACAAGAACAGGAAGAAGTTTGCTCTCAAATAATCACATTCGATTTCTCCCATAAAGTTAGCGGCCTCTCTCTGGCTTCTCCAACCCGTTTTTCTATCAACGGAGATTATAAAGACCGTGCTGTCAGTCTGATTCTCTCGTGTAGTGAACATTCTTGGAGGACATATTGCCCCTGGGTTCCGACATCTGGCTCCTCAGCATGACAGAGGTGACAACCAGTAGCCTTAGGTGGACTTGAGGCTCGATATTTCTTCTACCTGACGGAACTGCACAGATAGATCGTCACCAAGGTGACAGGCATGTGGATTGTTTGTTTGTTTATTTATTATTATTATTTTTTTTTTTACATAAAATACGGTTTGCCCGTTTTACATAAGTTGTAAGATGTATTAAGAAAAGCTCGAATGAATTGTTGCTTTATGTACAATTGTCGAGAACAAAAATGCGTATAGACTAGATATATAGACAGGCATGATTGCCCGATACTCCGAACAACTGCACAGACAGGAAAAGTAACGCCAGTTTTGATCAGATCAATATAAGCAGGAAGCTGTGGAGAGACCTGGTCATCTACTAGAGCGGCATAGCCCTTGACGAAGAAGACATAATGATTCTCGATAGTTGAGGTCTGTGCTCTCCACATATGCCTATTATTTTCCTCAGTTCTCTGTGTTAACGTGATCAAATGCCATTTTTTGGTTACACAGATAATAGTTTATGTTATTACTAGTGATATGCTCGCAATCTTGCTACATTTGCACGTAAGATGTATAATTTTACACAGCCCAATACTTACTAACATTACATTGTTTGTGTCACGGCAGGTTTTACCTTCGTTTGACTTGTATGCTTGGTCGGGAGCCAAGCAGGTTGTTCTGGGCTGTGTACGAAACTCGTCGGCTTAGAGCGACCGGACAGGTGATGTCACGTGATAGACCGGCTCGAATTTTGGCGCAAAAGGAAGTTATTGGGACTTCTCGAGATAGTAGCCGTCCCGAGAGGACGTGTTTTTTTGGATGCCAGTACCGTATATTCTGGCCATAACATTGGGACAGCGTTTTTGCCATTGGTGTTTAGTCCTGGTATATGCGTCATGGAGAACTAGTTATTTCCTACATCTTGACAGTAGTGAAAGCTGTAAGTTATTTCTTGCATATGATAGGAAAGTCTATATCATATAGAGCAATACAACAGGAGGCAATCTGATCATCAGAAGTAGTCATCCCGTCGATCAAGTGTTTCGGCCCTTTGTTCTCCTTTACACTCTAAGAGGGGCGGGCCCATCTGGGTCATGACTCCCAAGTGTCTCAGCCTCCTGTTGTTTGTGCAGCTAAATGAACCCATCACACCTTGGTTACAGCTTTAAAACCTACAATTCCGCCAGCCGGAGGCAATTGTGAAAGTAACAAAGTGAAGACGAATTACGATCGTGAAGCCGACGAAGCGTGAAGACGTTACTAGCTGGCAACTGAAATTTCACCCGACACCTCATATATATGCACCGCGGGTTATCTGTAGAGCCGCCGTCCTTTCACCAATACAACGAAAAACTCCGTGTATTGCGGACTTAGAAAAATTTCCATCTCAGAGGCTAGATTTTGTTGTCCCGAGTTCCATAGCCCATTGCGGTTGTTCCACAGCCAGCATGATGCATTTTCTGCAGTCTCACTAAGCCTCTTCAGTGCCCTTGTTCTCGACTGTCGCCTCAGCCCCAACAGTTTCGAAAAATCATACACTGACGCAGCCACAAGCCCTCTTGCACCCACCTCAGCAGCAATGACCCTTGCAGTGAACCCATCGTGTCTCAGACCCGCGGCCAGATCACTGTACTTGGCCGCTTTAAGCAAATGTTGCTCATCCAATCTGCTGACTTTCCTGCTCTCAGACAGTATGTTTTTGCGGTGCTCGGTCTGACTTTGATATTAGCCTTCATCTTTGCCAGGTCTATTGTCGCAGCCAGCTCATTCAGCACTTTGTTGTGGCGCCATGTGTATCGCCCTTGCCCTAATGACTCCTTGCAAGCTGAGAGCACGTGTTCAAGTGTCTGTCTCTCATAGCACAGGGGGGCACTGCTCATCATCCGACTTTCCCCATCTCACAAGGTTTGTGGCCGATGGCAGGAGGTCATACATTGATCTAATAATGAAGCTGAGCCTAAGAGACGCCATATGCCAGATATCATTCCATGTCAAGGACTTTTGCAGGGCTCCTTCACATTGGCCTTGTTGGGCCTGCTGCACCGCCTTTTGCATCCTCTTATCATTCTCAGCTCCTCGTATCTCCTGTCTCTGCGCTCCCTGCTTGATGCCTTGGACCACCAGCGGATGTCTCCATGGCCAAATCCCCGTCTATTCATCTGTGTGTATCCGATTACCTCCCTCAGCTTGAACGACTTTTAGGCAGCATCAACAGCCTCTTGCACTTTCCACTTCCTTCCTGTTTTCAGTGTGGGCTGAATGGACTTAACCACGTCATCTGTTGACTCGCGCAGCATCATTGTGAGCCTTGCCTTTCCCACTTTGGACTCTTCAACAACAGACTTGAAAGGAAGCACAAGTTTTGACTCTTTGCAGTACAGTGCTATGTTTGACAGACCTGGTGGTACCCCTAGCCATTTCCACATGAACTTGTTGACCTTCTGCTCAATAGCTTCCATTGTACTGGTGCTTATTTCATATATAAGCAGTGACCACTTTAATTTAGGTATCAACATGAACTGGAGGCACCACAGTTCGAACTTTCCTAGGAGTCTGCTTTGGTCTATATTCTGTAGTCCTCTGTCTGCCATTTCTATTGTCTATTGCCCTGCCTTCGAGTCTTTTAATGAGGCATCGTACACCCTGCCAAGACTTTTAACAGGTTCCTCAATGACAGTAGGGATTCTTTGGTTGGAAACCACGAATATGACCTCCGCTATCTTCCCTTTCCTGACTGATAGGCTTCTCGACTTAGGTTTGAAGCTCATTCTGCACCAGCTGACTAGTTCATCCAGGCGTGTTAACATTCTCCGGGCCTGGTGTTCATCTGATGTCAGAATTGTTGTGTCATCCATGAATGCTTTGAGGGAAGGCATGTGACACATTTCACTGAGCTTTAGACCTATAGCCACTCCCTCAGCCGCATTGAGGATTACCTGCATAGCTAACACGAATAGTATCGGAGACATGGTACATCCCATCGCAATTCCAACTTGAATTCATAATTATTCGGTGCTGTAGCCCGCCTCGTTTTCCACTATGGTGAGTGGCGGTCACATTCGGCCGTGAGACTTTTTTTATATGATATGCAATGGTAGCATGCATTTTTGTATCTCACCCTAGCAACGTTTGGCCAAGTTATTGTTTCATGAATAAAGGGATAAGTGCTATTGGAGTCTTCATTTATTCTGTGTCATCCACTGTTTGTGTGGCCCTCTAGTATGTTAGAGTCGTTGTGCTGACCCGCGATAGGTCCATCACAGATAATTGTAGTGTGGTGTATTTGTAGTGTTTCTGGTATACGTCTTACCTTTCACTTTGACACAATTTTGACAGTTTGTTATTATTATTAACAGTTTAGTATATTGTCCTGTAAACAAGTAAAGAGTATCGTAAAGATAAAAGCTTTGCATCTTAAAGCTTGAAGGAAAGCAGGAGATAATCATTAGCAATCACATACTGAAAATTAGTTTCTTTCGCTTCTCAAACAATACAGCATAGGTTCTCAAACGTTTTCAGACTGTGGCACACTTGACAATGCAAATTTATGTCGCGGCACACCTGTGCTCTTAAAGCTGGACTCTCGTGTAATTAACCGTAAATTTATAGTATTTTACAGTTTACACTACATTTTTATAGTGTGACTTGACAAAAATTTACAATTAGTGAGAGATTTTAAAATTGTATTATACAAGTGCCTTGTTTTCAATATGAAATGTGTGCCTGCTTGGAGGTACAGATCTTCTTTATTCGTATAGGAATATTGGACATAATTTTTACAATCAAAATTTCCCTGCAGACCCCTGGATGTCTGACGGCACACCAGTGTACCGCGACATAGAGTTTGAGAAAGACTGTAGTAAAGTACACTTGATATATTGTTTCTACACATTGAACTGTTTAAGATTATCATGGCCTCGATCAGAAGAACGAAGAGTTTAGAGACAATTTTACAGAAAAGGTTCTTTTTAAGCTTTTTGTTTTGTTTACTTTTGTTTGGGTGAACTGTATACATTTTTGGTTGATACTGTTTTTATATTATCAGGTGTTTTAACGTAGCAGACGGCATCTGTTTGCTATAGGCTACTGTGACAGCGCCATCTTGAGCTCTTCATTTTGTCTGTCGTTCTCAGCGCCATCTTGTCATCACGATTGTCCCCGTGGTTCAGTGCCTTTCTACCACAACATCTTCAAGAGGAAGATATATTACTGGGCCACAATAAAGCCTAGAAATAGTTGTATGTTATATTTGTGTTTTTGGCTCCTGCTAGAGCATCTAAGGCGAGTGTTATTTAAGTGGTCCAATTACTACGCGGCGCGCACTAAGTTGAGTGATTAGGCTTAGCAACTTATATAAAGAAGTGCCTGGCAAGCAGAGGCCTCTTTCTTCGTCAGACACCCAGAGTAAGAAACCAGAGTCAATCTGTAGATGCCTTGAACACGTGAGTTAATTTAGATTAGCTTTAGTGATCTAGTTTTATTATTAGTATTCAGCGTGTCTGTTCTAATGAGTAATGAAATAGATAAAAAGATGTGTTTCCTAAGGAGATTTCTTCCAGGACATTAGATTTAGTTCTGAAACGATAGATGAGTGAAAATATGTGTGGATAGATTTTAATAGTGTTAAGTCCAGATTGTGGCTGAAAGAGTTTAGTAGCAATTATTTCATTCATCAGACCGGGCAAGAAAGGCAAATTTAGTAGGAGAGTATTTCATACATGGAACTAGACAGAGATGTTATCTGGGACTGTAATTTAGATAATATTAACTTGTTGGCAAGATGGCAACCGGGGGGCCACGTGTTGATGACTGTGCATAAAGAAGACACCAGGGAGTCTGCAATAACACGCTTAGTTACAACGTGTTGTAAGCCTATAATGTTACGCTATGTTATATTGTGTGAATTGACACGTGGGTGAAGGCAGGTTAATGTAATTTTCTTCAGTAATGGAAGATATAGTTTAGGTTAAAGTGTATTTCACGATTATTGATTATTCTACTGTATATCTTTAGTGGGTTACTTTGAGTGAGGTGAGAATAGTCATTTAGATTTCTGGTGAGCGTAATGCCACTCCTTTGTGATTAAGGCACTTGGAGACAGAGGTGTTTCTCTGTTTGCTCCTTGCGGAGCATGGAAACACCAATGCAGCTGGTGTCCATCACAAGCCCACAAGAAGCATTTTTATGCTATTGCAGTGGTTGTTTCGGTAACGATGTGTTTCATGTGATGAGTTCCCAATCTCATCAGGGGTCATACACAACACGCTTGTTGCCAGGCGCACCAGTCGTCACATACGACATGCTTCGGAGTGTAGGGACAAATATTGAAATGGATCAGTTGCGAGGTGATGGTTTATGCCCATTAATGAGAGTATTCGTTGTACATATAGTTGAATATTATTCTATGTCCATTTTATTATTATTTAATTATTGTTTGGTGTAGAATGGTTTGTGAGAGCACGTAGGCTCACTTGGAGATATATATTTCTCTTCTCGCTTCTTATGGAGCATGGGGCCACCAATGTGGCAGGCATCCAGATGAAGCCCTCACAAAGCATTCAGATGCTCTTGCAGTAGTGTTTCGGTAGCAATCTGTGTTACATGGTGAGATTGCCAGCCTCATGCACAACACCATACTAGTCTCATTGGACGACATGCATGAGTGTGTGTGTGTGTGATAGTTTAGTGTGTCATGTGGCGTGGAAGGCCTGTTTGGCAGGTGAGAGTATCGTTTCTCATTATTTAACTATTGTGATTTTAATTAGCCCGTGCTTTGTTTGCGTTTCAGGATTAGAACTGAGCACTGGCTGGGTGTTTTGTTTGTTGGTTTATTTGTTTAATGTTTGCTTCATTTTGCTCTTGGTCATTGACAGGGTTGTATGAATAAATACAGCCCCTGCCTTAGAATCTGAGTTTTATTGTTTATCGGGTCGGTTGCGAGTGTGCAAGAAAGTGATATATCACAACAGCATCATCATCATCTCGCCCACCCTATTACACTACCATTATCCGGGACCGGCCAATTGGGTTTGTTACAAAACTTGCATGTCTCAGAAAAGTTACTGGGTTCACAACTTTGTGGCATTACGCTTCAGTCTACACCGCTATAAATGTGTACCTGCTCTTGAATTAGACAAGGCAAATAATGTGAGGAAGAAAACTAGTTACCCCGCCTTGTAGTTTAGGGATGTCTCTGAGGATACAGGGAAAGAACAGAGCTTACTGCTCCCACACATTAATAAACAAAGATACGTACAAAGAAACATAACTCATCTTTGTCAAACGACTTTCAATTCTTTCTGTTACCTCCTCTTTTTATTCTTATCTCCATGTCTCAAAACTCTTACACTATCGTCTGCTATGTAAACCTTAGGTGGGCCTGTTGCCAATAAGGCCTTTTATATTTGAATACACGCTCTAATATAACTGACGAACCTTTTGTCTAGGTTGAACGGGGCATGCCTGACCAAAAAGAGGTAAAACTCCATTATTAAAAAAGTAATAATAAATTTAAAACAAACAAACAAAAAAGCAAAACAAAGAAACATACAAACCATTCAGAACAAGCTGGAGAATTTTTTATTTTCTTCTGTTAAAACTGTGTCGTCTGCAAGTGTAATTTTGTTGATGTTATGTCATATCATCAGGACACGTATGATGTTTTCGACAAAAGACACAGATAAGACATACCGTTGTCTTAATCCATGCCTCTTTGTTAAGTATTCTCCTATAACCTTATCTAATGTCATTGATACACTATGTTCCCAGCATATATTTCTGTTGTCACATCTCTTCCTTCTTTCTTGAGGTTTGAGAGAATTTTTATCTTGACTTTATATTTTATTTTCCTAATTGTCTTCATGAAGATGGCGAAACCCTCTGCTGAATGTTTTCATTAGGCTTAATAGCTTCTTTTTTGTTTTAAAATTAAATTTGACCTCGTTTTGGCGAGACGAGCCACGTTCAACCTAGACTCTGAGTCCGTCTTTTATATTAGAGCGCATGTCCAAATATACAAGACCTTGTGGTCTGGCTATACTGCTAGCTTCAATTCGTTTTACTAGCACTATTTTATAACTGCTATATCTCTATCGCTTCCAGTGATCTGTTATATTTTATTCATGGGGGGTGTAGGAAGCTTGCTATTCTGAACTTTATTTCCTAGCTTCACCATATTAAGTTGTATTCATAATTTGTCTTTTTAAATCTACAACTGATTTCAATATCGCTCCATTTACTATGACTAATTTTATTTTTCATGTTAAAATTTCCTTTTTCGTAGAAGACCATTACTGGCATGTTTGTGCTTGTATCATGCAACACCTGTTATTGTTTCATTACCATCTGTCATGTGCAATATGTTTCCTTCTCTTCACTTTTGACTATGCAAATTGTAAATAATAACGATAACAAACAGTAACTTTTGAATGTCTTCTACGATATCAAATCGTTTATATTTATTTATTGCATTAATAAATGCGAATCCTAAAGAAACTCGCACTGCAGACATTTTTAGTTACATTTTTTTTTTAGTTGTTGAAGAACATGTCTTGATTTTGTTTGACTTCTGTTGTAGAATTAGAATTCTGTGTTTGTTTTCGATGCATTTCAAGTAATATTGTCAACTTTATGTTCAGTCCCTATTTGTAAGGAACAAAATATAGAGAGCTGTGCTTTGTTGAATCTTGCTAAAGTACTAAATACAAATAAATATTCCAACTGCCTTTTGAAGACTAGGCAGAATATTTCGGTCTTTAATTGCAAGCTTGACTTTAGTTGTCTAGTTGTATTCTGTATATCCTCTCTGTTAATTGATTTGTCTTGTGTCACTCTATCTTCCAGATGTACTCCTTATATTCTTCTTAAAACTTAGCCTTGTAATTCTTTGACGGTGTTTCCAATATGTAACAACAACAACAACTACAGCAGCAGCTTAAGAGAAACGTTCTCAGCATTCTTCATGTGGTTTAGTCGTCACGTGGTTTAGTCGTCACGTGTTCACGTGGTTTAGTCGTCACGTGGTTTAGTCTTCCTTTCAGATCATCTTCGATCTGAGTTTATCATTTTACTGTCGCTCCTTACTGAGCATGTTACCACCACGGTAGCTGCTCCCCCCTTACAGGAAGCCTGCACCAAGCAGTCACATGCTCTTGTAGTGGTGGTTTCTGTGGCATTAGTTTTACATGAGGTTGCTAGCTCCATACACAACCTCAGCTCCATACACAACCTCAGCTCCATACACAACCTCAGCTCCATACACAACCTCAGCTCCATACACAACCTGAGCTCCATACACAACCTCAGCTCCATACACAACCTCAGCCCCATACACAACCTCAGCCCCATACTCAACCTCAGCTCCATACACAACCTGAGCCCCATACTCAACCTCAGCCGCATACACAACCTCAGCTTCATACACAACCTCAGCCCCATACACAACCTCAGCCCCATACACAACCTCAGCTCCATATACAACCTCAGCCCCATACTCAACCTCAGCCCCATACTCAACCTCAGCTCCATACACAACCTCAGCCCCATACTCAACCTCAGCCCCATACACAACCTCAGCTCCATACACAACCTCAGCTCCATACACAACCTCAGCCCCATACACAACCTCGGCCCCATACACAACCTCAGCTCCATACACAACCTCAGCCCCATACTCAACCTCAGCTCCATACACAACCTCAGCTCCATACACAACCTCAGCTCCATACACAACCTCAGCCCCATACTCAACCTCAGCCCCATACACAACCTCAGCTCCATACAAAACCTCAGCCCCATACACAACCTCAGCTCCATACACAACCTCAGCCCATACTCAACCTCAGCCCCATACACAACCTCAACCCCATACTCAACCTCAGCCCATACTCAACCTCAGCCCATACACAACCTCAGCCCATACACAACCTCAGCCCATACACAACCTCAGCCCATACACAACCTCAGCTCCATACACAACCTCCTATTAATCGCCTTGTCTGATATGCCTGAGGGATCACAGTCCTGTTCCTTCTTTGCCTCTATAGACACCCCCCTCCCCCCGGGAACGACACGGGATTGCATAATGAAAAGAAACTCTTTACAGAGCGATACAATAGGAGGCAATCTGATCATCAGAAGCAGTGCCCCTGTTGATCAAGTGTTTCGATCCCTTAATCTCGTTTACACTCAAAAAGAGGGGAGGAGGGAACGGGCCCACGTGGGGCGTGATTCCCAAGTGTCAGCCTCCTTTTGTCTTGTGCAGAGAATTTAATCCACTCTACCAAGGTTGCACCTATCATCTTCACTCCTGTTTTTCTGTCAGCTGGAGGCAATTGTGAAAGAATCCCTTACGTTGAAAACAAATTAGTGTCCCGAGTTCCATAGCCCGTTGCGGTTTTTCCACAGCCAGCACGATGCTCTTTCCGCAGCTTTACTAAGCCTCTAAAGTGACCTTGATCTTGACTGTCCTTTCAAACCCAACAGTTTCAGTAGATCATACATTGAGGCAGCCACCAGACCTCTTGCACCTACTTCAACAGCTATGACCCTTGCAGAGGTAGGTGCAAGAGTCACTAATCACTGGTGTATGTAAGGCGCCAGTGCTCCAATAATAGACGACCAGGTGCTATAAAAAAATGTAAATAAAAATGAATTAGTTTTACTCGCCATGGTGTAACCGGGTCGCCTAAAAGGAAGTAAAAAAGGGTGATACTAATCCCGACCAGTCAGGTCATGTAAGGTGACTAATAAAGTTTGCAGAATAGAAGGGTTAAAATGGTCTGCCAAGATCCCCAATGTCGAACTGATGGAACGGACAAGACAAATAGTAGCAGAACACGAGTTGATGAAAAGATATTGGCATTGGATAGGATACATACTTGGGAAGCCAGCTGATAGCGTTACAAGGCATTTCTTGTTCTGGAATTCACAATGGAAACTGAAATAAACAGAGACCAAAAAACAACGCAATGAAATGGAAGTTGGAGGTAGATATGAACGTGATAATAAAGACATGGACAGGAACCGAAGGGTTGTCGTGAATTAGTGGATGGCCAATGAACACCAGATGAGCACCTCCTTAGACTTTCTTCCCATGTAGCCTATTGATCTCGTCGAGATTTTTAAACTGCTTTTTTCACATCTTACAATCTTGTTTCACATGCTTTACTAAGACAGATAAAGGTGACAAAGCTGCCCGCCAAGAAATTAAAAATATATCCTGGAAAGCGACAGAAGAGGTGACATATATTTCGACCCCATATCAGAAGACGACGTCGAGTGCACTTTAGCAGCTAGTAAAAACACTGCCCCGTATCCTGATGGTGTACAGTATCACCACATAAAACAGCTCGATGACCCGGGCATTAAGAATGTGGTGAGTGATTTCAACACCGGCATAATGAACGCTGAGGTGCCGGAAGGCTGGCTACATAGTTATCTACGGCCACTCCCTAAACCTGGTAAAGATCCCACACTTCTCAGCAGCTATAGAATTATCACAACGCAGAATGTCTACGGTAAAATACTAGAAAAGATAGTAGCACGGACAAGAATGAATCCCCTCGAACATGCACAGATCCTATCTGATACGCAAGGAAGCTATAGGCACATGAAAATAAAATGGGGTAAGCTGCAACTTTTGCTTATGATGTGTACGAGGGGTTCCAAGGTAAACGATAAACGGTTGCTGCAGCAATCGACCTAGAAGATGCTTATAACAGTGTAAACTTTGAAACATTAATGAACTGTGTAATTGCTTGCGGTGTTAACCCTTGGTTAACAAGATGGATAGCAGCTGCCTTAACTGAGAGATCAGTGGCATTTCGCTTGGGAACACGGACATCAGACCCCATGCGCATTTGCCCGGGACTACCCCAGGGTTCTCCACTATCACCGGTGTTGTTTAATATCTATACGTCAAAAGTAGCCATCATTCAGCCAACGGGGTTGGGACGAACACTGATTTTTGCTGATGACATTTACAGAACTGGCTCTGACCGACAGGAAATGGTAAATAGCATACATGGGACACTACACGAAGTGTTCAACTGGTGCGAGGAACTGGCTCCAAGACAATCCCAACAAGGCCTGCGTGATGTGGTGCTCCTTAAACAACTCCATAGTGTAAAACAGATCTTCCAGATATAACTCCCAATGGACAGAAAATTGAAAGGCAAGTAAAGCTGAAATACCCTGGAGTTACATTCGATCGTGGGCTATCGTATAAGTACCATGTTGATTACATCATACAGAAGAGCAGATATTACTATTTCTTCATTATCATCAGCTCGTCATATCAGTCACTGAGTGTGGGCTAGGAATACTAAAGCTGTTAGTAACACAATGTGAACGACTAGAATGAATTCAAAATGAAGGGATGTGTATAGTCTTGGGCTGTACGTGTGATACCCCCATTGTGACAATGACGTACATGCTTGGAGTGCTGTCGATTAGATCCAGATATGCGATGGCCCAGGCAAAAGGCTATATGCGAGTAACCACAGACAAACGGCAACCCCTGCATGAAAACATAGCTGACATTATGGGAGCAATAATAAAGAGCGGGATGTCATGGATGACACAGGCAGAAATAACGATCAAACAGGTGACCGCAGTTGAAAATATATTCAAAGGGGAAGAGTGGAGTAAGTCAGATGAGAACTGGATTAACTACCAGCAAGTCATCATGAGCCTTGGCAGAGAGTGTAGAACTTGAGATAGTATTTGGGGGAAAAACTGGTTGTAGTTCTGTTTTATTTCTTTTATTTCTTCTTCTCTCTAGCTGTTATATATTTTCTGTCGGAAAATATTAGAGAAGATCGGAACAGAATGATAGGTGTATTTGTATAAGTAAGAGTTGCGTGTTACATTGACACACCAACTAAGAAGCTGGTGTTGTGCCAATGTATATTTGTGACCAGTAATTTAGGAGCTATTCTCCGTTGAAAGAATAAAGTGATAGAATAGGAAGAATTTCCGACTTTATTTTGATTTAAGTAGTATATCAAGTTTGAGTTCATATATCAAGTTTGTGTTCATATATCAAGTTTGTGTTCACTAGATAAACCTCCAGAGATGTTACTTTACTTGAGCCATTTGTACGGGTTCCAGGTTCGGTTTAGATTTTGAATTGGAAGTAACTCATGTAGTAGTAATGGCAATACTCTCAATAGTTCCTAGATCCCTAAATTTTAAGTAATTCAAAATCAACAATTCATTTTGCATTGAAGTAAAGTCCGCAGAATATATAAATGAAGCTTTTATTTAGATTTCCTCCAGATGTACAACCTTAGTTAAAATGCGACTCCATTTTCATTCCTGTAGCATTCATCCTTCAATATACATAGTCTCATAAATTTTAGGTCTCCAATTTTCGATGAACAAATGTACAATTTATTCTTGTCTACTATATTGAGGTCGAAATACGAAATCGAGATTTTACCCACCTGAGGAATATGTCATACTGACTACCAAATATGTTCTGTATTCAGAACCTTGAAAACATATCCGTTGATTTTAGAGAATAAACGTGTCATAGGGCCAGAGGTCGGGTTAGCCATTATTCTCTTCACTGGAGTCTCCATGTAGCTACAAATAAATCGTGGTGAGAACTCTACTGTTAGGGGTGTGTGCGGTCCATATATCACAAACTGGTTTCTAAGACTGTTGGCGGAAGTTATTTTGATTTGTCAGTCTACCGGATATCCTTTGGGATAATCTGTTTCATTGGCGAAGCCACCAGTTAAGATGGATAGTCCACTAGTTATGTCTGTCATATTTACGTCACAGTTACTATACAAGTTACTATGATAGCAAATGGTATAACCTTTTATTCGAGGGTATATTTAATTCTGTTTAGAGATTTCGGGTCTCGTATTATTTCCTGTAACTGTCTGCAAGGCTTTATTAAAAAATGTCAATTAGAGGCTATGTGACAAATGACGTCATCAATAACTTGTGTAGTAAAATTATTTAAAAGATAATTGCTAACTACTAATGTCGTAATCATTCCGGTTACACTAGTCATGCAGGGGTACGCGGTAAAGAGAGAGCTGACAGATTAGCATCAAAAGCACCCACAGTGGGGACATTGGATATGGATAAGGGAGATATACTGAGAACAATTAATGATCACCGGTTAGAGAATGACACTGCAATAGATGAATCATCAAAGTTAAGACTGTTGGAATTTGGCATCAAATGTCAGGCTAGCAAAGATGGGCGTATGAGAGGATGCATCCGTTGTGTTTACAACTAGCGAGCTACAGGAACAGTTAACATTCACACTCTTCGACATATACTGAGGGAGACTGAACACCTACAGGCTTGCCCGGAGTGCAATGATGTCGATTCTATTGAACAATAACCATCTTGTTTTTTTTTTTTAAATGATTACCTGAACGAAAGTATCTCCGCGTTCATTGCTTGACGGCTTAGACCCCCCGCACATGTTGCCATAGAAACAATCCTGCCTATAAGCCTGGGTTTAGCCATTAACATTAACCACCTTCATCATCATTCCTTCCTGTTCCCCGAGGAACATAGGGCTGAAACAGTTGCTCTCCATCGATTTCTATTCTGGGCTGTCTTTTTCAGCTGTGCCCAAGTCATTCCAATTTCCTTAGCCTCCTCTTCCACAGTTCTTCTTTAAGTTTTCCTTGGCCTCCCCACTCTTCTTTTCCCTTGTTGGTTTCGGTCTAGGGCACCTCTGGCTATGCTTGATTGTTCTCTTCTGAGTGTATATCCTATCCATCCCTACCCTCTTACTTTAATTTCCATTTGTATTGGCTGTTGCCCGCATTTTTTCCTTAGCTCTACATTTGTTATTACATCTGGCCATCTTATACGGAGGATTCGTCGGAGACATCTGTCGTAGATTTTCGATAGGGGGATTAAGACATAGATTGGTCCCTTCTGAATAGAAATAGAACAGGTGATAGCTCAGTGAGAGGTAATGTAAAGAAAATAGATTTTCACGAGTGAGATGGTGGAAACTAATTAGAATCTGTCCCTGAAATCGAGAATCTTCTCTCTTTAAGCCTATCTCTACAACAGAACTAGTTTAGTCAGACAGTGTATTAGAACATATATATAAATCTATATATACCACTCACATACACACACACATAAGTGACGACAGTTAGACGCACAGACGTGAAAAAACTATAACAATGGAATATAGATATTTTGGAACGAGCTGACCGACACACATGAATAAAGTTTATGTAAATTTTATTAACATAAAGAAAATTGTCCACAACAAATAAGTTCGCTTATCAAGCACATATAAATACACATAGGTTAATGACTTACTAAAAGAATAATAGACCCATAGGTGTAATCCTTTCCCCCTCTGTTTAGCCCCCGATCCCGTTAGAAAAAAAGTTAGAGCCCCCAAAGAGTCACAGATTTTTACGCTATGGTCTAGTATTTCCCTCTATAGTTTAAGAACAGAGGTGATACATTAATCTATTCTAAGAGGAAAACAGCATTAGCAACAAACTTGCATAATGAAATTACAAAGTGGGTGCATAAATCATACCATAAAGGAATCATTCAGTCCTGCTTTCTCTCTGTTCATTCACCAGTGGCCACGGACGTACTTCCTTACTTACAAATTGATGTCTTTCACCTTCAGGCGCAAGCATTAGGACACACACAAACAGTGAATCTGTATTCTTTTGATAAAGCGAATCCCAGCTCTGCAGATACAGGTTTCATCCAATGTTCCGGGGAGCGTTCACTTTACAACTATATTTTAAGATTACCGTTAATGTCACTTGAATCAGTTCAGGTAAGAAATTATAAACGGGCTCACAAGGTCAGAATCTCGAGGTTTCCAGTACTTAGGAAAAGGCAGGTTGGTAACTTCTCTCAATCTAGAATTATTGGTCACACCACAATTGGTCAAACGTCGGGAATGTTACTGTTTGTAATTTTTTTTTCTCGCCACAGGGGCTGAATGTACATGAGATTTAGGGAAGAAATATAATCTGGCTCTATAGGCCCAGTTATAACATTTAGTCTTAAAGTTCGTGAGATGGACACTCTGTCTATTTCTGGATGCAAACACAATGCCAGACAGGTTTTAACTTGTAAACCCACGTATTTAAGTAAAAAATGTTTCTTCTAGGTTAGTCTCATATATACTGAAAAAAAACTGCTGGTAGGTTTTGGGTTTGACCCAGATACTGTATAAGGGAAGAGAAAAAAAAACATAAATACTCAACCCTAATGTATACACAATCCTACGCGTAAATTAGAATATGTTCACTTCGGTTATTTAACTTAAATTATAAACCGCAAACTTAAAGCTTGTCTTATCGTTTAAAACTCCCGTGAAATAAATTCTAGTCTTTACAAAAATCAATCATCATGAATTAGAAATACATACATATTTCGTCAATACTCAATGATGAATCAGTGCATTAATTTAGATGGTAAAACTTTTCTCTGACTGGTTACTAGCAATTTAATTACATTTATTAATAGCCGAATGAGTTAGCTAGAAATTATAATTTATTTGCTATCCACTGTAACACAGTAAACTTTAGAGAATTATAACTGAACTATCATTTAATCACTCTTCACAGAAATATAGTGAGGATATACTTCGAACTAACAATTATATCACTCGACAATACTAGTCAATATTTATATTTTACCTTCACACAAACTCTAAGATTATCTCCACGAGAAACAAAGAACTTCTCTTTATATAATGTATTCTAGAACTCAGCTAGATGTCTATAACGAGAAACTAAGAACTTCGCTATACAACGCGTTCTAGAACTACGAGCTAGATGTCTCTCTAAAGCTGTGGAGCGTGTACTTACGCTTAAACAAAATCTCAGTACGCAAGTATTATGACGAAAGTGTATGCAACTAAGCATGACGTGTGGGTAGAAACGAGAGAGTCTGCGTTACGCTTTCATAGCGTATAGAAATGTTTTATCCAGTGTGGCCTAGCCAGTGTATTATGTGTTATACATTTTCAACCAGTGTAGATGTAAATGTAAACATATTCACTCTAAACGTAATGAAAGTTTTCAACCTTCTCAACCAATGTAAAAGTAAATATAAATCTATTCAACCTAAATGTAATGAATGTTTTTCTTCTCAATGGGATTAATATTAATTCTCAGCAAGGGTAACAGATCTAAGATAGATGATATGGTTGAATGAAAAGAGGGAGGCACGTGAGTGTGTGTCAGGAAAACGCAATATTCAAGAGGGTATTTGTTCTTTTCTTTTGAGACACTAGTCGGTGGTACCAACTGAGGGTACTATCTCTGGAACAAGTCGACGCTAGACACCATCATCAGACGGGTCTTAAAGACGCAGGACCAGCTTGATAGTTACTCCATAACATTTCTTAAACATAATTGATTATTAAATATGTTACTTGTATAAAGACAAATCTAAAGCTGATTTAATCATTTTGAATGAACTACAACCGTATGTCTCAGACAATTTCTTAAATACACCTGTGCACGTGTCAGTTAAATGTGCAGGTAGTTCTCTTGATTATTTTCCTTCAAAACTAATCCTTTCAATGTTATTCAAGTGGCTACAGGCCTTCCGCCTGAGATGCAGATTCTTGACGTTACCTAATTTTCTTCCCAGGTTCGTTCTTACCCTTCTAGGTTTAGTGAGAAGCAAACAATCATATAGTGGTTTTTAAATTATCCAACTATAACTTTCCAAACAGCATCTTATATAGCGAAGTGAAATGCAGTTGTTTTAATCAGAAGTTTTTTGAACGTAATTCAACAAGAACTGGTATTTACACAATTGTCGTAGATTTTTGATAGGAGAATTAAGACTTGGAATGGTCCCTTCTGAATAGGTTGGAATGAGTGATAGTCACAATGTGAGATAGATATACAAAATAAATTTTCACGAGTGAGGTGGTAGAATAGTGATAGAGGCTGTCTCTGAGAGCGGGAAATCTTCTCTCTCTCTCTCACCTATCTTCTACGACAGATCTAAAGTAGTCAGACAGTCTAACACATATACATTAAATATATATATTTATCCACTCACGTGCACGCACATTCAAGTGACGACAGGTAGACGCACAGACGTGGGAACTATAACAAATGATTATATAGATACTTAGAACGAGCTGACCAACATGCTGATTAATTTATTGTTAAGTTTATTTATCATTTGTAAACTTACGTCACAACATGTAAAATACATCAAAAAAGGCATATACACAAAGTCATAAGCAAATGAAGGAATGCTACAAAAACTGGTAGACCCACAGTGATGATCTTCCCTCGATGGATAGCCCACAGTCCCGTTAGGAGAAAGATGATAACACAAAGAGTCCCAGATACATATGATTAAGTCTAAGAGTTTTCCCCGTTTAAGGTATGAACAGACCTGATACTATAATCTAGTTTAAGGGAAAATATTGTTAGCAAAAAAAAAAAAAAACTTGCATGAAGAAAGTTATGACAGCAAATAGGTGTCAAAATACAACGGTGAAATAACACTCAGACTTGCGTTCCCTCTTATTCATTACCATGGCCACGTGTGCACATTTATACTTACAGCTTTGATCGCTGCCTCTGGGAACATAATAAATTCTAGGACCTTCACACAGACCCGTAAATGCAGCCTCGATCAAGAAATCCCCAGTTCCAACAAGACGTACTGAATTCTCTGTCTCAGGGAACGATTCCTTGGGTGTTCTTATTTTTCGGATGTCTGTTAAGTCACATAAAATTTGTCCAGGCACGAAAGTTAGCAGAGCACAGTGTCACTAGCTTAGGTTTCGAAAATTAAGGAATGTCAGATCGGTGTCTAATTTCAGGAAGGTACTATATTTGGTCACCACAATACTAGTCAAAACTCTGTCGGGATGTACTGATATTTTGCTTGCCACAGCGGGCTGATCTGTACTTAAGTATTATTCTGGAAGAATTAATTCTGGCGCGAAGGCCTCTTACTTCATTTAACTGTTAAAGTTCATGTAATGAAAGTGATTAGTTTCTTCACAGATAATGTTCACGTACTAGAACGCTGGCAAAGTTGGGTACCACAGTTTCACTATATAAAATGGAAAGAACACATATCAAATAATTTACATATATGTACTCAATATAACTTACATTTTTAAACTGCAAGCGTACCGCTGGACTTATCATTTAAACTTCCCGTGAAGTAAGTTATATTTAAAAAATCATCAATCCTCATGAATACGTGCGTATTCCGTCAACCCTCATGAGGCTTCTAGCATTATAAGTTAGTTTAGAAAATAATTTCTTCTTCGTCTGATTATTTAGCAGTAAAATTTAATTCATTATAGCTACATTGTTGTTTAAGCTAGAAATTATAATTTATTCTGCTTTCCACTGAAACACGTCACTAGAAAAATAATACAGACTATATAAATTTTCCTCTCTGCACCAAATCTAACTAGTGAAATAAATTAAGCGATTTAACACTTTAACACTTCACAAAATACTAGAATATAATATATATAATATTTTACCTCACACAGAACTACAGGTAGTCGCACAACTTAAGAATTATATGCTTATATTTATGGAAGTCTAGAAGTTCGACAAATTGTCGAAACAAACTGAGAAACTTCGCTATACAGCTTATACTGTTCCGAGCAACCTGTCTACTGCGAATTTAGGAGCGAGAATGAAAATCTAGTTCAAACTCTGGTTATATCTATTACCAGACAAAGAGGTAAACGTTAATTTCGCCAAACTGAAATAATCCCCCTTTCCGTCTATAACACTTACGTAACTGTCATAAACTGCCACTTTCTGACCGAGAGGGCGCGTGTCAGTTGTGAATCTCAGACGACTTGTCTGCAATGCAGGGGCAGTTTTTGCACCTACGTTTAACAAACTGACCGAGAAGCGTGCGTGTCATGGAAAAACCCAGACTTTATGTCTCATTCCCGAGCGCTGCGTGAGTGTCATATCACACTTCACTCTGAGAGAAGCGTTAGTGTCAGGTGAAAATGCTAGACGTTATAACACCTAGCCTGACGAAACGCCCGCGACATGAGAAAAGTACAGACGCATGTCTGCTATCTCTGTCTGCCCGGACGAGTATTCACACGTTCTATCGTCCATTGACATCTAATGCAATAGAATGCATTTAAACGCTCTCTCTCTCTCTCTCTCTCTCTCTCTCTCTCTCTCTCTCTCTATCTGACACGTTATGTCATATATGCGTTCTCAGTTTAGTCAGCAATGAAATGCGTTTCTAAATGAGAAACGAAACTTGCGAAAGTGAGAATGGGAAAAATATTAATGTATATAGTCGCAAACGAATGAATGCGAAAAACGCAGGAAATAAGGTAAAGAGTGATAATAAAAATAGAGGATACGGGTGACAGGAAAAGAAGAAGATAATAGGCAATTTAATGATCATAAAACCTATGTGACAGAACGTCCCCCCTTTAAGATATGGAAGCACTCTATGTCTACGTTATGGAATTAAATTTCCTACATCCGTAGCTTCAGAGTGTCTGTCTTCCTCCATCTCATCTCCCCTCTCCATCTCTCTCCAATTCCTACTCAAGTCTACTCCCAAAGTTTCCTTTCTCTGGAATGCCTCCCATGCGCGCTTGAAAGAGCGTAGCCGCTTCTGACATTTTTCAAAGATTTTCTTTGATTGCAGTGGAGTTTCCCTGCCACTATCGTCATCTTCGTCAGTTTTGGCGATCGTCAGGAGATGGTCGGAGGTCGGCACTGGTCTTTCCACGAATTTCTTTAGCAGATTTAAGTGGAAAACCTTTTCCATTTCTTGAATAGAGATCTGGTAATTAGCCTTAGAAATCTTTTTCAGGACGGTAAACGGCCCTTGCCATCCGATCTTCAGTTGGTTGTTCTCGGTAGGGAGTAACACCAAAACTTTCTCTCCTGCTTCCAATTCTCTCTCTTTCGCGACTTTCCTGTATCGTTTAGCGTGCTTTGTGCGTGCTCGCTTAAAGTTGGTCGTTGCTAGGTCCCATCCTAGTTTCAACCTTCCTTTTAGATCCGACACGTATTTACTTGCTGAGACAACTGTCTCATCAGCTTCTGGTCTGTCAGCGACCAAAGTAAGGCTTCAAGCGGGCCCTTAATGGGTCTGCCGAATAAAAGCGTAGCTGGCGGAAATCCTGTGGAAGTATGAGGAGATTCTCTGTGTTACGGGCGCTCTCGGGGACCCCAGTATATTCTGGGTGCTTCGATGACTTCTAGTATTTGTGGATGACCAAGTTATTATATGCGTATTCAGTTTATAGAGTCAAAGTCCCTCGGGTTCTTATCACTTTTGTAGGATTCCGTAATACTGTCCGTTGGTATCGATAATGTCTGCTTTAACCCTTGTGATTCATTATGTGCTGAATATATTTCATATTAAATATTCGACCCTTGACTGACCTGTATGAGTCTCTTGTCTTATTGATTATATTGGCAGTGTGAGATGCAGCGTGTTAAGACATTAATCATCACTGGTCATGATCAGTTGAAGATAAATAGCATTTAACTCAACTCCGAATACGACAGTTGATAAGACTGTGATTTTGACGACTCAAAATATTTAATTAGTAATTTCATACCATGAGCAGACACCAACTACATGGGAACAAAAGTCACATCACATTCATGTACGATCTGTAAGAGTTCTCATTAGTTCATAAGCACATGTTCACAATCTCTATCTAGAGTTCTGGTTAGAGGTCAGTTCCTTTTAACGGCCAATGTCCTTTGGCATAAATTCAGAGGCTAACTAGACTTAACTATCCTGCTAGTTCTGCAATACACTTATTATGCTAGGCTTACGTCTACTGCTAGTCGTTTAATATCCGTTACACTAGGCTTACGCTTGCCGCTAGCTGTACAATATCCATCTATACTAGTCTTACACTATTGCTAGTAACATAATGTTCCTTTGGCATACCACGCCAGGCTAATCTGCCATAATTATGCAAACTGCGTTATTCATACGACGACTTACGTTTGGTTCAAGAAATACACTGCTCAAATGGCTTCCCAGCCACACAATTAAAAAGTGGACAACGCCACACACTTTCCAGTGGTTATACCACACAATATAAGTGGCAATGGCCACACTTCTGAAACACACTGCCCTTCGGGTCAAAACCCACAAGTCGAATGACGTTATAAAGACATACGCGTCATGCATAGTGATATGCATACTACGTCGTTAATCTATATTCAATTGCGATGTTCCATGGTGCAGATCCGAGTGTGATCAAAACTCAAATGCATGCACACATGCAACAATCATCGACATTGGTCGATGAGATATATCTCTATTCGATTGAGGTGTTCCATGATACAGCCATTCGGATCGTCGACAAATCCAAATGTCTGTAAGCATGAAACAATCATCGACATCAGTCGCGTAGATATAATCATTTGAGGAATGCGCCATGCTGCAGACATGAAGCAATCCTCAACATCATCCCCCTCACTTCCAAACGTGACACTTGTGGCACGGATGATAGTGATGGAGAAGATGCTCGTCTCCCGAACATATCAATATTAGTACTACCTACTTATAACTATGATAATCTTTAAGTAGACACATTAAATTTTATAACATTAATAATAGCACTTGTCAACATGGTGACTAAAGAGTTAATTCAATTTCTTCTCAGAGACGTTGCGCGATAAAAGATCTGCCAAGTTATTGTCTGAGCCAGCAATAGGCAGAATCGTAAATGAAAATTCTTGAATTAACAAATACCATCGGTGTATTCTAGCGTTACGCATAGTTCTAGCTGTTATGTAAGTAAGAGGACTATGGTCTGTCATAATGTAAAAGTGCGTGCCGATGAGATATCTTGACAGCTTCTCCAGGCACCAGACCATAGACAGGAGCTCACGTTCACCTGTCGCATACTTCTGTTCAGCCGGAGTCAGTTTCCTCGACACATAGAAACATGGATGGAGTGTTTCCTTGTAACATTGCAGCAAACAACCACCCATTGAGTAACTCGAGACATCTGATTGAAGTATGAATGGAATACGTATATTCGGTAATAACAAAATAGGTGCATTGCTAAATAATTTCTTAATTGTTACCAAAGCGCTTTCGCAATCTTTGTCCCAACGTACCTTATTAGGACTACCTTTGGTCAACAGTGCGGACAAAGGTGTAGATAGTTGTGCGAAATGCGGGATGAACTTATGGTAATAGTTTATTAGGCCTAAAAGGCTTCTAACTTGTTTCTTAGTTGAAGGGGTAGAAATCTCTAGAATTCTTTTGACTGTATTGTCGTCAGGATACAGTTTGTGGTTACCTATGCGGTGACCGAGAAAAGAAATTTCCTGACAACCAATTTGGACCTTTGAAGGTCGCACAGTCAAACCATGCATACGTAACGTATGTAGAAGGGAAGTTAAACCATCAATATGGTCTTCCCACGAGTCATGAAATAGGCAGATGTCATCGATGTACGTGATGACATCTTTACGATCGCCAAGAAGGCGGCGCATCATGCGCACAAACGTCGCTGGCGCATTCACTAACCCAAAACACATATAATTCCATTGGTAGAGCCCAAAAGGAGTTGTGAAAGCGGTGTAAGGTTTGGCATTTTCGGCAAGGGGAATTTGCCAGTAGCCTTTAGAGAGATCTAGTTTGCTAAAGAAGGTAGCATTAGATAATTCTGACAAAAGATCATCTAAAAGTGGCATAGGCTCCCCGTCTGTGATTGTAATTTTATTCAATCGCCTAAAATCAATACAAATACGCAAAGAATCATCCTTCTTTTTAACTATCACCATTAGGAATGCATATGGTGATTCCGAAGGAAATATCACACCTAAACGTATCATCTCTTTTAACTCTTTCTCCACCCTATCTTTGTGGTGTAAAGAAATAGGATAGGGTCTAAGTTTGATAGGTTTATAATCAGTAAGAGTAATATCATGGGATATAAGCGATGTCTGACCTGGAAGGTCGGTGAGAACATCATTGAAAGAAATGAGAATATCCCGAACTTGATCTTGTTGCGACGAAGATAGTGACGAAGAAATAGTCACGTCTTTCCAAGATTCCGATGATTGCAAAGAAGGTAGTTGAAATTGTAAAGGGATAGACGAAGTAGTATCTTCTTCATGAACAACTGCAAAAGAAGCAGTATGATGCGGAGAATCATCAATAGAGTTAATGACAGGAATTAATTCCTGTGGTCTTTCAACTGCTAATGTTAGCATGTTGACATGGAAGGTTTTGATTTTACCCCTAACGTTTACCGAGTAGTCAACATCTGTGACTTGTTTGATAACATCAAATGGACCTTGCCATGATATCAGTAATTTGTTATCGTTATGAGGTAGCAACAACCAAACTTTTTTCCCTGGTTTGAATGATCTTAATATTCTCTTTTGATTATGTAATAATCTTGATCGTTGAGTGGCTGATTTTATACTCTGGGATGCATAAGTGCACGCATCGATGATTCGTTGTCGGAGATCAATCACTAACTCGTAGCTGTTTCGAGTGGCTGTATCAATTGATGCTCCAATCAACAAATCCTTGAGTATCATCATTGGTCCGCGAGGATTCGAACCATAAACCAATTCGAACGGAGACCATCCCGTGCTCTCGTGAGGCACTTCACGAAAAGCGAAGAGGGCCGCCGGCAGAGAAGAAGGCTTAATAATATTTTGGAGAAGGCGTGAATCTGAGTTTGAGTTTTAATGTGAGGTGAGGCTAATATCAAAGTCCCAGACCGAGGCAGCACCGCAAAAACAACCATTACTGTCTTGGAGAGCGTGGTGAAAGATAGGGGGGGAAAGGGCAAGTGAATGTGAGTAAAAAGCCAAGCTTGAGGGATTAGCTGAATGTAATGAGCAGTCATTTGTTTCCTTTTTTGTTTTAAAGGCGCGAGGCCACAAAAAGTTCTAGTGATTGGATGCTATTGCAATGGGGGGCCGCGTAGCCGTTGGATTCTTAAACTCGCTACTTCATGGGGGTTGTGTGGGATAGGATACTTTATTCTGAAGATACACGCATGGGTTTCACTGGGTCAGGTTAAGTAGGAGTCATATGCTGGCTGATAAGGGGGAGTGAGAGGTGAGATTGGTGGGTGATTGTCCTTTCCTTGTCTGAGATGCTGGACTAATGTGCAAGAAGATAAGAAGTTGGGCACGCTCCTCCTGGGGAAAACACGTTGTATTTTTTTATGTTTCTTTTTTTTAATTTATTTTTTTTTTGCTTGCTTTTTTCGACCCTAAATATCGTAGAATATATAAGAGATGCGGGCTTATAAAATTTATAATGCATCTGAACACGTGGTCGGGAGGCCTGTGCCAGTTTGAGCGTTTTTGTTGGGCTTTGTCTTCGTGTGTTGCTCTGGTGATTGGTTTTTTTTTTTTTATTTTGTCGTTTTCTGATGATGTGGTTTTGGTCATCGTGGTTTTGGTCTAGTTCTTACGGTGCATAGTGTTGTTTAATTATCTGGCGTATTGTGCGCTTAGTTTATTGCATTCCGTGCGGTTTTGCGTGTCGTCGCCCTGCGTCAGTGGTGCCTGTAGTGTCAGTTCTGGCCACTAACGCTGGCGTCTGGGCCCGTGGGTCTTGGCAACTAATTGTGCATTTAGAGAACATAGATGCGTAAGATTCTGCTTCCCGCCAAGTTTTTAAAATATACGAAATCACAGTGATTTGATTCAATTGATAACGATAACGCGCGCGAGCGGACCTTCCCCATACTAGTATATCTCTACGAGCTGCTAGGCTTTTTGATGAGAAGTGTCCGTTAATGGTTTGTGCGGTGTTCTCAGCTGAAGTTGCACGTCTGTAATCTGTTTGTTACGAAAAAAAGCTGGTTGCCGTAGTTGGAAGTATCCTTGTGCCCTGTGGCTACGTTGCTATACTCCCTTTGTCAGGTGGAGTACAAGATTTTGCAGTTATACGCGAGAGTTTTTAAACTTTGTGGCATCTTTATTAACTCCCTAGGGGAGGCCACACTTTATTATAAAATGAATATATTTTATATTATGTATTTGTTATAATTTTAATAAGAATAAAAAGAATTATTAGACGTTGTGGAATTACATTGTTTCATGATTGGATAACGTGCGACCGTTTGCGCATCACGGACGGCTCGTCCCCGCGCCGTCTCGTTAATTGGAGAAGTTGGACGTTTATAACAAGCAAATAGGAACAGATTGTTCTGTTAGATCCCCATAAGCGCCCCTAGCTTGCGAAAGCAGTAAGAAAGTAAGCTGTAAAGCTCCGAAGTATCAGAAGTTAAGTGTATGTATGACGAGATAAACAGTTGACTTCTTAATAGGTAGCCAATTGAAGAGGGCTGATTATTTAGTTCGATAAGGCGGTTATGCTTTCTGTCAGAGAGAGACTGTAGCCTTTCATACCGTAATTGCATAGTAATGCTGGGGTCTGTAAAATAAATAGTATGAGGGTATTCACTAAAAATCACCTTCGAGTTAGAACCGGAGATGGGCTGATTGGGTGAACTTTCATAGTGATTCGTAGGGAGCCGACATGGTAGTCAGAAGGTAACTAGTGTTGAGGTACATGTGAGTTGGTTTGGAGAGTACAGTATGTTGGAAGTGTAAGTTGAGAACATTGGAGTGGGAGTAGGGTAGTAGTAGACCTAGAGTAGAAGTAAGTAGTAACTATGGAAGTTGAGTTGGGTGGTGTTGTTGGTGTAGTCATTTACTCTAGGGGTTATCGGTGGTGGAGGGTAAGTTTGTCGTGGAAGTCTAAGAGACGCAAAGTTGTAGAGTACTTATAAAGGATATTTGCGGTGTTAGCATTTGTTATGGATTATGTTTTTTGCGGCCGAGTTATTTATTTGTTTATTATTGGTATGGGTGAAGCATGTTTTAAGACTTGGTATTTGTCGAAGTATAAGTTACAAGATATTAGAGCATGCTCGGTTGAAAAATTGAGGAGGAGTGATAAAGTGGTAGTTAGTTAGAATATACAGGTAATTTTGGCATGAAGATGGTGAAAACATTTAGTGATGGTAGTCACTAGAAATAGGATGTATGAAGATCGGACAGGGAAGTTACAGTTAATTTAGTTGAGTAGAATGAGTGAGATGGTAAAGTAGAAAGTGGAGCATGAAGATAGTTGTAAATTGGAAAAACTTGAGATTTGTAGAGAGTAAGAAGGGTACAGTGATAGGTTGTCGGATGATGGAGTGGTTGAGTTGGTGGATGTTGGTTGGAGTAGGTTGAAATGAGGTGTGTTGTTGAACTTTCAAGGAGGGTTTGCCAGTACTGTGTAAAGTTTTAGTAACAGAGGTGGATGGGTATTATAGTACGTAGTTAAAAATGGATGGTGACGGTAGTAAAGTGAAGATAACGAGAAGTCTTCAAGCGCTATCCGGTCTAGGTGATCGTGATACGAAGACTTTTAAATTTCGGATGTGCTTCACTGTTAGTGTTACTTTCGACAAATATTGCGCTCACGGTCGGCTGGGCGGAAAAGAAGGGGAATTTGTAGTAGAGTTTAAAGCAGTAAAACCACGGGTGGGTGAATGATGGATGTGTGAAGAGTCATTGGCACAACTTGGCTTTTTGTTGGGAGATGATCCATAATGGTGTGTGAATCCATAATATGGTGTGGATTGGGAATTGGGGGAGTTTTCAGAGTTTTAGCCGTGAACAATGACTAACAGGATTGTCTGGACTTGATTTGGTGTAGGAGAGGCCTTCTGTAGTACATGCTTATGCTGGATGATGTCCGTTTACCGTAGCTGAACTGTGTCTAGAGGTCGCCACGCATGGGCCTCCGCCGTCGTCGTCCCTACACCTCCACGCATTTGCCCCCACCCCTCGCCCTCTCTCCTTCTCTTTAGAATTATGCCCTTCGCGGTCTCTTAGAGGTGGTTGTGGAGTGGAGGGTAGTGTTTCATTCAAGCACCCCCCACATAGGGCAACTCCCTCCCTCGCGCGGCCCGCCTGCACTTAGAGTGTAAAAGTGTTGTTAAAAAAATTAAAGGGAGAAGTGGCCCTCGCCCCCTCTTTTAGGGATATTAGCCCACTCTTCCTGACGTGCCCTGCCTGACTATTACGCAGTTTGTTTAAACTTAAGCTGGTAGTTAAGGTATGGAACATCATTATGGGGTCTCGAATTCTACTGTATTCCGATGTAAGATTTCCGTCGCTGAAAGTTCGACAAGAAATAACGATGAAACCGGCGACACGAAGAAACCCCTTGCTTAAACGAGAACCGACGACGCGCCGGAAACAGACCGGTCGACACGCGCGACCGGCGAAAAACTAGAGGCAGAGCGAGTTAACGGATGTGCGAAAGTCGAGCTGAATATGATGATAGCACTTTTGGAGTCGACGGGCTCAAATAGTGCGCGACCCGCAACCGCATGACCGCGCATTAGGGCCATCACCCCGCATTTAAGGCTTGGGAGATAGACAGTGCTCTAGTTGTTTTAAAAAGGATAAGATTAATGCCTATAAGTATGACTAGTTCTGAGTTGATATGTGAATGTATGTTTTTATCAGATATGCTCATTTTCCTGTATCACGCGTAGTGCGTCACATGGCTCGGACTTATATGAGTTTATCTGAATTTCCACTCCTAAATGTGACACCAGTCTGCCTTAAACTGAATTCCTATTGCAAGACACTGATATAAGAAAAAATTTGAGAATGAAGCAGAAGAAATAACTTAGGCGAGCGTTTCAATACTGGTGCACGATTGTCGGAAGGGGCTATCGAAAGACTAAAAACTTATGGTTCGAGTGCTTGTCATTTTTGCAGAATCGCTCTTATACCAGGACTAAACAAAAATGGCAAGTACTAAAAAAAAAAACGCTGTGATCTTTTAATTGAGCCTGTTTGTTTTATTTTTTTATGTTATATTTTTCTTTATTTGATAAGGCGTTGAGGTATTTGGTTCTTTGTTGTTGATTGTTAGTAGATATTGTAGTTTTATTGTTGACCCAATGCAAATGTT